>CAVNZL010000139.1:6927500-7527500 GCA_963693355.1 Pontia daplidice
TTTTTATTACTGATTCTCTGTTTAATTTTCGTTCCCTAACAAGAATTACAATAGACTAATGTGACAAAAAAGAAAGAACGGGTACGGTAGAAAGTACTTTAATAATATTGAAATTAAATTACGAATCTCGAATAATGTTTGATTTGCCATAAAGTAATCAAAAAATTCCAGGTGCCCTGTTTCAGGGTATTGAATGTTAGGGCTATATATGAAAATAAAACAGTTACAAAATAAAAATATAACTATTTTCTATCATCTTCAAGAAATTTATTAAATGATTCTCTGAATTTTTTCTCCTTATCATATTTATTGACAAGCTGGTCCCAAGTATCGGGGTGAGCCGCGATTATAGCTCTTATTACCGTTTTGATCAATTGCTTCTGTTTTGCAGTACATTTTCCACAAGATGACTCCAACGCTTCCGGTATCACTTCTGAAAACACATATGATTATAAAAACCTACAATAATCTTTCAAGTTTTATTACGGTTAACATTAAACTGAACTTTGTAAGTAAGAAAATTGTTAGTGTGGCTCTATATTTTTTTTAAATAAGATCGAAACATTAATCTAGAATCGAAACTTTCAATTAGATTGTCTCATTCCGATTTTCAAATACTGCTTCGGATCTCACGATGTAAAACATATGAAACAATTTTTTTATATATTTGTTCCCACAACGGTGGTGAATTTTTAGGGCAAACTCTACAACGATGTCATTGAGCATAATCATTTAAAGATTAAATGTTTGTTTTAAGAATTATACAAATATTATGTATAATTTGTTTAGTGTATACAAAGTGGTTAATATATTATTATTTTTAACAACACATACTTTTAAAATCGTTCGCTTCTGGTGTACAGGGACCCTGGTCAAGGAAGCATTTCGAATAGCTCACCAAAATCCTATCGTTTTCTATTAAAGGCTTGATGTCAAAGTCGTCATATCGTTGATTATAATATTCACTTAAAATTGGTGTTACAAGCGATATCAAAAAGCACATACCAATCATGGCTGAAAATTTAATATTTTTAGAAATTCGAATAGATTTCAATTTAGCTAGAACTACTCCACGAAAAAATCCCTCAAACGCAGTTAGCAGCAAACGTCCTACCAAATAGCATTGCTTTTCGCAGGGACTTTCCTGGAGTCGGGTTTCGGGACTAAACTTGGTATATCAGAATGTTATAGTATTGGATTTTCGCAACGAAACGCCTGATTGCTATTAATTATTCTACCTATTTATCACTTAACCGTCACAATCTTTACTTTTAGTATGAATCAGTTCCATAAAAATAAAAAAATTAAGTTAAAAAAATTACCTATCTCAACTCTTTCAAAGCCACTAACTAAATTGCCTAGAAGGTTCTAAGTGTATTTATAAAGCGTGTTGACTTAAAAATAATAATTAGGTGAATATACATTTGCTAAGTAATCATTTGCGAAGACGTATAAATAAATATACATAATTTTAAGTATTACTTTAGTGCATTTCCGGTTGAAATTGAAATAATGAATTTCTGCGGTAATGAATGACGGCCAAACCTACTAATATGAAAAAGAATTGGCAATTTTCGTCATGTGATGATGATCATGTAAAGACTACCAGTTTTAAGCGGAACCAAACGTTTTTTTTGTTCTCTTTTTTTGGAGAAGGTATTCCTTCTATTTCACAATAGTTGAGTGGAAATATTTCAGCATGTATTTTTCATCGGAGTCAATGTTTCAATATTTACCAAAAATTGCCGTTGAGCTGTTACAATCTCATTTTTGTTATAAATAAAAAGTGTGAATATCCATGTTGAACACATAAATAAATAGTTTATATAAATCCTTTTCTATAATGACAATCTAAACCTTAACTATTGGTTTATGAAACTTTGACAAGTTTTGACAAGTCATGTAAACATTGTGAACGTTTTTGATTATTCTTATTTTAATAATTTCTTTTCATTTTTAATCATTTTTATGTAATTTCAACAATGCCGGTAGATTGCCAAAGGTCTACATCTGGTGGGAAGGGTAATTTGGGCATGTTTATAGAACGTGATCCAAAAATATGCGCAGCAGGTTTACCCTCTGCTCAACCAGACGACAAAGTTTCTGATTCATTACAACATTACTTATTGAAAGATGAAGTGGATGCCCTTATGAGCGATGCAGTTTTCCCTCCGAAACCTTCTAAACCACTGCCACCTTTACGACGACCAATTCCTTTAGATAAACGCTTTGCAGGCCCATTCGGTCAGGTTTCACAATTGATAAATCCTCCGTTAAAAACAAAATTCCAAACACTTGTAGACGATCTTAAAGATACCGCTTATGCGTCTTATTGGAAGAGGCCACTTGGGAATGTTCGTGATCCTGTACCAATGCTTCCTGAAGGTATGGATACCTATGGCACCACTTTTGGTAAGAAAACACCATTTCACGGCAGGTTATATGAGATTGTAATGCCTAAGGAGCCAATGCCTGATAAAACACCTGATTCTCAAAAAGCTGGCGTACAATTTAATCGTGTGTACTGTTCGCCTCCTTACAATGGAGATTTAACATTCGGACACAGAACATTTGTTGATAAACGTGGTACATATGCTAAATGCTGTCTAACTGATGATAGAGTCGTTCTCGGGAACGGGGGCCGTACTATATTAAACACACTTCAAGCTAAATACCAAGAAGCCAATCAATCAAGAATTGGAACCGCTATAACCCCCAATAATAATATAAATAACGTTCCACCAGGCTACGCTTTTGGAAAATTAAAACCTCCAGACAATTTACCAGAATGCTTATCATATTGTGAGTTAAACCCAGAAAGGCATTTCTTTAAAAAGTGTTTGGGACATTTAAATTCTCTGCGAAAATCTTTATCGAAGCGTTTTTTGCCTTCCTTCTTTCGTGATTTCTATTTAAATATAAAGTATTACGATAAAGAAAAAAGCGGTTGGTTACCAAAAAAAGTTGTATATGATTTGTGTGCATTGAGACTTATTCGATTTGACCCATCATTAATAGAGCCTTTATTGTCAATGTGGCAAGCATATGATGGGGAAAATATTGAGTACAAGACATTTGTTCACGTTATAAACTACCGAGAACCATCGCCAGAGTTGCTTAAAGTGAAAGACATGCCCGATGAATGTCTATCATTTACAACCACTTACACAGAAATGGTGGAGCCTGGAAAAGAAGAGGATAGAAGTCGAATGGCTGGTTTACCGTCGGGTAGGTATTTTGATATGGATTATCCAGTTACTCCTGAACGTTGCTGCCGAGCAGATAGAACCTGCCTACCCCATGAATCTGACATGAAGGCCTGTCTTAATCCAAGCATCTTAACTCTGTACCACGTGAATCATAGAGATATGTATGCTAAACGTGATCCACATATTGTACGACGAGTATTTGAAGCAGCTGGCGAAATATTTACAGACGAAAAATTTAGTCAGATTTGGGAAGAAGCTAAAAAGTACCATTCAGGTGGTTGGGTTTGTTATGAAACATTTAACAGAGCTCTGCAGCAATTTGATAAGAACTTGGATGGTAGTAAAACTGAGTGAGTTGAGGAGGTACCAAGTTCAAAAAGAAATTACAATAAAATGCCTTATTATCGTTACATAGTTTAATATCACTTTGTTACAATAAGTAATTGTATTAATATTACATATAAAAAATTATTAGTTAAGAAAATCATGGAACGCTTTTTGATACTTTCCTTCGGGATCGTAGTATGATACCATTTCCGACCATATTTTCGGATGTTTATCTCTTATATTTTGAACTAATGTTTTTCCTAGTTGCTTTTGCCGGTCCGAACACTTAGCGCAGTTTGTGTTTAATATTTCAGGAATTTTATCTGTGAAATAAATAACTCATTAAAATAAAATATTATTGTTATTGTTGTTATACATAAAAACTACCGACCCGCCCCGGCTTCGCACGGGTGCATAGCTGATACTAAATACACTACAGAAAAATAAACGCGTTGTCGTACAAAGTATATGACAAAAAAAGTTATTGTGGGTTATGGTACAAAAACGGGATGGATATACCATATACCATCATCGACTTTTTTGTAGACCTTTTCAATGTGTACAATGCTTAGTACATTATTTTGATAAATCTCGTAGGGTTCAGCCTGCGTTTGCAATGTAAGCGGAAAAAATGTAATTATTTACAACATCACATTACAAACCTCAAAAATACAAAAATATTTTTCTTCTATTTAATGTTATTATACATATAAACCTTCCTCTTGAATCACTCTACTATTTAAAAAAAAAAAAATCCCTTGCGTAGTTTCAAAGATTTAAACGTACAAAGGGACAGAGAACGTGACTTTGTTTTATACTATGTAGTGATAAAAAATATTGACTGGCAAGAAAAATAAATGTCTTATTAATTGACATAAGTGACAATTGTTACTATATAAATATCACCAATATTTTATTAACAACAAATTTTGCATTAAGTAAAACATCAAAAAAACTAATAGCAGTATTTATTATTGATAATTATTTCCACTTTTCAATACTTAAGATAAGGAAGTATACGCAAATATGTCGCGAGATTCGTATAATAGGACAACAGGGGGAAAAGGTAATATTAATAAGTTTATTGAGCGCGATAAAAGGATATGTGCTGCCGGCCTACCAAATTTAGACAATGCATCAGTCTCCAATATTCTACCATGCTATCAGCTTCAGGATCACGTTGATGCTCTATTATGCGACACTATTAAACCTGAAAAGCCCTATGGACCAAATCAAATACCCAATAAATGTGATATGAGAAATGCTGGAATATTTACTGAATCAGCTGACTTAATTAATCCACCAGCGAAAACGAAATTTCAAACGTTGGTCGATGACTTCAAAAGTACACTTTATAACTCATATTGGAAAAAGGAAATAGGAAAAGTGCCCGATCCAAAAGGAAATCTACCCGAAGGTTTAGATATATATGCGACAACAATGGGCAAAAAGTATCCGGCAGCCGTAAGTGCTTACGAGGTAGTATTTCCCACAAATTGTATAGAAGATCAAGTCCCACGTTCAAAGAGATGCGGCCTTCAAACTCAACGTAATTATTGTTCATTTAACGCGAATCAAACTTTCGGAATGAAAACAAATATAGATTCTTCGAGCAAGCGAGTGTCATGTTGTTTAACTGATGATAGAATCCATGAAGGAAATAGCCTAAAAATGCCGCAAAATATTTTACAAGCCAGATTCAGTGCTAAAAATTCATCAAGATTGGGTGAAACTCAAGACCCAAATAATAATATTACTTGTGTTCCAGAAGGTTTTGCGTTTGGAAAAGATGAACCATTGGATAGTGTTGGAGTGCCCGAATGTCTTACAACATGCGAGCTGAATCCAGATCGAAAATTATTGAAAGAATGCTTAACGCATTTGAATACTTTGCGAAAATGTATGTCGAAGCGTTTCGATGGAGCGTTTTTTCCAAAATTTCATTTGGAAATTAAATATATAGACACCGCGAAAACAGGATGGTTGCCAAAAGATGTTATCTATCAGACGTGTAAAACGAAATATATAAGATTTAACGAGAAACTTCTGGAGCCTTTAATGTCGATATGGGGTATATTAGATGAGTTGAGGATAGATTATAAAAAGTTTATCGAAATGTTGAATTATAGGGAGCCTTTGCTCGAGCTTCCAAAAATTAGTGATATCCCTAACAGTTGTATCGACTTCCGCACGACCTATTCTGAAATGTGTAAGGAAAATTTAGAAAATACCCAAAAATATATGGCTGGTGTTCCATCTGGGAGGTACTTGGATAAGGATTTCCCGATAACGCCTGATGGATTATGTAAAGCAGACAGAGTGTATCTCCCACAAGAATCTGATGCCAAGTCTTGTTTATCTCCAAGTATCCTGACATTATATGGTGTGAGTCATCGCGATATGTTTGCAAAAAGAGACGCTAATACGATAAGAAGGGTATTTGAAAATATTGGAGAAGAATTCACAGACGATTCGTTTGATTTAATATGGGAAAGAGCAAAAAAATATCACTCTCAAGGTTGGGTGTCCTATGAAACCTTCCGCCGCGCCTTAGCTGAAGAAAATAGATCTCTGTTTATAATGTTTATTCTGAGATTCAGGTAAGGTTTTATATTATTTTATAAGGATGTAATTATTTGTCTGAAATGTATATTAAGTTAATATATGATTCTCACTCACCCTTTACTCTTTTTATTTCGGGAGTGCATGGCCCCTTATTAATCAAACACTTGGAATATGCTATTAAAAGCCTTTCATTGCTTAATACTTCGGAGACATCAATATCAATACTGTCGTATTTGTCCTGCGCGTAGGCAAGCGCAAAGAAGCAAAATAGCACGATTAATTTCATTATGTGTTGTTTATAATCTGATCTTGATATATCCGCGATCAATCTTTTATATGTTGACACTAGACATATTTGTTTGTAAATACTAAGAAAATGCTATTAGAATATTAATAGTGTTGCGTCAATAATCCAGTTTAAGACCTCGTTGTTTTATGGTTAACGCAAATTACTGATCAGCCTTGTTCAGATCATCAATAACATAGTAGAGAATGGAAAAATACGCTCAGTTATGTGACATGTTTATTCATTAAATACTTAACTATTACAAGGAATTCAATGTACTGTTTCAAGATTTGTTGTTTTATAAAATATATGTTCACCCGATAGTGATAGGGATAGCAATCCTTACATACAATATATAGGTAGGTATAACATGATATTAAAGTTGAGAATTCATTGTTATCAAATAATACCAGCGCTGCGTCAGAAGTCTTTTTGAATTTATTTTGTAGCATAGACGTTTTATGATAGACAATTTTTATCTAAGTAATATTTTGTCTATGCCGTATAAAATAACAATATATCAAAACAGTACATACATTTGAGATATGCCTAGGATATCTTAACAAAATAAATGCAAGGGTTTTATAATATTTGTTTTAAAACTATTAAGTCTTAACACTCGTGGTTGCAAACACTTTGAGCCACTTTATATTTATAACTAACAATTTAAATAAAAAAATATTTTAAAATCTGAGAGGATCATTACCAGCTAAAGCTCGTAATTTCCATAGAATACTTGTTATACAGGAATTAGTACTCTATAGACAGCCATTATGCCAGCCATGCCGACAAATACGACTCATTGTTTATTGTTCGTAGTAAAGGTAGAAATTTTTGTCTCTCCTAATTCCCAGTAACTAAGAATTTGTATAGTGCCTCTCTGTTTGTCGCGGTCGGGTCATACTTGTCCAAAAGCTCTGTGAAGCGTATTTCGCTCTTCGATCGTATACCTAGAAGCATTTTCCGCACCACTGCCTTTTGTTTTTCGGAACACCTTCCGCAGGCTGTTTGTATCGTCTCCGGAAGGACTCCTGTAAATTGTTATATTTATATGAGATATTTTAAATGGTGTTATAATTGAAAATTCTATTTTTAGATGATATTTATGAAATTGTTTCGATATATAAAATGCATATATAGAATTAGTAATTTGCTCTATGCATTTTAATTTAAATTTTAAAATAAAAGACCTTGTTATTCATAGATGTCAAGGCGTATTTACTCTATGCAGTTTCCTGTTATATTCGAGAATCGGGGAGAGTTAATTGTTTAACTCATATTAGTTTATATAGAAGCAAAGATTTGTCGAGGACAAAGAAATACACTATCGTCTAGACCCAAATATTTGTAGGTGAAAGTCTTTACAAGAATCGAACGAGAAAGCAGAACACGACCTGACTATAAAAAAAGGTTCGTGACACTCACTTAATAATATTACAATTAGTGTTATTTTTTCTCCAGCATCCGAAGATTAATAGATCATAAAATTAATTTTTAAAATTTATTTTTGTAAACTTTATTTATATATTTATTTTTTATAACATATATATTTATACTATGTTAATAACTGTTCTATGTAACAGAGGGCTTTCTATTTACTTATAAATTCATAATACTTATAATTTTGATGTCAATGTCTTCTAATTTGTCAAACTATGTTAAAATCCTAATTTTAACCTAATCACCAATGAACAATATACCTAAAGCAAGTTTGCGATTCGAATCACAAAACAATTGCGTTATCATTTTAACTAATTTACTTATTTAACGTATATTATAAAGAAATCAACACGACTATAACCTTCATTTATATCAAATTTTGCATTTACACGACCTAAAAAGTGCGCAGAAATCTTTCGCGTTATTTAAAAACAAATTAGACAAACGGCAGTCTTACGTTTGAAATTCTTTCCGTCCTTGGTACATGGGCCCTTCTCCATCACACACTTGTAGTAAGCCAGAAGGATCCTCTCGTTTTGAATGATGGAATCCGCATTGAAATTGTCATATCGGTTGTATTGTTGTTGAGCGAAACAGGATACCACCACCGCCAGCACACATAGTGACAACACGCAGAATCTCATGATGTTCTGTATAAAGAATAGTCATAGTTTTAAAGAAGTTGGCGCAATGGCCACCAATGCGGAACAGAGGAGGAGTTCGATCCCCGCAATATCAACATTTGTATTTATAAAGATATGTTTCTCATTAGTATTACGCGCACGAGCTATAAATAACTTTACTTAAGGCATAACCGACCGTCTCCCGATAAGCCAGAACAAACATAATCTCTCAATTTGTTTATAATTATAAGCAATTATCATTAGTTCAATGATTGTTTATCCTGATAAGAAATTTATATTGTTAAGACGATTTGTGATCATATATATTCACACTCCCCGAGATAAATCTATGTTCCTATTTAAAACTTAAAACCTTGTACGCTATTGAACTATTATACCTAGTAATAACCTCCTATTGCTAAAAAACTCGCGCGTTACAAACGATCATAGTATACTACAGAAAAATAAATAAATATAACAAACGGTGGTATAATAATGTTAAATAAAAAATTAAAGCTGTAATTTTTTTATGAGGCCAGCGGCGGGTCACCTATCTAAATGCACAAGAATCCCGAGACAATAAGAATAAAAGAGCATTTGTTCAATAGTCATTCCACAATCATTATTCCACTATCGCAAATTATATTTTTAAATTATCTTTAAAAATTATTGCTTTAATATGAATGTAAAATAATCGTAAAAAAACTCGTTAATTGATTTATAATTCAGTAAGGCCTTTGTAATATCAAATTAGCATGTTTAATTGTAAATTTGGAACATAAGTTTCAAAATTAACTTTTTAATTGTTGTAGTATTAATATTATAAATACTACGTACTTACCAAAGAAAGTGTTCGGATTGACGCACAAATTCGTTATGGCGTCTCTCGGGTCCACAATTTCTCCAAACCTGTCCTAACCGAGACAAGTTTTATTTTCTCTTTACGTGACACGCTATGGAAGTACAAGCTCTGGCTTGTTGCTTGCTTGAAACTTAACGAAAGGTAGATTAGACACGACTTTTATTGAAAGTATTGTAATATTATTAAAATTGTACCCATGGTACAAACTTGGATAGTTTCATTTTTTACCATTTATAATGCAATTGAATTTATTACCAACCCCTCACGAAATATAATTATTTTTATGATTTATTCAATTTATATGTATGTCTGATCGCCACAATGTCAAAGCACAATATGATATGGTATCGAATTAATAATTTCCTTATTTAACCAAGCAAATAGGTCAATATCGCCAAAATAGAAGAATATAAAAAATGCATTGTATTATTATGACCAAATAAAAAAGAAATGAATCCTTATGTATTATTTATTTTAAATTGTATTCTTTTTGACTACATTGTCGGTACAAATGACATTCATGACTATTTAATGTCCATAGCCGTGTCCGTAGCCACCGTACAGGGGACCAGCGACACCAATTGGGCCGGCAGCTACAACCGCAGCACCAACATGGCCAGATAAACCGAGCCCGTTATTGTCAACCAGCAGCAGACCATCCTGTCGTGCTACTGTGTCAGCAACGGCTTGAGCTTGAGCAGCAGTGCTCGCAACGGCAGCGGCCTGAGATCTTGCAGCATTGGCAATGCGCGCGGCTTCAATAGCACGTGTGTTTGCAATTGCCACTGCCTGCATTCGGGCAGCGTTAGCAATGCGTTCAGCTTCAATAGCTCGTGACAATTCCACGGCGCTAGCAGCAGCAGCACGTCTCGCTGCCTCAGCTGCTCTGGCGTTCTCTAAAGCAGCGGCTTGAGCCCTTTGTACGTTAGCGATGCGGGCTGCGTCTAAAGCCTGGGCATTTTGAATGGCGTTAGCCTGTCCAGCTCTAGCAGCAACTTCGGCAGCACGTGCGTTTTGGATGCCTGCGGCAGCTGCGTTTCCAATCTGAGCTGCTTGGACAGCTTGAGCGTTCTGGATTGCACTAAGTTGTGATGCACCAGCAGCACCAGCGCTGTTTAGTGCTGCAGAAGATCCAGCTCCTAGGCCAGCACCCCCAAGAGCTATTCCAGCGACGCCCACTTCAGAAATAGCGGCTCCAGCAAGGCCAGCTCCAGCAAGGCTTCCGAGACCAGTATCCAGAGCAATTCCACCATGAACAGGTGCAGGTAAAATTGCCGTTGAGATGTAGCCAGATTGCGCAGTTTTTGAGTCCGCAGCAGATTTACCTTTTGATACAGCTAAAAAATATAATTTTAATTATTAAGTGACATTTTGTTTTTAAATAATATACAATATTAAAATAGCTCACCTTTTCCTAGTACTCCACACGCCATGGAGACGACAAACAGAATCTGCAAGGGAACATAAAATATTTACATTTTCAAATAAATATCCTTAACTTTTACTTTTGCTTTCCTTACCATTAGTTTGGACATTTTGTTGGTAACTAGCGAACCTCTAGTTCAAGCTGCAAAGGCGTAAAGATACCTTGTGAAAACTTACATGCACTTTTATACCAAACTGAAATTTATTAATAAGCAATTACCAATTCTAATGTCTGATGCCACTTTACCTGAATATTGTTGATTCGCGTAAAAACTGACCGAAGACTGGTAACAAGATTTGCTGCAATGGTCCAATACTCACGTCTGTTATGCTTTTGATTATTGGAAACCAACCACATCCAAAGGCGATCACAGAAATGTTTGTCATGACGAAAACTTCATTCAATAGGCATATTATTATAAGTCTAGAATTTGATTTCAAGTAGAGTGACGAAACTCATGTACTTATTCAGTCTCATCATTCTTTTGTTCATTTAAAACGGATCAGTAACAAACCCTTCAATCATCATCAAAATGATTCATTAGATCATAGAGTATTTTTTAATACATACGGTTTGAAGATGTTTATCAAAATTGTATTTAATATAAATAAACTGTATTGATAACTTCATGATTAGGTAAACCGTCATACTTCATTGATTCACAAATTTTTATAAATTTATGTAAGCAGCTACTTAATTTACAAATGAAAAACCGCCTGTCAAATACTCGAATGCGAGTCTCCGTTCAAACAGGCCCATTGCGTGTAATCATTGATCCATAAATCCATGCTAAAACGAATACAGTATGCAAATAAACGTTTGCATTGTGTAATGAAAGAAATTAATTTACTATACTATCATTGATATAAGCATTTTCTACAAAATATCAATATCAAACCTAAAAGAAACTTGTCTACGACCCTGCAGTAGGCTCAAGAGGTCAACGTAACGGCATACAAGACATGCCCGGATTCAAAGAAAGTAGAATGTATTGGTGACTAAGCGAGATAAATGCAGGTAGAACGGCTCTCAATATTATTGGCGCCGTAAAGGTATTAAAAAGGTAGACCTAAATGAAGGAAATTATGGTTTAGGTGCAAATAACGTTTAAATTTAATAGCGTATAACGGGATCCGCAGTGACGAGGGTATTCGTGATTTCTGTTTTGTTTAACTATATTAAAAAAAGATATAATTTATACTATGTTATGGTGGCGCGATGGGTGGGAAGGATTAAAAAAGCGCTGTATGTAGGGAGTGATATGTCATGTAATTATTTTACAAAATTTAATCTGATACTTGTGTGTAAATTAAGCAATGTCGGAATTCTGTAACCTTTTACTGGAATGCCACGAATATAAAACAAAATCTATACCTAATGCTGACAAGTGGACTTCTCCAGGAGCGGGAAAAGACGTTTCAAAATCCAACTTAAACTACACAGTTGCAAGTGCTATATTATTTATATTTTATAGTTTAAAATTTAAAAAAAATTCAGTGGGATATTCATGCTTACTTATAATCGTGGACCTTTTTTTTTTTGAACCCCCAAACTTTTTTTTCCCTTTTTTTCTTTTCCCCTTTTTGGGCAAAAATCCCCCCTTTTTTTTTTTTTTTTTTTTCCCTTTTTTTTGGGGGTCCCCTTTCCCCCCCCCCCCAAAACCTTTTTTTTTTTTTTTAAAAAACCCCCCCCCCTTTTTTTTTTCCCCCCCCCCCCCCCCCCCCCCCCCCCCCCCAAAATTTTTTTTTTTTTAAAAAAAAAAAAGGGGTTTTTTGGGGGGGGGGGGGGGGGGGGGGGGGGGGGGGGCCCCCCCCCCCCCCCCCCCCCCCCGGGCTTTTGGGGGGGCCCCTTGGGGGGGGGGGGTTTTTTTTTTTTTTTTGGGGGGGCCCCCCCCCCCCCCCCCCCCCCCCCCCCCCCCCCCCCCCCCCCCCCCCCCCCCCCCCCCCCCCCCCCCCCCCCCCCCCCCCCCCTTTTTTTTTTTTTTTTTTTTTTAATTGTTAATTATAAAATTTATAAATTTAAAAGAATCGATAGATGGCGCTGTAAGGTACGGTGTAGTATAGTCTTTTTTTATTTTTATTCAATATGGATTTGTTATGAGCGAAAAATCATTATTCTAATCGGTGGTAGCGAAACAGGGCAGCGCTTCCCATATATACTGATTCATTATAATAATCTTCTGTATGAAGGTGGTTTTAGAGGGATTCGTATACCTATACCACAAATAAGTTGAGCAGTTAAATTTACACAAGTGATGGTATAAAAGAAAAAAATTGTAAATAAAAGCTTTATTTCCTTAATTTTTTTCATCCTTGGTACTTTGCCTTAAGATCATTTAATTTTTCCGGATACGCAACAGCCAGCAATTGTGAGAACATATTGTATCTCTCAGAGTCCTGTGATGAGCAGTTCTTGCAGTTCGTCCTTATCATTTGACTTAATGAATCTGAAAATTAAAAAGAAAGCCATATTTTACAAATATTGTTTGTATTAAAGTCACTCTTCCAAAGAAGAGAAAGTCTTAAGACATTCATGGCCGTTAAAATAAAACTTTTTGAATAAGTACACCGTTCTTACATAGAGATAGGTAATCTTAAATTAGAAGTTGTATACACAAGTCACAACTCTGAATAGGCCGTGCTTGTAACCATTATGTGGTTAGCTTATATTCCTTTTGTGTTGATATTAATCGGATGACATTCTAACATTATTGCCGACACTGACAGAGCTCGTCCGAGTTGTATCGATAGTTGAACTGTCTGTTCTTGTGATATCACCGATCTATTGGCCGACACTCAAGTAAAATATTACCAACACGATGTCGACTACAATTTTCATTCAATGAAGTATGAAACAGGTTATATAGGACACCATTTTTGTTACTCTACGTTCCGAGATTGTATTTGTACCTTTAAATTGTTGCATATCCCCACATGGCGCCTGCTCCATTAAACAAGCAAACACGCGTTTCCTCTCCCTTTCATTTTTCAGTAAATTGACTAAGTCTAAATCTTCTAAACTCTTTATCTCCTTACTCTTAATAATAGCAATACAAGTGATACATGAAATAAGCAGTATTAGACCTACTTTGGTCATTTTAACTGTAACAAAAAATATGTGATTAATAACACAGTTATCGCTTGGGCGTCAAATGGATATTTCTTTGGCCTCAGGGTCAATCGAGCTGGTACCAATACAACACCGAGTACGAGAAGTTAACATTTAAAATCATATTTTTGTCCCACGTATTAGCATTATTAAAATTTCCTTTTGAATTCATCAAAACAATCTTGTCCACTAGTCGTTAGAAAATTTTCTATAGGAAAATGTAAAATAAAAAAGAACTCGCTCAACCTCATAAATAATAAACATGACTTACCTTTATTCTATCGACGGAGCAATTAAAACACAGCTTCACCCTCATCAGAGTTTTATACTAGTGATAATTATACTCCATGCAGATAATTGTGGAAAATGCAATCGTTTGTGATGAAAAGATGTACCGGTTATGCAATTATGCAACTATTTATGCAAACTACATTGTTACTTGTAATGTTAAAAATTACTCGAAAGCCTTTTGTCTATTCGTTAAGATGAGCATCCGGGTGGTATTCTATCAGTACATAGTTCATAAGGTTACAAAAGTGCGAATTATGTATACTATTATAACCTAGAGTGATTCACAATCACATAACATACGCGATCATGAGAAAAATGGCGTTAATTCTACAGCGCCTTAGATGTAGTAATAGCAGTATGGAAAAAGTAATTGTCGAAATAATAATAACATTGATAACTGGATGGTGCTTGCCACATTTGTAAGTGAATATAATAGATACAAGTTTTTGCTAAGATCACTAATATATTCAGTGAAGGTTATTGTACTATAAAGAGATTATACCTACTTTATTATGCTTACTTTATAAAATTTGAATGTGTTACATGTTCATTACATTCAGTACTGTATACAGTATCAAAATATTGAACAAATTTCTAACAGCAATCCAATTTGGGAATAAAAAAGTGGTTTCGGCAACAAATCTCCGAAATTTCATTGTAAATTTTTTAAAAAAAAAAATAATTTTTTATTTTAGTTAATTGAAGTTAATATATGTTGTGTATTAAGCTCGATTAATAAAATGTTTGTAAAATGAAGACAAAAAGTCTAATGACCTAATAACATGGTTCTTTTAATACCAGGCATCAATTATGTGAAGAATATTCTTTTGAACTTTTATATGTACCAATTCTTAAAGTAAACCATAGTTCCAGTGATACAGCGGAATCTCCTTATATAATATAAGATGAAACTGAGATGTGATCCAAAAGACATGAGCAGTTACTTTGTATTTACTCTCAATCAGCCGTGTTTTTGTGATGGTGAAATACCCTTCTACAGCGCGACTGCTTGGTGCACGACGGTGATCTTCACCAAGGTACTCGGTATAGTGCATACCCACTAAAACCCACCCCAAAAAAAGGACAATACTAACTACTTCATACTAAGATTCGTGTTAATAAAAAGTCCATCTTCAATATTATATATTTATATTTTATTTCGAAAATAATATAAAAAAAATAAAAATATAAAACATTACAAAGATACTTCCATAAATATTTATCACAATCGAAATATTCGTTACAAAATTTCTCTTAATATAAATGCAGATAATGCAATTATGTATTTTTAAACGGAAATTTAATCTTATTAAAATATCATATGTATAATTATAGATTAGGTATACGATTTAATCGTTTGAAAAAAAGGACAAATTGTGCTCATTACATAGATAAAGATAATAATTATGCTCATCCGCTGTTTTTAGTATAAATTCTAAACAATATCGCCGGTTCCCATGAGTATCAGTGTTTGTGATAAAAGTATAAGTTCACATAAAGGTAAGCTAATAATGGAAACAATAGTTTCTCTGAAACATTACATTTTTAATAAAACATTTCTTTTTGTAATATAATAAAATTATTGTACTATTGATTAATTACATTTTGTACTCTATTTGCGACCATTTCGATAACTGATTTAATTTTTTATGTTTTGTTAGCATTTCTGCATGTCTTCTTAGTTGACTAATTGTGCAGCAGCCAAAGATTTTTTTCTTGTGACACCTGTACATTATTGTTAGGGTTATTTTGGCAAAGCACAAAAAACACCAATTGAAAACGATAAATACATAAAATAATTTAGGAATCTTTCCTAAATTAATTATATTATCGCAATACAATGGTTCATGCGGTAATGTAAAAAAATAGAATATCGAATACGCTGTTCAAAAAAGCTGACATAAATCTAGTAACAGCCAGTAACTAGCCAGTACCTACCGTACTGGATCTAATAATTAACCACTATCATTAATAAAGATTTATTATTATTATAATCGTTTTTTGTGGATAAGGTTTCCTCGGCTAAAACCCGATGGGTCACTCACCGGACAAAGCCAAGCACTCTTTGGAGTATTTTATACGAATTGGAGTGGATTTGTAATTATTACAATGTTTCCTTTAACTTTCGGAATTACACCTGTACTGAATATTACTATTAAGACTTTTATTATTTATTGTTTTATTATGATATAAGTTTAGTTTGTCGTTCAATTATTCATCAAGTTAGGGATGGGTGATTTGTAAATTGTATTTATATTAACTACAGTGTTAGTAATTTATTACTTTAATTAACTTATTTTTTCAGATGTTCCCTTATATCATATGCTTTCTGATGTTATCATCGGGAATATTCTGCTATGACGAGAAATATGACAGCGTAGATGTTGATAAAATAATCTCCGACGAGGCACTGCTCACGGCTTACGCAAACTGTTTTCTTGACAAGGGTCCATGCGAAACTGACTACGCGCAGGATTTCAAAGGTAATTAAAATATCCAAACCGATCTATGAACACAGCCAAGAATCTTAAACTACACCAATTTTAGTTAAAATCTCAAAAGTGGGTGGTTTTTTTTGAAGAATTCATTTACGTATAACTAAGCTGAGAGTATAAAGTAAATAAATTTAAAGTTTGAAGAATGCCCAATATGTCTACCAAGTCCAGGAGCAAAGTCGACATCATTTAAGCGACATCTATTGAATTAAGCAATTAAGAAAATGTTTTTCTTACTCCATCAATAAGTATAAACACAAGAAAATTATTAAAACGAAGTAACTATTTTAATAACTACATTTGAATTAATTCATAATAAGTTTAATATATATATTTGAAAATTGTTTCATCTGCACTGCACTTGATTTTGACACAGATTTTGCTCCTTCTATAAATTTATAGCAAAGTCATCAGCAGCACGTTTTGCCAAATCATTATTAAACAACAGCTAAAGCAAAATATAAATTTATAATTTACGTATATAGCATATTCCAATTAATTATAAACATTTTGCAACAATAAATTGGTCTAATAGAATACATCACATACATTAGAATAGTATACAAAAATACATACATACATATGGACACCGCAAAGTAACGCTTTATTTATAAATAAACTAATTTCAACATTAAATTACGTCGCCATTTCCAGAACTCTACCGTAAAGAAACAAACGGCCGAAAACATTATAATTTAAAAAATCACGCCTTACGTCATTCATAGTACATTTCTATGTGGAGCCTTACAAGTTATATACACAATAATAAAAACACTTAACTATATCTATGTATTTCAAGCTAGTCTAGCGAATATTTTTCAGATTTGTTACCAGAAGTGATCGCTACCGCTTGCGGCAAATGTACAAATATTCAACGTAAGAAAGTCCGAAAGTTAATCACGGTGATTTTCGAGAAGATGCCGGCTGTGGCCGCTGAACTGCAGGCGAAGTACGACCCTGAATCCAAGTATCAAGACAAAATTGCCGCTTTAATGAAAGAGGAAGATTAAGTTACCACAGCTCATATTAAATAGCTCGGAAATGCGCATTCCATTTGGAATACTAATAATTGGTTACAGATATTCGTATTTTTGAACGTTAGGCTCAACAACTGATAAATTAGTAAAATAGATATTTAATTAAAGTGTTTGCATCAATGGAGCATTAATATTTGTTTTATTTTTACACATCTTAGGCAACTTAACTATTATATTATAGTATTAACTATAATATTGATTTACGCTCAGAATCCCCGAGAACTCAGGAGACACGTGGTGTAGTTTTCGATGTGGTCACCTCTTCGGTTTCTAGTGAGAAAAATTCACAATTTAAATTCACTTGCGTGCGTGCAGAGAGCAACTAGTTTTCATTGGGGCTCGCCTTCGAAGGGACCCCCTTTTTTTCCGTCAATGCAATCAGTATTAACTAAATTCGTTATGATCCAAATCTTATGACATAAATTTAATCTATGGAAAAAACAGACATCCATTAATGATTGCAAAGATTATACAACGTCTTACGTCACGCTGCAGCCTGGCGCAACTGACCTCGTGTGACACACAAACACACATGCAACCACATCAACCTTACTCAACATTTATGACTCATAACATTATTAATTCTAATATTTTGTTACCAGTCATGCCCTGAATTTAAGTGCCAAATATCCACCCTTTTTCATATAATATAAATCAGCATCAAAATGAGAAGAAAAGTCAAGAAGAAAAGAGAAAAATAATTAAGTAAAGAAGTTAAGAAGCTAGTCAGTGGTTAACTAAATACAAAAGAATTTTAAAATACTACGATGAAACGTTAAAAAAATCCAAGTATAACATTAATACTAAAAATCATATAGAATTCTCGGGAAAAATATAATTCGGTAACTGTAAGAGCAATGAGCTCTACCAATTATTAATATTATATATACGAGTAGTATAGGTTAAATTTTACGTGTACACAATGAAAGAAATTTAAATATAAACACAAAAGTATCACAAAATTATTTATTATAATATCAGTCTACAGTACATTCCAATTGTAAATCTAATAAAATGCATCGTCATTTTAATATGTTTATCACTTCTCCTAATCATTGTAATTTTTCCCGAGAGCCTCTTTATATTCCTAAATTATAAACATATTAAAGATAAAATTGACAATATTAAGATATAAGGATATGAATTTTAGGACCAATTACACTTAAACTGCTCATTTAATTTAACGATTATTTAAAGCAGCATTGGTCAAATTAAAAGCCTGGCATAATTCGGGCACAATTAAAATCGGAAGAGCCCAATGAAGCCTAAAAACTGTGTCCCTAACTAAATTATATTAAAATTAAGTTTAGCTTCCTTGAATGAATTTATCAAAGTTTTCCCTGTGTTTTCCACTTGGGTCGTTTTTCTTAACAAGCTCGTCCCATTGCTTGGGGTGTTTCTGTTGGATAGCCTTGATCACTTTTCTAATGTTGCTTTTTTGCTTTTCACTGCATTTGCCGCATGTCGTCTCTATTGCTTCTGGTAGGTGCTCTGAAGAAGAAATTAAACATATAAATTATACTGCAAATAGTGCTGGGTGAGTAGGAAAGGAAGTGAGGAAACCGGCATCTCATACATATACATAGATAGGTATATAGGTAGGCATCGTTGAAAAATATGAATTTGTCTAAGACCTATATAGTGCTTCGATTATCCGTATTAAAAAAATAATCGTCTTTAAATGAATCTAAGCTTAATCATAACAAAGTTGCAGTGTTTGCTTGGTGGAACCCGCTAAAGATTATTTTCGCTTCGGATAGTCCATTTTTCGAGCAAGACTATAATGACATAAAACATAAGATCTAAAGCTATATATAGACATAAATAAAAAGAAAATAATATATTTATATTAACTATGGTATAAATGTAACTCGAGGTTAAATAAAATAGAGAATTTATAAATTGAGATTTAAGAGAGCGAATCGGTCCCTGCAATACGATTGCAACAAATAATCGCTCAGCCGTTGCTCTGACATAACCGGACATAACACTATTGCAATTTCTTTATATAACTTTAATCTACTTCAATCGATTCTATACTATAAAAGAAAATAAAAGAAATCTATGATTATTATATAATCATATTTAAAATTAATGAAATATGATAATTTAATCATATCTTTATACTGT
The DNA here is from genome assembly GCA_963693355.1 of Pontia daplidice. Taxonomy (NCBI): domain Eukaryota; kingdom Metazoa; phylum Arthropoda; class Insecta; order Lepidoptera; family Pieridae; genus Pontia; species Pontia daplidice. The sequence goes on from CAVNZL010000139.1 coordinate 6,947,300, forward strand.
CGGGGGGAATCGCCTAACATCTATGAGCTTTTTCAATAGTGTACTCCAGAATTATGGAATATTTGTGTCTTATAGAACCAAGGTGTGAAGCGTCCTTGAACCGACCTCGACCTTTATGCAAATAACGCAATGCCTCCTTACAGACGTTGAAAGACTACGCAAGTATTGTTTTACATTGTGTATGCCTTTTGAGTCGCTGCGTTTGTTGAATCCTAATAATAAGTAATCTGATTCAGTGGACATTCCGGAATTATTTAAATATTTAACTAAGAAAAGAATGTTTGGATTCTAATGGGTACATTTTCACATCTTTGAGCATTCGAAAAGGTATTTTGGAGCGTCTCGAAAAAACGCAGGAGTGATTTGTATGAAAAATTTGTGTAGTGGTTGCTTAGGCTTTTCAAAGTTCGAATCCCTGAACGAGAGGAACATCTCAGACTGAAAAATTAATTATACAGGTTTATTATAGAAGGCTGACTGATCTCTGTGGCTATACTAAAAATCTATACATGTTTCATATATTAAAGTAAGTTATTACTGATATACATTTTCCTTAAATTCAAAGGCTGCTAGGTATTAAATTATAAATTAAACTAACGCATTTACGAACACTTCATATAAATTATTGGGGTCATGACATACTAAGAACCGGTAAATTGTATAATTAATTCAATCTTACCGCGATATTACTCAGGTACTAAGATTTTCTTCAGTACTTATATATTAATCTCTTTTATGACTTAGTAACAATGCACCATAATAAAATCAATAATCTGTCTCTTAAAGATTCTTTTAGTTAAAAAACTGCCACACCGATGAGAGTTTATGATAATCTCGGATAATGTTAATTTTATTTTAATTGGTTTTACTTTGATGAACGGACACGGAAATATGTTATATACAAAAATGTTTTTACTCATTAATTCCAATATAACATGTTCACCATGCTCATATAGTAACAGTCCCATGCATTGTATAAGCTTAAGTGACATATGGTTTAGCTCCGTAGCTGCCTCAATAATTAATTGCTAAAGTATCATCAAGTATATCAGTAGAAGTGACTAAGATTAGCGCGATTAGACCAATTGCTATTTATAACACTCAAAAAGGCAGTGAGCAACAATAACAGCTCCTTTAGGAACATAAAGCCGGGATTGTAATAATAAATTAATTAGCACATGCGCCGTTCCGAATCGTGTTGAGGGACTTAGAACTAACTTTAAACGCCTTTAATCTTGGAGAGTTACATATTTGATCATATTTAATAGAAATGGGAAATTGATACATAATTAATACTGGAAATTTAAAATATTATTACTATATTCGATCTGAAATAAAACCCCCGTCCTATTGGCAGTTGTCTCAGAGGTATTTAATCCACTTTAAGAATATATTTGATTGATTACTCACTTTTAAAGTCAGCTCCCTCAGAGGTGCACCTGCCCTTGTCCAGGAAACAGTTGATATACGACTTCAAAAGCCGTTCATTTGAGATCAGAGTGTCGACATCGAAATTATCGTACTTTGAACTGTATTTCTCTACAGCGGACACCGCAACAACCAAGCACGCCAGGATAAAAACCGACCTCATCGTAAATCTGTAATATTTAAACGATTAAAACACTCAAACAAATTCACTTGATCTATAAAGTATGCCTAATGTATTGATAACTATTTGAGTTGAGTTTTTTTGGAAGACTTTTAAATTTAAAATAAAACATTTGTATTTAATTCCGGTTATATATCAAAACGTACGGCTCCAGGTTATACGAATGCTTTCCTTCTATATTCAAATTAAATAACTTAATCGCAAGTTATCATTCCAATGAAAATATTAAAACGACTGGCCTCACTAGTAATGCACTAATTAAATCGGATATGACAAAAAGGAATCGTTGATAAACCATAAATTATTATCCGATCATCAATATTCGAAACAAAGCATCATAAAGCGCCGTCTCGAATAAACAATGGACCGTTTACCCTTCCACCAACGACGTGTCTAGAATTCGTAATCATATATTTATAAAGCAAATTCTGATATACACAGGTGTGAACAAACCTTTTACTCACTATAACAGACCCAAAGAACTAGCCAACGCAGAAAGCGACAGTGCTTTTATAGTGACCAAGATAAATCCACCACTTCCAGCGATGCAAAGGTCTGAGCGGTGGTTTGCGCAAGCGATTCTGTGCCTACCGACGTAGATGGTAAGGCAACAGACAATACAAAAGGAATGTACTTGGAGCTATACTGATGCCGAAATTATTGGCTACTATTGCCAGGAAATTGTTGAGCAACGCGAATTTCCCTGAAGTTAAGGAAGACGTGTGTATTACGGTTTGTATTGATATTTGCGAATTTGTAGGTAAATAGTATATTCAATTTTCGACGTTTGACTGTGAATGAAATAAACGCTGTACACCGTAAATAAATGTCTGAATTTTTATACTAATATTATAAACACGAAGGCTTGTTAGCTTGGATGAAATGTTGTTACTCTTACGGAAATACTGCTGAGTGGACTGATGAAACTCTACTATAATATAGTCAATACATCAAAATAGTACATAGGCTCAAATAAAAATAAAATATCAATAGTAAAAATAATTTTTTTTTTCTTCTTTCGCGAACTCAATATTACATGTACCTGTAATTAGGTACCCTAACTACAATTAAAGTTGTCAATTTATACGAAATGCTTATTTGGCAGCAATAAATTGAACCCTGAAAATGAATAGTTCCTATTTATCTAAGATATATTACATAGTACATGTTAATATATAATTTATTAGTACTAATGAGATTACCTTTCTAGAGGAACAATTCCCCTAATTCCTTTTTTTTATTTTCATTTGGAAACGGTTCTTATACAAGAAATATAGTATTATTGAGGAGACGACACAAATATATATATAGTAATGATTATTACCTATTAAAATGTTAAGTAAATTAGTAATTTAAAGTTATATTTATATGCTACTTACAGATTTTCAACCCTGAGCTCGCGTGGCCCCGGTAGCGCACCGATCAATTCTTGTGTCAGGCAAAGATGTTTGATAATCAGATGATCATTGAAATAGATTCTTTGCAGAGTGGAGCGTTCACGTTTGTATGAATTATATGAATTATTTTAAAATAGATTTTAAAAAGCTCCCGAAATATCTGTTTTCTGGATCCAGTTGGTTTTTTAGTCTATTGTAATCATTGCGGAAGTGCAACTTGAAGGCTTCGAAAGTTTTCTGAGCGAGACTCTTCTGTGATGCTGAACATCGTGAGCAAGCCGTGCGGACTATTTCCGGTAAGGCCGCTAAAAAAAATGATAGTATTTTTAATGGCTGCAAAAGAAAAATTATCCTTCGAAAAACTATAAAACCGCAATCTTTTAATTGAATTAAAAAAAATCTCTTTAAATGGAATATAAATAAAACATTCATATTAATAACACGATAATGTTTTTTACAATAACAAAAATATATTAATTTAATGCGAAGGTAACGGAAAATAGCTGTATTGATTTTCACGAAACTCTATAAATATTTTATTTACATTTACCATTAGTAGAGATAAAACGGGTATTTCTATAAATAAATTTAATCAGTTATTTATAAATAATTAACATTTTTGTAATAAGCAATGGTAGCCCTTAATTTTCTAAATCTATTAAAGTATGTTTTCTATATGTTCCGTTTTATTTTGTAACTGTGATTTAGAGTAAAATAAATTTTTAAAATTATTCGTGTTTGTTTATGATTGTTATAACGAATTCGGTACTAACATGTTATTAGGCAAGTAATCAGGTTTTAAAACAAATAATTTTGTAACTTAAAACCATAAAAGTGAATGGCGAAGCGAACACTAAATTTGGTACAATAACGTAACACTGTGTACCAAATTGGAACTCAAACTGGATTCATATGACATCGGGACATAGTTCACATGCAGTCGGTTAGCCCCAAAGTTATATGGGTAAATAAAAAAATATAATATGGGTAAACAAATAATGATACTTTTTATATAACACTCAGACCACAGCTGAAACTTACAGATCAGTTCATATGTTGCCTGTACTATGGATAGAACCTAGAACGAGTTCGGCAGTCTGGTGACAGGATCACTGCGCCAACTCGTTATTATATCTATTATTTCAATTCCTAGATAGATAGATAGAGTAAAACAATTCCTAATTTAAAAATAACTCAATACGACTAATATTTAAGTCTAACAACAATTTAAAGACTTGTTTTTTGTTAATGTTTTTTTTCATAGTTAATGTTGGCTAAGCTAATAAATGCAATGTTTACTTACATTTAAAATCTTTTCCGATTGGAGTGCAGGGACCTTCGTTGAGAAAGCAATTTATATATTTCTTGAGAAGTCGTGGATTTTGAAGTAGGAAATTTGTATTGTAATAGTCATAGCGACTATCGTACAACTGGGAATGGCTGTTAATGAATAGAATACAAAATATAACACGCGTGTACATAATCAATAATTCTAATCACTAGATTGAAATGTCTGAAAAAATCGGTTTATATGTGATATCAGAAGGTACTTGAAAAGTCCAAGAATACGTAGTTGAGAGCAAAATAAATATTTGTATTAATAAAACGAGATGTTTGTTAAAATAGTTTCAGTTGCCAAAGGAATATTTTTTTAGTTAAATACTAGACACTGTCTGCGGAATTCCTCGCAATTAGAATGTTTACCATTGTTTAGAGGCAAACCAGCAGGTGGATCACTTTAAAAGTGTTTACCGCAGCCGTTGGATGGTTATAGCTTTATTCTAAAGCATTAATTTTATGTATTTTGAGGTATTCTTACAGGTTATCATATTAAACGTTCCTAAAAAATGTAATCATAACATTTAAGCTGAATGCAGATTACACATTGAAACACACAAAACACAGTTAATAATACAAAATGACATTAAGTTGCAAACAATACAACTATGTGTCAAGGACAAAGCCATCGTGACAAATGATACCACAATTTTTTATTTTGTTCTTAATATCTCAAATTAAGTATATCATATTTATTAATTTATCTTATTATTTTCTATGCCAATCAAGTTTGTATTTAGTTAAAGACGCTCCTACTGGGGCGAATTGAAATGTTTTTGGACATCTCATATATTTTATTTTATTCTTAGGGGCTTTTCTGATCTTAAGTGGTACCACCGACCATGGACAATCACAAAAAGGGCTCACAAGTGAAATATCTAAGAAGGCATTCCGCTTCAATGTAACGGAATTAAAATGGAAACTGTTTTTAAATTAATGGATTTTTTTTATAAAACAGGGGACGGGCAGGAGACTCACCTGATGTAAAGTGATAGCGCCGCCCATACACTAGTTGTTAAGTTAAGTAAAGTTAAGTGCGTTGCCAGCCTTTAAGATGCTTATACGCTGTTTTCCTCATTTTTTTCTTTTGTCGCGTTACGATCGCATCGCGGTAAATCGCAGTTTTTATTGTTACCGAATTTTACAAATCATTGTCAACATACAGTCACGATTATTTTTGTGCGTTACAATCGAATTGCTCAGAATTGCAAGTTGTCAGAACAAAGAAACGCAATGTATTAGTGACATTTATTGTTCATTTTAAAAACTGGTGATTGCAGCTTGGAGAGGTTGAATGTATTTTCCTTGTGTGTCGTATTTCTGCAAGAAGATGCCGTATTCAGATGGCAGCTTCACCTTGGCTTCCTCGATGAACCGTTTGAAGATGTGCTTCTGTTTTTCAGTACATTTAGAGCAGGATGTTTCGAATACTTCGGGGAGGTCCTCTGAAAATGTAAACATAATGTTATGGTAAATTTAAGAAACTTCAGACGATATCCTCGCTATGATATTCTAGATTTTGTTATTTCGGTATAAAGTTTGATGAGTAAAAATAACAGATAGAATGTTTAACAATAACAGTGTAATCCGTTTCACTAAATCACATTAGGCCTTGCTTAATGTTTGAAATATTTAAAAAGTAATATATAATATAATTTGAAATATACTATCTCAATACTTTCAATATAGTCGCTGAAATAACAGAACCGTACATTATGTCAAAATTTGTTGGAATTTCGACCAAAAACAAGGGCGCGTGCTGACCGATATTTGTTCTATGATACATTGAATAAGATCCGTTATTCAAAAGACTGCTTATTTTTAAGTATATAAATATATGTGGTAGGAAGTTCTGCGCTTTCTCGAAGCTAAAACGATCTTCCAGAATCAGAGATTGAGATTCAAAGTGCGACGTCTTCGTAGATATAGATTTTTACCCACACAAAATACAAAAAACGAAACATTAATTATAAACGCAGCGTTTTAGCAGTTTAATTTATGATACAAGAGATGGCAGATTAAGTATAATTTACACATAATTAAAGATTTATTTTGCCAATTATAATGATGAAAAATATATGTTATTAATTTACTCCTTTTTGACGAAACTAAGCGCAAAGGCGATCATGTTGGACTATCGAACACAGGTTACCGGGGTATATGAAATCACATTACGCCAAGAGAAAGCCTAAATTCGAGCACCTCAAAGTGTTGTCAGACGTGAAAATTGTATCATCGAAATTCTTAACGAACAGCTAGTAAAAAGCTTTTATTAATATATATTGTATTATCACACAACTATAAGCCGATCTGGGAAACGATCAATGTATATGATCGTTAATCATAAAGGTTAATTTTTATAACCTTGACATATGACGGTTAAATGTGCACACAAAATATATTCTGCAATGATCATTGTCAGCCAAGCGAATTAATTAACATAATTGTTTTTACATTAAAGTCAAGTTTTTATGGTACACAGAAGGATTTATTTCTCATTGGTTAAATAAAATTTAAAAACAGAATGTTGATGATTTCCGTGAGTATAGAATAAAGAATTTCTCGAAAATTGCACAAAACATATTGCAATAAAAAATCCTTAGAAATCGAAGTTTAAAATATAAGATCCTATACAATCACACTTACTTTTAAAGTCCGATTTCACTTCGTCACAGGGTCCATTGTCGTTGAAGCAGTTAATAAATTCCTTAAGAACATCAGCGTTCGATACCACAGACTCAATGTCTATGTCGTCGTTGTCAGGACTATAGGTGTTGGCTGCAGCCAGTGCTAGCAACGCGGATACAATCAGAAGCTTCATGTTGACCTGTCACGAAATTTAAATTTCGAATACGAAAGCAAGTAGCACCCCGCTGATTTTATTCTAGAGTCTCCGTCCCGACCCCGCCCCATTTTTGATAAGCGAATTATTTGGCTTTTGCATGGAGGTGAAATTGTAGGCCAGAATATTTATATTTAGCACAATGTGTATATAGCGATACGTTTGTTGTTTTCCATACGAAAGAGTATGTATATATATATATATTGGGAGATACTTTTGATTACTAAGTCATTATAACGACAATATACATTAGCAAATAGCTATCAAAAGATTCCAAACTTATCGAAAAAAAATAAACAATACTTTGAACTTTGCTCTGTATATCTTGACATTCAGTTATCAATGTTGAAGAATTTAAGATGCGATTTCTTAGCTCACCACCTCTATCTTATAATCAACATGTTTATAAGAGGTCGTATATAGAAAAAATTACAAATCAAAAAAATTATCAAATTTAAAATCAAAACAAAAGTACCTTAAATGTAGTGGTGTCCAGCAAAATTATTGAAACTAAACGTTTTCTGATTGAAATCGGTTTATATACCACCTTCGGGCGGATCCATATAATATTCAAGTCGTGTAAGCTCTATGATTTTCTCACAATAAATTTAAAAAAAAACGCAAAACGTGATTGTAATTTTAAATGCAGAATAACAAAACATACTCGTTAAGTTTATTTTGTTTGTTTAAACATCTTATAACAATTTTACTCCACTGTTGTTTGGTTGAAATGAATAAACATTGTTTGTAGTTCATTTGTCTAGGAAGGCGGTTTTTTATACCCTTTTCTTTCAAAAAGGGCGTTGTTTAAATGAAATTGTTAATCAGTACAGTTGAATTTTCTTAATACATATTTTCAGTAATGCGGGTGAGTTGCAGAAAAATTTTTTTTTTTTCTCAAAAAAGATATTTATTAATGGATTGTTGAATTTAATAATAATTAACTTTATTACTTAAATTAATTTAATAATATTTTAATGCATGTTCACAGTACAAAAAAATCGTCTTCTAGCAGGAAAATTTAGGAATTTTGGAGGACCGATTTATCAAGCCTTCCTTTCGAATGAAAAAAGTACCAAAATCGGTCCGTATAAGACGAATGCAAATGTATATAAATAAAAACAACTTATAACTATTTGATATCACTTTAAATTCAGAAGTCATATGTGGAGTGGATTTTCCTACATTTTTCACACAACGTATCTCATTTTACGTTTAAACACTATTAAATTACATGTCTAACTAAGGTCTAAATAAGTCACTTTTAGAAGTGACCTTTAAAAGTTGCCAAACCTCATACACGATCGATATGAGCAACTCCATTTTGAACTCGGGTAATAAATATGGTTCTATTAATAGAAAACTATATAATTGCGAAATGTATATTGTAAAATTATCCGTTACAGAATGCTTAAGCTCCTTGTACGCTCTTGAGGAAAGATTCCATGTGTTCGCCTTTGGGATCGTATTTCTGTACAAAGTTTTCGTACTCCTGTGGCAGATTCTGCTGCAGCTTGGTGAAGAACACGTTTGCTAAATGCTTTTGAGCAGGGGTACAGTTGGTTGCTACCGCTTTAGGTGTCATTTCTGTAAAATAATTTAAACAATATACATACAGTTTACTTTTAACAATCCAAATACCACCGCCGCTTATTTATTGTGTGCATAATTGTGTCGTGAGAGCATTTTGTAAATAACGTGGCGAATAGAAAGAGTCGCAGTGTTTAATGCCAGTTCAACTCGTCTAGCCCTTAATTTGGAGTTCTATCGTATTAGCAATGCTGTAAAGATAGACTTGTGTGTGGAAATAAATAAATGTAAGTTTAATGGTCATAAAATATTCATTTTAAGTGTACAGTATTCCTATACTAATATATATTAGTTACTCTTAATTTGCTTTGCTTTCAATTTTGATACTTTCATCCACCATCCGTATAACATATAGAGAAGAGCACCTTATTACAAATTAAACATCTCTATATATTCTTATATATATTCTATTTTGAACGATATAGCCACTGCGTACATACACACACAACTAAAGCGTTGGCATGTATAGTATGCTGATATAAATACAGGGGAATTCTTCATCAGGTTGCTATTGCTAATATCATCTGACTTAGATAATCTAAACATAAACGAGTTAAACTACAAGAGTTAATCCATGACAATAGAAATATGTATTTTTTTATAGAAAATACACTTTTTTCTCACCTTTGAATTTATCTGGTCCTGGTGTGCATGGGGCGCGGTCAAGGAAGCAGTCGACAAAGGCTTGCAATTTTTGAGGGTCTTCCATCGCCTTTTCCAAGTCTTCTTGGGCCATGGCGACGGCAATAACGGCAACCAACACGATAAACTTCATTGTTGATATCTGCAGATTGCAATTAAATTTTAACAGGAGTTTTAAAATATAAACTATAGCCGATCGCTTGTAGGAAAAATATATATAACTAATATAAGTTTGTTGCGAGATATATCCATTGAAAAGAGTTTTAGTTGAGAACTGCTTCTATAATTTGATTTCATGAATGTTTATATTTTATTTATAGACTATAAGAGTTCATTTTAGGCCCAAAGTTTGCCAATAATTTGTAGATTTTGACATTATTATAACTGGACATAATATATACACGTAATAAAATAGCTATATTACGTCAAAAACATATTTTTATTAATTATTACCTCTTATACAATTGCCGGGCACTTTTATCATATTATTGTAATACATTGTTTCAATATGCATTTAGTATTGCATGTGAATACATTTGTATAATACTAGCTGATCCGGCAAACGTTATTTTGCCATACATTTGATTTTAATTTTCAATTAATAAATAAAAAATAAGGGTTGTTCGTAGAAGGGTGAAAATTTAGGGTTGTATGTATTTTTGTATGTTGTATCATAAAAAAAATAGAAACTAAACATGTTGTCTAAAAAATAAAAATAAAAAAATTAGGGGCGGACTACCTTTAACATTTAGGGGGATGAAAAATAGATGTTGGCCGATTCTCAGACCTACTCAATACACTCACAAAGTTTCATGAGAATCGGTCAAGCCGTTTCGGAGGAGTTCAAGTTCGAACCCCGTGACACGATAATTTTATATATGAGATAATATGTGACAATAAAGGAGCTAAGATGAATTTTGACGATTTAATTTATTAATAGGAGTTCTTTTATAAATTATAAAATTAATATTATATATATTCACTCATTTTTGACAAAGGACGGTTCAAAATTTAAAAAAACCTAATTTTTATCTACACACGAACACTGATCGTGAAAATTTATTGTAATCGGTTATTGGATATTTTTAAGGGATAACAACAATCTTTGGTTAACAGATTTACATAGAAAATCTATCTAAAAAACTTACAATTAATATATAATTACTTACCGATTTTAATACAAAATCAAAGACTCTTTAGAGCAATGGACACTTCAAGTATAGTCTACACTAATAGATTTCGGCTTATATAAATCTAAAGCAACCTTCAAAATTGCGAACTCATGTTGTACAAAAAATAAGTGAATAATTGAGAGACTTTTTGCATCCTCGTGTTTTGTTTAGATACCTATTTGATGCAACATATATAGTCTGCGTTTTGTATAGTTAATTTATTTAGGAGACAATGTCTAAAATGTATACGATAGTTCATAGATATAGAGATATGTCTTATAATTCTATAAATACTAAATTAGATTGTTTATAAATCAAGGCAAGTCCAAATTTTACATGTCTATTACACACAATGTTTATAATACAATTATAATCAACCGATACAATCCCTTAAATATATCAATCGTCTTAACCGTAATAGACCAGCAATACTCCGCGAAAAAACCCACAACCACTCGACGCACGTTTCGCCCTGACACCGGAGCATCCCCAAGAACAGCGTTCGACACGATTGGTGTCGGGGCGAAACTGTGTCGAGTGGTTTTGTACTATGGACTACCGCAAAGTAACGCCTGATTTCGTTAATTATATATCAATCGTTTTAACAAATCAAAGCTATATTTTTATTTCACTCATATTGTAATACGAGACATATTTTCATATTGCGATTTCCTACAAATATTCATATTAATAGAAAGATCGTTGTCAATAATTCGTTGCCTATGTATTATACATACAATTTATATTTATATGTATACTTTAAGGGACAGTAGCTCTTTGTCTATAGACAACAGACACACATGCCGGCGTTTTTAGATTAGTTTTCAAATAACAAGACCGGATTGAATAAGAATTTTAACTTAACGCTTTAAATAACGATCATTAGTATTATAATCCATCCGTCCGATTTTGTATTTAAGTAAATGATATATTTAACTGTTTTGAAATCTTTATCCATATAGAATAAGGGCTCTTTGATTTGTAGTTTAAAACGCCTATGAATGTGAGTTCTATTTAAAAGCATCCAACATAGTTGGTAGGTAGTCGATAAAATGGTAGCTGGTTCCACATACGGTGAAGGTTATGGGATTCGGACCACTCTTTGTAGAATGAAATCCAGAGGAAAGAGTACTGGTAATTGGAAGCTTCCGCCCGGAGGTGACAAAAGTATACGGTTCACTCTAAGAAGTTCGAGTAACGACGAAATTCGACAAGATTTAGTCAACCCCAGTTCCCGACATTACAAAGTAATGTTTCGACTTCTGTTCTCTCTGACTGTTTCGGCACTGCTTGAAAATAAGATAAAAGAAAGAGCGACCACGACGACGGCTTTAAGCTTACAGCTAGTATCTAAGATTCAGTACGAAAGAGTATGGCCGGTCTCCAGATGGTGGTAGAGCACGGTTATGTTATTTATCCCCTAATATTTGTGAAGAACCAAACGAGTCTGTGGTGACTTTTAATAATTGTATCTATTCTTTAGGTAAATATATCGGCCCTCATTATAATGTATTCGAAGTTGACATTTAAGTTATGGAGGGTAATAGCGAAGCGTTTAGACTATTTTAATTTCAAAGTACATTACATGTTAAACACTAATTAGTTGTTTAAATTGTATTCAACAGCATTTAATATCGTTTCTTCCAGAGAAGCAAATTAGTGTTTCAATTGTACTATTCAGACAACTCTAAAATATTTTATATATAGATATTTACATATGTATATTACAGATATATATATTTACAGATACATACGTACATAGTATATATGTAATATTAGCTTGAGGATTATCAACCCTATCTGAACAAATCTACATCTTAATATATATAAATCTCCTGCACGATGTTTGTCCGCGAGACTCCTAAACTATTTAAAAGATTTTAAATTAAATTGGCAACCTACAGTCTGGTTCAACTTAAGAGATAGGATAGCTTAGATCTTTTCTTTTTTGCCCATTTTTTTTTTTTTTCAATATTATATGGATTTGTACTTGACAATCTGTTAACTCCAAGATTCTAACAGATGTCTATAACTTTCGACTATATTTATGTAATCAATAGATGGCACTGATTAGGTTAACCCCCAAACCCGTCCTAAAAAAATGACTGCCTGCAAAACGTGTCATGGCTTGTAGATGTAGTTCACTGGTGCAATAACTTTGATATATTTATTTACGGCCTGGAAAATGAAAACTTTATAGAATAACATATTTAATACTGAGGAAACAGACCGAGTACCTTGGTAAAGTTTATAAAACTTATCCGCACAAATTGATTTTATCATTTTAAGTGTCTGTTATTATGTTTGACACATTTCAAGAACATAAAGTAGGTACATTCGCAATTAGCAACGAACCAAAAAAGAGGTTTTTTGAACACACCGGAAGACCTTGGCATAGAAGACGGCTTGTTTAACACTTGTGTAGGCTTATCTCACATTTAAATACTGTCTATTTAGATTTTTGTCGTAAAGGCTTATAAATTTAATAAAAAAACAAAAATAATATATAAAAAAATATTAATTAATTTTATTTGTATTTCAAGATGGATCTTAACTACCAAGTTTCATCAACTCATATTGTACATAAAAAAAAAATTTAATTTTAAACAAAAAAACTCACACGTAAGTGATGTTTGCCAAATTTGAAAATTAACAATCTCGAAAAATATTTCTAACCATATAAGTTAAAAAAATCTACCTATTGCTTAAACTGTTTTAGTTAAAATTATACTGGTGGACCTATAACTTTTTCGGGTTTTGGAAGTCAGACAAGAATGAAATTCCGTTTAAATAATTTTAATCTCCACATTAGTTTGAAAGACTAAAATAGAAATTTATTGAATAATTTATTCTACTGTCTTTCATTGCCTTACTTTCTTAATCAATCGTTTATTAAATTTAATAACTGGCATAAGAGCTTAATGAATGGTCATTAATTACCTCACTGATATTAGAATTATTAACCCCTAATAGTAACCATGTGTTTGCGTACGTTGCACGATTTTTCCGCAAAACGAACATATTATACGACTTTTCTGTAAGGCATTTTTTATTTTTATCATTATAAAAATTAATATATTAAAACGTGACGATTTACCTTGTTTCTATATAAAAGGTTCACCAAATATATAATAAAAAGTGTTTATTATTAAGGATTTATTATTATAAGAAAACAAATAGCCTGAATAATTGATCTTATTCGCTCTGCGCTATAAGGCTTTCAGGGTTGGCTTGATTTTGTTTTAAGCCAGCCAAAATAGTGTTGGCCAAAAGCCTTTGAATTGGAGTGCAACCTGGGCACCTGCGAACCAATTCCTCTCCAATGACAGCTGAAACAAAGAAAATTGATTACCAAGAGATTAGATTTAGAGATTTTAAACTGAAACCAGCAATCATTAACATACGTTTTACATATAATATTTTTTAACATACCTCTGTAATTATCCAAAACTTGATTGCACGAACTCCTATCCAAGAAACATTGAATGATAGTGCGCATCCTCACAGCAGCCTCAACGTTTGCAAAATTGTCAGCATTCTGGGTTAGTAGATAGTCGAAAGGTGATACTGGGACTGGGGGGACGAGTTGCAGGTCTGGGACTTGGGCCATAGGAGTTATTAGGAGTTTGTGTGACGTAACAGCACTAAACATGTAAATGGCGAAAAGGATGATGGTCTTCATTTTGGCTTGAGCTGCAAAGAGAAATTAATATTTGGTACAAAATTAATATGAAGTCCAGAAGCAATTAAAAGATAAAATAAAAGGAAAAATTCAAATAATATGATATTCCCATAACGAAATAAATGCTTGTTTTGCGAGAGACCGGCGTGACAACAGAGCTTTGAAAGAAATATATGTTATTTTGAGAATTGTTACCTTGTAAAGAAATGATATGCCTTAAATGAATCATTGAATCGCAAATTTCCATTTTATATAACCGAGAATCGTTTTTTATATATTTGTCGCCATGCAATAGATTGAATTTCACGCGTTTATCAATATTGATTTGTTTCAAATTTCATTGATTCTTTAACCAAGTTATTTATGGTAGAATAATATGATAAAATATTAAAGGTTCAGTTTTGGTCTCTACAGCGTTGGTAAAATTTTAAAATATGTATTACTGTGCGGGAAGCTGATTATATCTACTAATGATTATGACCGAATGATTAAACAAGTGATAACCTACTGCGCATATCATTGAGATTAAAAACTAACGTAGACGAACTTTTCATAAGAATGTTCTTTATCTGAACTATTTTCGATCATCCCTTGCTGACATAGGGTGGACTGTACAAAAATTGTAACAGAACTTCCAGTTGCATTTACGAGCGACGAGTTCAAATTGAAAATTCTGATTTTCTACAACGAATGCTAGCAAATAACTGGGTTTAAATTAAATTTATAATAATCGAAATAATTATGCCATTTTAAATATTAAAACGCTAGTTTTTTGAAAGAAGTAATCTATAATGCCACGGAATTTCAAATATACTTTTGCAACATTTTTATCTACTCTAGCAAAAGAATCAATATGTTTAATGTAAACAGTAATTTGTTTAAAATTACATTAAGTTTTTTTAATAAATAATACTTTTTATAAAAAAATAAAAAATTGTCAATCTAATTATAAACAAAATCTCCCTTGATAGTTCTTCACATAGGAACATTTACCGAGACAACGAGAAAGAGAACGAAGAGTTTTAAATGATTTTTCTTTTCTTTTCATTACTAAAACATTAGATCGATTAATTTTTTCATTACGGTGTTCAGCTCAGTGCACCTCCAAATCGTTGGCCCCCTTTATAGTAAAAAAAGTAAATTATTAGGACCGATTAAGATTTTGCATTATTGTAAATTATCAACTTCTCAAATCCCATCGGAAAATTAACAGGTTACAAGACCTGTACAATTAATTGTTTCATACATTTACGCGATTACAAAATGTATATTACACAAGTATTCGAGAAATCCAATATATTTCAAAGATTCCATCGATCCTGTATACATTCTATTATAGTGTAAATTTATTATGTATATGCGATTATAAAATGTGTAAAAGCCACGTTGAATTCCCAGCAAATGATTCATTTTCATAGCGCATAGATCGCTGTTTTGTTTGCTGTCGTGATGCGGTCGAGTTTGTATATCTGGCGGAGTATGAGAGCGTGGCAACAAACTATATTTCTGAGCTTACTTTTGGGCTGAATTAAAGGCAGCGTGAAAGGGCAGTTTGAGAGAAACTTAATTACGTTTATGGAAGACAAAAATAGATAGATATAGTAAAAACAAAAAAGTAATTATATGATGCTTTTAATTAATATGAACATTTCAATCGTTGTCAATCGGGGGCCAAATCAGGGGGATTTCTTAGTAATAGGATACTCTCTTAGCAAAGTTATCGATGAAACTTCCTTGAGGATCGTATTTTTCCAAGAACTCGACGTATTCTTTGGGTTGATGGCGTCTTAAAGCTCTAAGGTAGGTATTCGCCATATGCTTTTGAGAATTAGTACATCTCTTGCAGCCGTGAGATAACGCGTCAGGGATATTTACTGGAAGAAAAATAATAATCAAAACGAATTCGTATTATACATAAAACTTCAGATATCAATTAAAATTTTGCCTCCTCCTATTTATAAAGTTCAAAGTTGAATTATTTATAAAGAACTTTATAATTTTACTTTTTTTCTGTGATTTACTCTTTCAATATCTTAAAGGTTCTTACCATTTGAATGGATAAATGAAATGAACATTGACAATAATATATTGAACATTGAAATTACATTAATGTACAACGATTACCTCTGTATGATTGCTCAGCTTTAGAACAGGGTTTCTTGTCCAGAAAGCAATCCGTCAAGGAGCGAAGACCCTCGGGGTCACTGACAACAGCATCGATGTCGTAACTATCATCAGTGCTATAGAAGTATCCTTCATGTGCCAAAACAGCACCAAGCAAAGCGGAGATAAGCAGAAGGGTCTTCATGGTGATCTACTAAAATAAAATTTGTTATGAAGCCAATTTTTCTGAACATCGAACCCAAGGCTTTCGTGGTGGTTTTAAACTCACGATGCGTGTTGGCGAATAGACCATAACAATGTTTCGTGATCGCATCAAAGAACATAATGTTTAGAAATTGTAAGGAGAAATAAATCACTTGGAACTTACCGGGGTTTGTATTGAGAGCGATGACTGAATAATGGTACAAAAAACCGCCATCTTATATACTACTTTCCGTAAATTCATCCATGAAATAGGCTGATATAATTTTATGCTTCATATTCAATTTTAAAAAGATTATATGTACTTATGGTTTTTCAAATTGATAACTTACATATTTCTAGTATACACAGTGTAATTTATAATTAAAATTTAATTGCAATCTGGAGATATCAACAATGAAGTTTGTCGTGTTGGTTGCCGTAATTGCCTACCGCCATGGCTCAAGAAGACTTGGAAAAGGCGTTGGAAGACCCTTAAAATTTGCAAGCCTTTGTCGACTGCTTCCTTGACCGCGCCCCATGCACCCCAGGCCGGGATAAATTCAAAGGTGAGAAAGAAGTGTATTTTCTATAAAAAATACATATTTCTCTTGTTTTGTCATGGATTAACTCTTATAGTTAAACTCGTTTATGTTGAGATTATCTAAGTCAGATAATAACATTAGCAATAGCAAACTGCATACTCGCTTATATCTATATGTGCCAACGATTTGGTTTACACTGTGCCTATTTATATCGTTAAAAAAAAGAATATATATAAGAATATATAGAGTTTAGACTGTGTTTAATTTGTAATAAGGTGCTCTTCTATATCTGTTATACTGATGGTGGGCAAAGATCTTCAGCAAGTTAGAAGTAACATTATAGTATATGTATTGAATTGTACCTTATATGACATTGGTCGGTTTACCATAGCAGTGCCATCTATTGATTACTTACTAATCAGTCGATTGTTAAAATCTTTTGGTTAACAGATAAGTGGACTGTCGGTTAATTATAGACAAATAATTGCAATAAAATAAAATTGTGACTATAATTAAAGAGCTAAGCTATCCTATCTCTTAAGTTGGACCAGACCGCAATGGTGAGCCAATTTAATTTAAAATCGGTTAAGTAGTTTAGGAGTCCATCGCGGACAAACATGGTAACAGGAGATTATTTTTTTATATATATATATATTAAGATGGAATGCACACTTAAAATAATGAATATTTTACGGCCATTAAAATTGCATTTCATGCAGTCAAATTAAGGGTTCGACGAGAAGAACTGTCATTAAACACTCTGCGACTCTTTCTAATCGCCAAGTTATTTACAAAATGCTCTCACGACAGCGCAATAAATAAACGGCGGTACTGTTTGGATTGTTAAAAGTATTTAAATAAAAACACTTTATGAACGCATTTAAGTTATGTATTTTTGCAAAATTAAAATATATTTTACATTATTTTAAATTTACATTATCTTAAATCCGTTCACAAAGTGTTTTCTTTAAATGAGCAACAGTTATGTTAATAAAAGACAATATTATTAAAAGTAATAACTATATGTGTATTGTTTAAATTATTTTACAGAAATGACACTGTACGCCTGCTCAAAAACATTTAGCAAACATGTTCTTCACCAAGCTGCAGCAGAATCTGCCACAGGAGTACGAAAACTTATGTACAGAAATACGATCCCAAAGGCGAACTTTCCTCCGGAGCGTACAAGGAGCTTAAGCATTCTTCAAAATGGAGGAGGTTGCTCATATCGATCGTTTACATTTTTATGAGTGTTTGCTTAAGTGTACTTAGCTTTAATTTGATGCAAGACCTGTTAACTTAACAAAAAAGTTTTAGTTTCAACTTATATATGTATTTTAATAGTGTTTAAACGTAAAATGAGATATGTTCTGTGAAAAATGTTGGAAAATCCACTCTACGACTTCTGAATTTAAAGTGATATCAAATAGTTATAAGTTGTTTCTATTTATATACATTTGCATTCGTCGTATACGGACCGAGTTTTGGGTACTTATTTCATTCGAAAGGAAGGCTTGATAAATCGGTCCTCCGAAATTCCTAAATTTTCCTGCTAGAAGACGCTTAATTTTATTTTATTTGTTTTTGTTTCCTTGATTAGTGGAGTTTGTTATCACATACCTGTGACTAATATAATCTCGCTGTAAATTTACGAATAAAACATAAAGCATTATAAATTCAAACAATCCTAAGAAATAACTTCTTTAGCTAACATTAACAGATATCTGCAGCTCACCCGCATTACTGAAAATACTCGTATTAATGAAAATATCAACTGTACCTCATTTCATAACACCTTTCATTTATACTACGCTCTTATTGATATCAAAGTGTATATAATACAGCCTTCCTAGACAAATGAACTACAAACAATGTTTATTCATTTCAACCAAACAACAGTTTTACAACAACAGTTTAACAAATAAATAGAATAAGTAACTCAACGAGTATGTTTTGATATTCTGCATTTAAAATTACAATCACGGTTTGCGTTTTTTTTTAAATCTATTGTGAGAAAATCATAGAGCTTACACGACTTGAATATTATATGGCCCTGCCCGAAGGTGGTTTATAAACCGATCTCGATCAGAAAACGTTTAGTTTCAATAATTTTGCTGGACATCACTGCATTTGAGGTACTTTTTTATTTTAAATTTTATAATTTATGTGAGCTTTTTAACATTCATTTGAAAGATAGATTTGCTATTTTATCATGTTTTATTATTTACAATAACACAATAATTACAGTATTTACAAATATAATTGTACATTTTTCTATATACGACCTCTAATAAACATGTTGATTATAAGATAGAGGTGGTGAACTAAGAAATCGCATCTTAAATTCTTTAACATTGATAACTGAATGTCAAGATACATAGAGCAAAGTTCAAAGTATTGTTTATTTTTTTTCGATAAGTTTGGACTCTTTTGATATCTATTTGCTAATGTATATTGTCCGTATAATAACTTAGTAATCAAAACTAAGTAGTACTATCTTCTCTTCTATACTCTTTCCCATGGAAAACTACAAACATATCGCTATAATAGACATTGTGCTAAATAGAAATATTCTTTGCTCCTACTATTTCTTCATGCATGTCAGGAACGGCTGGAGCGAACGAAAATAATTTTTGTTGTCAAGGTAGGCTATAGACTATATAACATCTTGCTTCTGGTGATCACGATCTGCATAGGTATTTTAATCCGAATGAACGACCAAAGTATTTTACCCATTATCATCGTGTCGGTCGTTCATTCTTTGTTCGGATCTAGTAGTCATCATTCGCAATTACTCGAGTCCCGACAATTTTATTAGATTTTTTTGTTAAGACACAGACACAATATGTAATGGCGTGCACTCTTTGTGAACGGGGGTCAATGAATGATCCTTGATCACCTAGAAATATATAAGTAAGATTTTTTCACCTAAGATATTTAACTGTTCCACTGATTCTTCTGACAAAGATTTAGCGAATATATTAGATTCATAATTCCCTACACCTTATATATTTCTCAAAAACCTTATTAATAAATGGGTATATTATTATAAAGCGATCTTAATATTTCATTTTATTTTGAAAGTTGTAAATAAATATTGTTAAAATTGAATATGTAAATGGGGAGAAATCAGTTTGCTGTCAATAGAAATCAACTTTTGTCATTTCATTTCCTTATGTCCGCTGGAAGACGATTCCGGAGTTCGCTCATTCGCAAAATGCCTAATAAAGTATAAAAGATTTCCATCCCTCGATGTTCAAATAGAAGCCTTATTTAGCAAGATTTTCCTCTCAGAGAATGTTACTGTTTTATTTCAAATTGGACTGATTTCTCAATGGTGCAATAGCACCAATTTGTTAACAGGTTAGCCAATTGAAAATGAAACTCATTTTAATGCTAGCGGTCGTGTGTGGAGCACTGGCTAGCCCTACCGACTATTATAAGACATTGAATGATAGTCTCGCTTATATGGAGTCGGTAGTAAACGATCCAGACAAGCTGAAGTCTATGAATGATTGTTTTTTGGAAATAGGCCCGTGTGATCCAGTCGAAATGAGTTACAAGGGTAAGGCTGTAGTGTGTATTTTTTGAACCATGTGATGGTTGGTGTGTAGGATGTATGATTAAATATTAACTATTTTCAGTGTTAATTCCCGATTCCATACAACATGCTTGCCAGCGTTGTACTGAAACCCAGAAGCGGATTGCCCACTTGTTCCTTAGCAGTCTGCTGTCAAAAACACCCACGGAGCATGAAAACTTCGTTAAGAAATTTGATCCTCATGGACAGTACATGACGAAGTTCAATGAAGCTGTGAAAGATAATTGAAAAAAATTATTTATATTGCTTTTAACAATAAAATATTAGTTTCTTATTTGTATTTATTTATCTCAAAAAAAAAAGGGTGTCATGTTGTTGCCCCCCCAATGTCCTGCCTGCACTGTCTTTGCCACTCGGCAATATATATCACGTGCCCCTTATGTCTATAACAAAATACATTGAGTACTATCTATATACCCTATGCAGCTGTTTGAGTGCAGGCGCGCACTAAAGGATTGGCTCTCTTTCTCTAAATTCTTACAAGAACAATTTAGTTTTGGCTCTCATTGAACCCACCACAAACACACACACACACAGACACACTCAAACATACGCATAAATCTCACAAAGAAATATTAAAATTAAAAATTATTTACTCTTTATGTTAAAATGTAAATCGAAACTGCTATGGTCACTGGAAGAGCGAGGCATTCCCTACACAAGTGTCTCTTGACTACTTTTTGGGAAGCCCCGGCAACTTAATTGTAAAGATTTACTTGAAATAAATACATTTTTATTTTTTTTTATTTTATTTTTTATTTTATCTCTCGCTCTCCGTAAATTAAGCTGGTACGGTTTTGGTCTAAACGTGCATGGTGCAAATTTAATCATCACGATACAATCTTGTTCGTTTGTTTAAATATAACTACGTTGTGTTTAAACACTTCCGGAGATAAACTTCACCTGGGCTACGCTAGGAATACTAAATACTCTCAAACATTAGGTTAAACGTTAGAATTCCACCTACTTATGGATTTTTCTACGTGCGCCACTTAACACTCGCTCTTGCTGAACCTGAAAAGCCTTGCTGCCTTAGATCTAAAATGGAAGGTGTTTATACAAAAAATTAGCTCAGCTAGTATGCAGTCAAATATTTTAACGTATGCTTAGAAATACAGTTTGTTGCTCTCCCATATCTCAAACTCGACCGCAATGAACATAGGCAAAACAGCCTCATATGCAGCGAGAATATGGTATTTACCCCGCATATGTTTCGTTCAGTCTCTGGGCTACCTTGTTTTAGGGATTATCACATTTTTGCCCTATTACTTCTATGGAAATTTTAATATATAATGATTTGTTGTTGGCTATTTATATATCAAGTCATATTTTTACACACGATCGGTTAGCCCCAGCTCCCAAATATGATATGTATAATGAGTGTTAAGACAAATTAATTAATTATTATTCTACATTACAATTGCTGACCGGCACTTTCAATCAGGCCGGCAATGTGACCATTGCGCCAAACAACAGGAAAGTGGAAGAAATGTAAATATCTGTTAGAATAAAATGGTCGAAATCCCGACTTCTTCTTCTGTCTCAACAGGATATATCAATATACAGAATCATACTATGTCCTAGGACCATTCACTGGAAGATTGTGTTCACCTGAAGTAGCGATGTATTTAAAGAGAATAAAGTCTTTCAATCTGTTTTAATTAGGTACTAAAATAAGTACATATTAATTAACTAAAAATTTAAACAGTATTTATTAGCATCAAATATCAATTTATGGCCACTTCAATATCTACAGTAGTTGGCAAATGTTTGGCGCGCATACTTTCAATTATCTACTAAAATTCCTCTTAATAGACAGTATTAATAGTAATTGGAAAATGATTGATATTCTAATAAATTCCATAAATACTTTTATATACACTAGCATTAGCCATAAGCAAAACTAATATTATATTTTAAAATCTTTATTATTAGCTATGATATTTAAATAAAATCTTTGAAATGTATTTCTTTGTTCAAAATTAAATTTTTTAACAAGGGTGTATTCCAGAGTTCCCTAGGTTCCCAAGGTTCCTAGTCGTGGGCTTCTAAGTTGCTTATTCCAAAAGGTCATTTTATTCTCTTTTTGGTAAGAGCGCACATACGTAATTATAAATTACAGCATGTATTCTAGAAATATGACAGTTATCAATTTGAAAAATCATAAGTATATATAAAATTGTTTAAAATTGAATATGAAGCGTAAAATTATATCAGCCTATTTCATGGATGAAATTACGGAAAGTAGTATATAATATGGCGGTTTTCTGTACCATTATTCAGTCATCGCTCTCAATACAAACCCCGGTAAGTTCCAAGTGATTTATTTCTCCTTACAATTTCTAAACATTATGTTCTTTGATGCGATCACGAAACATTGTTATGGTCTATTCGCCAACACGCATCGTGAGATTAAAACCACCCCGAAAGCCTTAGGTTCGATGTTCAGAAAAATTGGCTTCATAACAAATTTTATTTTAGTAGATCACCATGAAGACCATTCTGCTTATCTCCGCTTTGCTTGGTGCTGTTTTGGCACATGAAGGATACTTCTATAGCACTGATGATAGTTACGACATCGATGCTGTTGTCAGTGACCCCGAGGGTCTTCGCTCCTTGACGGATTGCTTCCTGGACAAGAAACCCTGTTCTAAAGCTGAGCAATCATACAGAGGTAACGTTGTACATTAATTATATTATTGTCAATGTTAATTTCATTTATCCATTCAAGTGGTAAGAACATTTACGTTATTGAAAGAGCAAATCACAGACATAACAAATTATACTTAAATCCGAGTCTTGTGTCATAGCCTCTTTAGAAAAAGGCACCTTTGAACTTTATCACATTTTATATATTCATAAAGTAATACAAAATATTTAATTGATATCCAAAGTTTTATGTATAATATGAATTCGTTTTGATTATTATTTTTCTTCCAGTACATATCCCTGACGCATTATCTCACGGCTGCAAGAGATGTACTAATTCTCAAAAGCATATGGCGAATACCTACCTTAGAGCTTTAAGACGCCATCAACCCAAAGAATATGTCGAGTTCTTGGAAAAATACGACCCTCAAGGAAGTTTCATCGATAACTTTGCTATGAAAGTATCCTATTACTAAGAAAGCCCCTCCACCCCTGATTTGGCCCCCGATTGACAACGATTGAAATGTAATAAAAGCATCATATAATTACTTGTTTGTTTTTATTATATCTATCTATTTTGTTTTCATAAACGTAATTTAGTTTCTCTCAAACTCCCTTTCACGCTGCCTTTAATTCAGCCCAAAAGTAAGCTCAGATATACAGTTTGTTGCCACACTCTCATACTCCGCGAGATATACCTCAAACTCGACCGCATTACGACAGCAAGCATAACAACTTCACGTGCAGTGAAATATGGTGTTTAAGCTCCGCCCAACTTTCATTCAGTCTCTGGGCTACCTTGTTTTATGGATTATCACATTTTTGCCCTGGAGATTTACTAGGTTAGATTACTGGAGATTTTGTGCCGAGATCTTAATTTTTTTTAATAATACGGGGGGCAAAAGAAAAGGGATCACTATTGTAAATGATACCGCCGCCTCATTATTTGAACCACCACTCTTGACTGCTATATATCAACTAAGTATATTGGTGCAAGATCACTTGCTTGGTATTTCAAAATGTGGTATTTATACACATAATATTAAATAATATATATAATAACTAGCTGATCCGGCAAACGTTGTTTTGCCATACAATTGATTTTAATTTTCAATTAAAAAAAAAAAAAAAAAGGTTTGTGGGGGGGGGGGGAAAATTTTTTTTTTTTTTTTTTTTTTTTTTTTTTTTCAAAAAAAAAAAAAAAAAAAAAAAATTAAAAAAAAAAAAAAAAAAAAAAATTGGGGGGGGCCCCCCCCTTTTTTTTTTTGGGGAAAAAAATTTTGTTTGGTCCCCCCCCCCCCCCCCCCCCCCCCCCCCCCCTTTTTTGGGGGGGCGGCCCCCCCCCGGCCGGGGGGGGGCCGGCCCCCCCCCCCCCCCCCAAAAAAATTAATAATATTTTATAAAAAACAACCCCCCCCCCCCCCCCCCCCCCAAACAAAAAAACAACCCGGGGGGGGGGGGGGGGGGAAAACCACCCCCCCCCCAAAAAAAAAAATAAAAAAAAAAAATATTTAACAAAAAAAATTATTAGTATTGATGAATCTATGAAACTCTGAAATTATTTCTGGGAATACTTGACTGCTCCACTTTTTGTAATCGCTTAAAGAGATGTGCTAGATGTGTACAGGGTCGCGGGAACCCGTCAATTATATGGGATTTTCAATCTTTATAATGTACATTTAAAATTTTATATATTAAGCTGTACAAGTTTAGTGTAGTAAAAAGAAAATAAATATCATTCAAAAATGTTCTCTTCCTCGTTATATTATAACTATAATGTGTACGGAAATTCGACCTCCACAATCATAATAATTTCGAAGGCCAAGAGTTTTTATTCTTCTCGATTCATTCAGACAGAGGTGCTTGAAGAGAGGTGCTGGTGCCTGCTCCAAGCGGGAAGGATGACATTATCAAAACAAGGCCGTGCTCTAGGAGGATTTGTATAGTATTAGTATGTAAAAAGTCAAAATAAGTACGAAAATGACTTAGCTAGTTGACAAAATTTGTTGAAAAATAATGTAATTGTTAATGTCACGTTGCCTGGGAATGCCGATGGGGAGGCTGTTACAAATAGTTCAAAAGATCAACAACGATACGTTTGGTACACTAGCACCACATTCTGCTTTGGTATTCTGATCATTCAGATTGGTTTTAGCTCGCATATGCAATTTTCCTTCGTAAGTGACTTCACTTGGAACTTCATAGCATTCTGTATAGCAATTTCATTACACATGTCGGTAAATGGAGTTCGTATGTGAAGAACTGACAAGGGAAATATTTTTTATAAATAGATTGACATTTTTTTTTATAAAACTAACTAACTAATTTTGTTTATAAAAATAACAATTTAATGTAATTTTAAAAAAACAACAAATTACTGTTTACATGAAACATATTGATCCTTTTACTCGTATTACAGTTGATATAGTACTTGTTGAATAAGTATATTTGAAATTTCATGGCACGATAGATTACTTCTTTCGAAAACACGTAATCTTAGAAAGATACTAGAGTTAATATTTTTTATATTTGTTTATGTTGCCTGCAAGTTTAGTTACTTTAAACCCAGTTATTTGATAGCATTCGTTGTAGAAAATCAAAATTTTTAATATAAACTCGTCCCTCTCAAATGCAACTGGAAGCTCTGTTACAATTTTTGTACAGTCCACCCTATGTCAGCAAGGGATGATCGAAAATAGTTCAGATAAAGAACATTCTTATGCAAAGTTCGTCTACGTTAGTTTTTAATCTCAATGATATGCGCAGTAGGTACCTATTTTAATCATTCAGTCAATCATTAGATATAATTAGCTTCCCGCACAGGAATACATATTTTAAAGTTTTACCAACGCTGTACAGAGCAAAACTGAACTCAGTTTTTTGCTCTCTCTGCCTTTAATATTTTATCATATTATATACTATAACTTGGTTAACGAATCAATGAAATTTGAAACAAATCAATATTGATAAACGCATGAAATTCAATCTATTGCATGGCGACAAAAATATAAAAATTGACTCTCGGGTATATAATAGGGAAATTTGCGACACAATGATTCATATAAGACATACAGTTTCTATACAAGGTAACAATTCTCAAAATTACATATATTTGTTTCCAAGCTCTGTTGTCACGCCGATCTCTCGCAAAACAAGCATTTATCTCGTTATGGGAATATTATATTATTTGAATTTTTCCTTTTATTTTATCTTTTAATTGCTTCTCTACTTCATATTAATTTTGTGCCAAATATTAATGTTCTCTTTGCAGCTCAAGCCAAAATGAAGACCATCATCCTTTTCGCCATTTACATGTTTAGTGCTGTTACGTCACACAAACTCCTAATAACTCCTATGGCCCAAGTCCCAGACCTGCAACTCATCCCCCCCAGTCCCAGTATCACCTTTCGACTATCTACTAACCCAGAATGCTGACAATTTTGCAAACGTTGAGGCTGCTGTGAGGATGCGCACTATCATTCAATGTTTCTTGGATAGGAGTTCGTGCAATCAAGTTTTGGATAATTACAGAGGTATGTTAAAAAATATTATATGTAAAACGTATGTTGATGATTGCTGGTTTCAGTTTAAAATCTCTAAATCTATTCTCTTGGTAATTAATTTTCTTTGTTCCAGCTGTCATTGGAGAGGAATTGGTTCGCAGGTGCCCAGGTTGCACTCCAATTCAAAGGCTTTTGGCCAACACTATTATGGCTGGCTTAAAACAAAATCAAGCCAACCCTCAAAGCCTTATAGGGAAGAGCGAATAAGATCAATTATTCAGGCTATTTGTTTTCTTGTAATAAAAAATTCTTAATAATAAAAACGTTTTATTATATATTTGGTGAACCTTTTATATAGAAACAAGGTTAATCGTCACGTTTTAATATATGAATTTTGATATATATAAATAAAAATGCCTTACAGAAAAGTCGTATAATATGTTCGTTTTGCAGAAAACATCACGCAACGTACGCAAACACATGGTTACTATTAGGCGTTAATAATTCTAATATCAGTGAGGTAATTAATGACCATTCATTTATTTAGCTTTAATGTCAGTTATTAAATTTAATAAACGATTGATTTAGAGAGTAAGGCAATAAAAGATTCAGTTCTAGAATAAAAACTCCACTAAATTTTAATTTAAAATTTTTCAATAAACACTTTTAGTATTAATGTGGAAATAAAATTATTTAACCGGAATTTCATTCTTGTCTGACTTCCAAAACCTGAAAAAGATAGTACAGTATAACTAAAACAGTAGCAAAGGTAATTTTTTTAATGGTTAAAAAAATTTTTCGAGATTATTAATTTATCCAAATTTGGCATACAACACTTACGTGTGACATAATAA
Source organism: Pontia daplidice (assembly GCA_963693355.1). Lineage (NCBI taxonomy): Eukaryota > Metazoa > Arthropoda > Insecta > Lepidoptera > Pieridae > Pontia > Pontia daplidice. The sequence goes on from CAVNZL010000139.1 coordinate 6,975,028, forward strand.
CAAATTTTTATGTACAATATGAGTTGATGAAACTTGGTAGTTAGGACCTATCTTATTATATTTATTACAAATAAAAATAATTTTTTTTTATTTATATTTTTTTTTCGTTTTTTTTATTAAATTGATAAGCCTTAACGAAGACGGAAACTTTAAAGTTGGTATAAATTTACTGGTTTGGGATTTGAAGGGGAAGGACTTTGAACACAATTGATCAACATTTTCGTACAGTTGTTCTAAAGCAATAATTGAATACAAAAGAATTAAATTTTTAGGAAATAACACTTAAACTTTTAACTAAGGTAGGTATGGTGGATAGTTTAAAATCTTCTAACATTAATGTTTATAATTTGGAATTATAAATACTTTTAATTTAAATTTAATTTAGCACTAATCGGTATAATATTTTTGGTTAAACTGTCTTTAGCTAATGGTTTAATTAGAGTTTTGAACAACAAAGCATGAATAATTAAAAAGCAGAAAAAATTTACAAGCAGGAATAAGTTAACTAAAATAGTTAGATAGACTGAAGTAAGTAGTATATTATTGTTTACAATAATATGAATTTAATTGATACTTCAGTCTAAGTAACACGTGACTGGCTTTACAGACACCATAAATTGAAATGTAAAATTCACTGCATTTCGTTTACTACAAAATAAATATAGTAAACGAAAATGAAAATAAATTTGGTAAAAAAACCTATACGCCTCAGCAATGTGGTGGTAATGCTATTAAATTGTTTGTACTGTCTTGTGTGAAACGTTTGACATAGCGCCATCTATTGAATACTTACTCAAACCAATCATCAGATATCGACATTTGTTAATTTTATATTACTTCACACAGGACGACGGGAACGACAAAGTATCCAATGTCCAGTTCTTAGCTACTTCTCTATCAATTATCAGCCAGATCGGTTCAGCCGTTCTTGAGTTATAAATAGTGTAGTCTAACACGACTTTATGTTATATATATATAACAATAATAATAAATATATATAAATATATATATATATATATATTATCTATATATATATATATATATATATTATTTATATATTATATATATAGATAAAATATGTAACTTTACATAACTACCTACATCAGAAGTGCTGCTATATCTATTTATAATAATATGTCAGAACTGATAAAAATGTAGAAGAATATCCACAATACTAGCGAACTTCTTAGCGGAGAGTGGTTTGGTTGTACGACCAAACCAAATGACAAAATGTATGAACGCTTTGCTTCACTAGCGATTTTATTCCGTCTATAAATTTGGGAAATTTCAAATCCTACACCGGGGGAGGAAATTGTTGCCAACATTGTGTTTTATATTTGAAATAAAGGAATGTCGAGTTTGAGGTATGAGAGAGCAACAAACTGTACTTCTGAGCATACGTTTGGGCTAAATTAAAGGCAGCGTGAAAGGGCAGTTCGATAAAAAATTACGTTTATGAAAACAAATATAGATAGATATAATAAAAACAAACAAGATTATATGATGCTTTTATTAGATTTCAATCGTTGAAGAATATAATACAATTGATTATACAGTAACGATAATCGACCAAGGATTTTAAAATCGTGATAAGCGTTGCACTATTTTTTTTCGCATTATGAAATACTTATGTGAAATCTATACTAGTATTATAAAGATGTAAGATTTTATTTGTATTAAATAGAAAAAATATTTCACCGTTAGAAAGCTGAAGCTGAGAAACATAGGCAATATGACATTTTCAAATTATTCTCTACTCTGTATAATGCGGGGGAAACAGAAAGGCAGGTGATGTTTCTTCATAATATTTTATATTATGAGAAACGAGGGATTCTTAAAATTACCAGATTTGATATCGAGAACGATGACAAGATGTTTCTGAAAACCGGCTCTTATATACTTTATTCGTAATTTGTGCCATGAAATAGGCTTACATAATGTTATGCTTCATATGCAATTCTAAACATTTCTTGGAACGTTATCTGCTCGTACGTCGCTAATCGTGAAATTATATACCTCAGATTTACATTTTATATGAAAATATATGACTGCATTACTAGCTGAACATTTTTTGTATATACACCTTCCATTTACCTTCCATTTTAGATCTAAGGCAGCAAGGCTTTTTAGGTTCAGTAAGAGCGAGTGTTAAGTGGCGCACGTAGAAAGATCCATAAGTTTCTGGGTGGAATTCTAACGCATAACCTAATGGTTGAGAGTATTTAGTCTTCCTAGCCTAGCCCTGGTGAAGTTTATCTCCGATAATGTGTTTTAAACACAACGTAGTTATATTTAAACAAACGAACAAGATTTTATCGTGATGAATATTTAATGATTAAATTTGCACCATGCACGTATAAACCGTACCAGCTTAATTTACGGAGAGCTCTCTATATAAATAAATACAAATAAGAAACTAATATTTTATTGTCATAAGCAATATAAATAAAACTTTTCAATAATCTTTCACAGCTTCAATGAACTTCGTCATGTACTGTCCTTGAGGATCAAATTTCTTAACGAAGTTTTCATGCTCCGTGGGTGTTTTTGACAGCACACTGCTAAGGTACAAGTGGGCAATCGCCTTCTGAGCGTCAGTGCAACGCTGACAAGCATGTTGTATGGAATCAGGAATTAACACTGAAAATAGTTAATATTTAATCATACACCCTACACACCAACCATCACATGGTTCAAAAAATACACGCTACAGCCTTACCTTTGTAACTCATTTCGACTGGATCACACGGGCCTCTGTCCAAAAAACAATCATTCATAGACTTCAGCTTATCCTGATCGTTTACTACCGACTCCATATAAGCGAGATCATCATTCAACGTCTTATAATAGTCGGTAGGGCTAGCCAGTGCTCCACACACGACCGCTAGCAGTAAAATGAGTTTCATTTTCAATTGGTTAACCTGTTAACAAATTGGTGCTATTGCACCATTGAGAAATCAGTCCAATTTGAAATAAACCATAATTTCGCGTTTGTAGCAGTAACATTCTCTGAGAGGAAAAGAGATGAACATCGAGGGATGTAAATCTTTCATACTTTATTAGGCATTTTGCGAAGGAGCGAACTCCGGAATCGTCTTCCAGCGGACATCCGGAAATGAAATGACAAAAGTTGATTTCTTTTGACAGCAAATTGATTACTCCCCATTTACATACAACTTTAATTTATACAACTTTCACAAGAAAATGAAATATTGAGATCACTTGGTTCTACACTATATAACCATTTATAAATAAGGTATTTGAGAAACATAAGAGGTGTAGGGAATTATGAATCTAATATATTCGCTAAATCTTTGTCAGAAGAATCAGTGGAACAGTACTTATCTTAGGTGAAAAAATCTTACTTATATATTTCTAGGTGATCAGGGATCATTCATTGACCCCCGTTCACAAAGAGTGCACGCCATTACAGATAAATACTCATATTATATAATATATGATAAATACTCGTATAATATAAATTGAAACCATAAAAGTTTCTATTTTCATTTTTATCGTAGATTTTTATCGTAGTAATGGTTCACCGTTTTCTGTTTTGACAATTTTTAGAATAACCTGTTTATAGTACAAATGTGTTCGATAATGTTAACAAAAATATCTAATAAAATTGACGGGACTCGAACGTCCGACACGATGATAATCGGTAAAATACTTCGGTCGTTCACTCGGATTAAAATACCAATGCAGATCGTGATCACCAGCAGCACGATGTTATATAGTCTATAGCCTACCTTGACAACAAAAATTATTTTCGTTCGCTCCAGCCGTTCTTGACATTGAACAAGCCTTTAGAAATAATTCAGATAAAGCTTGCGTCGCATAAAACGTTTCGGTCTATCTGATTATTATGAAATTCAAAGATTTATAATATAATATATAATAATATTTTTGGATTCTAATTCCGCCCTCTACGGAAGAGAGCGATTATATAACCAATGTTACCATAATTGTTGCAATTCACGATCAATTTGTCTTAAATTTCAAATTAAATATGACAGAATAAAAATAAATTATATAAGATGCTTACCACTATAAGAATTACACCACAATAATAATTATTAAAGACCATCGTGTAGCTTTTATAGGAAACAATATTCATTATATTCTTGGCATTAGTTGAATTTCTTTTCTTCGTGTTCAACTGAGCGTGATAATTTAGAAAAATAAACAATTTATTATATAAATATGAAGTATAACGCATAGTTTTATAATAACCACCAAAGCAAAAATCTATGTACTTTAAAGAAATCTCTATTTCTTAATCAAACATTCATACATGGCAATGTATAATGATAAATTTTGTTCATAGATACCAATAGGTATTTAAAAAGTTTTTTATAACAAAGGGTAGATATTATTATCTACCTGCTTTTTAAAAAGAAATAGCTATCTCCTATCATATTTTATAGAGATGACAGCCAAGAATTTGGCTAGACCCCTTCTTCTATTACAAGTATTAGATTCTAAAACTTTGGAGGGAATTCCAAATAATATTTATTTAAATTAGATAATAAGACAACAGAGCACCGCTCTTGCAATAACAAGGTGAGTATTAGTAGTAAAAGCCAGTCCCAAAAAATTATTGTATTCATCAAAATATAAGGGAATTAAAAATAAAAGTTAGAATAAATATTCTTGAATACCAAAAAATAGACTTTTTGTCATAACAGAGCACTGGCTAAAAAAATGTGAAGTTTTGTTTAATTTTTGTAACCACAGGGTTGGTAGTGTGTTCTGCAGAGAAAATCAATTCATGTGGCTCTTTAATCCTAATTAATAAAAAACTTAAATCAAAGAAAGAAAGGATATCATGAGCCTCTCAGTAGAACTAACTATTGAAATATCCTGTGTGGAACTGGAGCAATTCATTGTTGTATGTCTATATTGTCCTCCATCAGCTGTCTTTAATAATGTTGAAAATGTATTAGAGGAGATATTGTGTAAATTAGTAAAGTGTAATAAAGGGCTAATTGTGTGTGGGGACTTCAATGTCAATTTACTTTGTCATTCTAATAAAGTATACCATACTTAGTCTTTTTCGTTCTTACAATTTAATGAATAATTTCATTCACCGACAAGATAACAGCCACACTCAACTTCATAGATAATATATATAGTGAATAGCCCTTTGAATGTTTGTATTTTCAATAGATTTAAATCTGATCACACTGTCAATGGTTTGAATTCAATTAAGAACAAAACCATGTAAAGAAAAAATTTTGATAACTCCATTACAAATACCGTTTGGTAGATTTAGGGAACTTGGTGTATAGAATGCCATTTCTGTTGACAACTATCCCCTAATAATTTATACATACTTTTTTTAGATCTTTTATTGATGAATTCAAGAAAGTATTCACTCAAAAGGCTTTATTGGTCTCTGAGAAAACAAGTTTTTGTGACTGGGCAAATGAGGAGTTACATAGAAAAAGGTTAAAATTATATGAAATGTTATAAAGATGTAAACCAGTAAGAATTTAGGGAAAATGTTAGGTTGTTTTCTAATAATTTCAAAAAAGATTGCAAAATTCAAAATCACAATATTTAAGTTCAAAAATAAAAAATAGCATGATAAAGTAAAAGCTACCTAAAGTAATAAATGAGGAATCCGTAAAGCCTAACAAACAACATTACACATTAAAAGTAAAGAAAATTAATAAAATCGACTCAGAGGTGGCTTCTACTTTTGAGGAGTTTTTTACAAATGTACCACTCATACGACCAAGTCCCTAGATTCTTACCTACTCTCGATGTCATTACTAGAAAAGTGTGTACCTAAATGTAATATTAAATTTCATTTTAAACATATAACTTGTAATGACATTGTTAAAACCTTTAAGCTTATTAATTTAAAAAAAAAGTAAAGATATATGGGGTATGTCAACAGTAATTTTAAATTCCGTTATTGATCTAATAAGCTCTGAATTGTCTATTATTTTTAACAATTGTATCGATTGTGGAGTCTTTCCGGACGAAATGAAATTAAGTAAGATTACTCCATTGTTCAAGGCAGGTAGTGAGTCTGATCCGTCAAACTTCAGACCCGTTTCAGTGCTCCCCGCGTTGAGCAAAGTTTTTGAAAAGATAATGCTAGACCAACTTTCTTTACATTTTAATAAAAATAAACTCCTTCATAATAAACAGTATGGTTTTACTAAGGGTCGCTCCACAATCATCGGTGTGAAGTTGATTTCGGACATATTTAACGCCTGGGAAAATATATGATGGAGTCGGCGTCTTTTGTGACCTGTCAAAGGCCTTTGACTTGTTCATCGATATACTAGTTGGAAAGCTTCAACACTATGCGTTGATGCAAAGTTCCAGCCTATGAATTCATATTTAAAGGGAAGGATCCAAAAAGTGCATATCAATGGAGTCACCTCTCCGGGTTCGCAGGTGTCAATCGGCGTCCCCCAAGGATCGATTCTCGGGCCTTTCTTATTTCTGATTTACATAAACGACCTCCCATTCTTTGTCAACGAAGTTCATGAGATGGTATTGTTTGCTGATGACACTTCACTTTTATTTAAAGTGAATAGGAAAAACACATTATTGAACGATTAAACAATTCCATCTCTGTATAGTTAACTGGTTTAATGTGAATAACTTACTCTTAATGAAATAAAACAAAATGTATTAGATTTACAACTAATAACGTAAAACAGATATTGGTAACCTGAAAGTTAAGGACAGTGAATAAACTTTGTTGACAAAACTGTTTTCCTAGGCATAACAATAGATAGTAAACTCCAGTGGGGCCCACACATAGAGACTCTTTCAATAGGCTGAGCTCTCAGCATATCAGTGAAGAAAATCCGACAGCTTACTGATAAGGATACGCTAAAATTGTGTACCATAGCTACTTTCACAGCGTTATGTCTAGGTATTTTACTGTGGGGTGCTGCTGCAGAGGTTCAATCCATATTTGTGTTGCAGAAGCGGGCTGTTCGGGGTATTTGTTGTGTTTCCCCGAGGGAGTGGTACAATAGATTTAAGGAACTAAATATTATGAATTATCCTAATATATTCTTGAAGCCTTGTTGTACGTCCAAAAGAACTTAAACAATTTTAAAACAAATGGTGACTTTCACCAGTATAATACGCGTAATAGAACTAATTTGAGTGTGCGACCAGGCTCCAGAAAATAAACCACTCCTTATATGGAAATTGTATTCGTTTTTACAACAAACTCCCAAGCCAAATTAGAGAACTGTCACTAAATAAATTCAAAGCCCTTGTTAAAAGTAAATTAATTAATAAAGCCTTTTATAAATGTGACGAATACTTAAATGATCCTAATCCTTGGGATTGATTTGCTCCAGTTCAAACAATTTGTATTAAAAACTTGGCGATTGAAAAGAGTGGCGGAAAGTTTCTTGCCAGTTCTTCTTACCCGCTCTACGCCCTTGACTTGCGAACTGGTGGTAAATGTAAATTTACGATTTATTTGTTTCGTCGTCGTCCTATGACACCCCAGAGGTGCAGAGGGTCTCCACTAATGACCGCCACTTCCGCCTATCTTCGGCTGCACTCTTAGCCTCGTTCCAACCAAGGCCAACGGCTCGCAACTCGTTCTCGACGCTTCGGCGCCACGATTGGAAGGGGTCCACGAGACTTCCATTTGGTGCCCCATCAAAACACATAGGCATTTAGCTCCTCTTCTACATTCCCAATCCATTTCCACTTTGTTACAATTTCCTTACCATGGGAGATTGTCGACACAACTTCCATAAATCTTCGTTTCGTATTGTCTTCGCCAGAAAACGCGTAGGATCGACCTCAGACTTATTAAACACTTCAGTTTGTTCGTCAGCCCTTTCGTCACTCTCCACGTTTCGCAGCCAAAGAGCAATACGGATTTCACGATGGAATCGAAGAGGGAGATTTTTATCCGCCTTGTACACATTCGAGTCCCAAACAGGTTATGGGCAAACCAGCCTTCCCTTCTTGATCCTCTCGCTACATCCTCATTCTCCTCCTTACTGTGACAGTACTTCCGAGGTACGTGAATTTTTCTACTAGTCCAACATTGACATCAAGTGTTAAAGATTCCGAGGTGTTCGTCTTGATACGCATATCGACTGTTTTGCGTCGGTTGATTCGCAGACCCATTATCCTAGCTTCCTCTTGCAGGTGCACGAGTTTCGCTTGTAATAGGGCTAGAGTTGGCGAAATCACACATGTCGTCCCTAGTTTAGGTCCTCTAGACACCTAACCCACTTATCCTCTCGAATGGCACCAGTTCCTCATACATCGTCAAGAATATAACAAATAGGAGCGGTGACAGGAGACTCCCTCTTGACCCAGCTGAGATTCGTATTGGGGCCCCAACTCTTCCCTTACGATCCTACATTATACCCTCATACAGATCGTTTATTTGAATGATGCAGGCTGGTATACCTCTGCGTTGTAGACTTGACCACAGCGCGGTCCACTTCACGGTATCGAAGGCTTTTTCGAAGTCTACAAAAGCTAGAAATAGCTCCACTCCATTCGACACATTGTTCAATAAGGACCCGTAAGGTGTTGGTGTGGTCTACGACTCCAGGCGAAACCACCTCTCATCTCTGAGAGTCACTCTACTTTCGGCGCGATGCGGTTTAGTAGGATCTTAGCTAAGACTTTGGCTCAGCGGAAGCAGCGTATCCGCCCAGTTGTCACAACCGATGGGTCCCCCTTTTTGGAACTTTCACCAGGAGTCCTTGTTTCCACTCGCGGGTACTTGTCCGGCTTCCCAAATGCGGGTCAACAGGGGGACAAATAGTGGCAGACGTGTGACATCAGCCCTCAGCATATCTACGTGGATGTTATCGATACCTGGTGCCTTCCCTGGCTTCAGAGACTTCACCGCTGCAACCACTTCCTCGAGTAAGGGTGGCGCTGTTGGTATATCCAGAAGAATGCTGGCGCCATCGGTGCCGGTGTCTTCTTGTAGGTTTGGGCTCTGGGCTTGCTCTAGGAGCTTCGAAAAGTGCTCCTCATCCAACAGCTGCTCGCTCTGGGTGCACAGTAGACTCCATCACTGGCTCTGAGTGGCTTCCTCGCAGGTCGTGTGCGTCTTCCACTGAGGCGCCGCGTAACATCGTATAGCGCACGCATGTCCTTGTGGCGAGCGGCCACGTTGGCACAGTCCGCCAACTCGTCTGCGGCTCTGCGGCGGTCTCGACGTGCGGTCCTCTTTATTAGTGAGCGGAGATTGGCGTATCGGTCTCTTAAAAAGGATCCTCCGTTCCACAGCAGATAGCAAGTGGCATTTGATTTGCTCCATCCTCAATTCCTCCAAAGTTCCTGCGAATCAGTTCTCTCTTTGAGGCTTGTAGTATCCAAGCACCTCTTCACCTGCTTTTGTGTATACGTCTCTTATGCGCGTCCAGAATCCATCCATTTGCTCGTCCTCAACTTCTTCTAGAAGTTCGTATTGATTCCTAAGGGAAATGCGAAATTTCTCACACCATTCCGGGTCTCGGAGTTTTCGTACTTCGAAGCTTCTAGACGTCTGCTCAGGTTTACGGCTTGGGGTGCACAACTTGAGACGCACTTCTGCTACTACAAGGTGGTGGTCACTGTCCACGTCAGCACCAGTCGGTTCTCACATCCACAACGACGACCTCCAGGGACGGCTGATGCAACATGGTCTATTTGGTTGCGGGTAGCACCATCGGGTGAGATCCACTGACCTTATGACACTCCTTATGTTTAAAAAGAGTGCCGCCCACAACCAAGTTCTTAATGAGCAGAGCTCGCCAAAAGTTCTCCGTTCTCATTTATGTTTCCGATAGCACCTTCGGAGCCCATAAAATGCTCACGGTCGGTATTATCGCTTCCCAGTTTTGCGTTGAAATCGCCCATCAAGATGACAATGTCCTGCTTGCGGATATTTTGGAGGGTGTGCTCAAGCTGCTCTAGAATCCGTCTTAGATGTCTTTGGCAGAGTTAGTTGGAGCATAGCATTGGACAATGCTAATTTTGCGAGCTCGGGAGTCGAATCGTGCCGTGATTATACGTTCCGAAATGGGCTTCCAGTTCAACAGGCTTCTCTTGGCACTGCGGCTTAAAAGTAGACCGACTCCGAATTCACGACTTGCATCCTCGTCTTCTTTGCCACTATATAATAGTGTGGTGCCGTCATCTGCTGACTCTTCACCAAACCCATTCCACCGTGTCTCACTTAGTCCTAGTATGTGGATGCCGTAGTCGTTCATGACTTTTGCTACTTGGGGTAGCCTTTCAGGTCGAGCCATGGTCCTGACATTCCAGCATCCAATTCGTGTCCGTTTTCGAAAGCCAAAAGTCGTCGTTAAAGCGGTCCGGTTTGTATCATTATTTGGAGAATTCGCAATCAATTATGTTTAAAGGTGAGCAGGTGATTAGCCCACTGCACCTCGATCACGATGATGGGGCTGCCATCAGTGCGTCCGTGCCCGCAGAGCCAGTCTATTTAGGGGGAACCCCAAGGCTTCTGGCAGCCTGAGTGGTTTCATACGGAGTGTCCTTCTCCGGCCTGTTGGTCCGCGGGAACTATTTTATTTCGTTCCTACCCTGCTACAAAGTAGACGGGTGTGCCCCTATCCGCCACCTGGGGACGCGTCTCCTAGGAGTGAGGCTCTCCCGGAGAACCGGATTTATTTGTTTAGTTATGATTAATTAATTTGTTTATCTTGACGTTCATAAGTGTACATGTTTACCTAAATGAATAAAGATATTTTGATTTGATTTGATTTGATTTGATTTGCAATGTTCACTAAGATGTCGGGCCAGCCCAGCCCAGCCAGTTCTCTGACGCTCGTCTAAGCATTAAGGTAAAAATTGACATTTTTAGGGCAAAGTGTAAAATGAGTTTCAAAAAACATGTCTTCTTTTTTGATTGTATGTATCCCCAAACATAAATAGTGGATTTTGCCAAAGTCACGTCAAAAAAAGGTATATACAGGCTAAGGCTAATAGGAGAAAGGAAAATTATAATGATAAAAATTCTTATAAAAATTTGAGGTTTCTTGCTTATTGCCGCATCTTTAATAGCATGAATGTGATAGGAAATTATAACATTATTACATAGAAGTCGAAGTCAAATACGAAAGAGAAAATGAGTATAATACGAACAATTATCTTTTGAATTTTTAACGGTTTACTTTCGAATCAAACCACACCTAAGTTTAGCATCGAATTGATTTAACAACACAAATTAGGAGCTACTTTTTGACATTGACACCACATCTGGAAACTTATCTAGGCGTTGTTAAGTTAGAAGTTGGTTAAAACCCCAACTGTGTGCCAATAGACCTATCTAATTTAGAAATCCAATTTCTCCAACATTGGACTTAATTTTAATTATATCCCTCAACATCGCAAACCATATACAGCCATGGTTCGTATTACATAATTTTACGTAATATTATTCGCTACTATGTAAAAAAAACACATGAACGGTAAACTAATTTATTTTTATAATCAATAACCATTAGTAGCCTCCATGAACTGTTCCACGTATAATCCTTGCGGGTCATATTTCTTCAGGAAGTTATTGTAGTCTTCTGGATTATTCCGAGACAGTCCTCTTAGGTAAGCATTGGCTAAACGCTTCTGACCATCATTACAACGATGGCAGGCGTGGGAAAAGGACTCCGGAATTATCACTGAAATGAAATTACAACTCAAAGATTAATTAATAAGTTGTTTCAAGGTTATCTAATCTGTTATTATATAACATCCAAATAATCCTGAATACTATGCAAAACCTTTGTAATGGACAAAGAATCACAAAAATGTAATAAAATCTTAAATTCAAAGCATTTTACCTACTTGATTATTCTGATAAAAAAGTAAGCATTTTAATTTAAATATGTTATAATAAATATGACAAATTTCTTATCTAGTCCCGTATGAATAGTACAAAAAGCACTTTAAAGTGAAATATAGAAAAATACAAGATTGAAACGAAAAATGAAGCCTTGGTGTTCGTTTCGTCAACAATATGTTTGGACCAATTATTACAAACACAACACACACACACACACACACTGCCCTTTGACCTGTCAAATCCTCATCGATTCATATTTTTTCCTCTGAGTAGCTACGAAAAAAGTTGCTTACATTTGTAACTCGCAGCAACAGGATCACAAGGTGCTCTATCCAAGAAGCAGTCCGTCATGGCCTTCAGCTTGATGGGGTCATTGACCACTGCCTCCATATCCAAGTTATCATCAGCTGTTGTATACAAGGAAATTGGATCAGCTAATGCTCCACACACAGCCGCTAGCAGTAGAAGGATTTTCATCTTGAATAAACCTATTAAAACAATTTATTACTTATCACATGTTAGGAATTTTATAATTATAATAAGGGACTTTAAAATTTAAGGAAAGACAGTTAATTCAATTGTTTTTACAAATAAGCTTAGTTAAATAGTTCCCTATTATTAATTACCTTATTTTAATTTTAAAGTGATTATGTGTGAAATGCATAAAGACATTTAAATTTTCACAATTAAGAGACATTATAGCCTCACAATAGTTATACTATACCCAGAACACAGTTAAACTTACAGCTATTCAAAGCTTATGGAATAATTAATATAACATATTGAAAAGTTAAAAACTTACTGTATTTCTTACTCCGATAGGTGTGCTAGCAGTAATAATTTAAGAGAACAATGCGCATTTATATATTAACTAAGATTTTCAGCTGAATCAGGAAATTCCCTACAAGCATGTGAAACGTGATAAAATTTAGTGCTACGACAGCAAAATGAATAAACGGAATCGTCATGTTTAATTTCTAAAAACGTGCATAGGAAATGAAATATTTATGTACAATATTTACATAACAAAAAAACAATGTATGCTAAATAAGCATGAGTTGACGTATTTTTTTGTGCAGCACCAAACCGGGTCTATTTTAATATTCTACAAGACCATAGATAATTCACTAATGAACGAAATCATTAATGTAATTTATAAGAAAAAACTATATTTTGTTATGCATTTTGCATTTGTAAATAATCAAAACCTAATTTAAAAAATAAATAATGCCGCGTGTGTCGGGCAGAGAAGTTATACCGTCTAATTCTAGGGAAAATGAGGGCCTATAGCATATATATTAGCATATGTATGTTTTATTTTTATACATGTACATGAAAAGTGTTATGTTACTGGTTCCCTAAATCCGGAACAAGTATTTATTGTTTATTATAATCACCTGTGTGTTTCTACTGTTTACTATCCAAATAAAGTAAATTCATGTTGAAATATTGTACTCGCTATTATAATAAAGTCCCAAGCAAATTCCGAGAGCTGTCAATAAACAAATTCAAAAATGTTATTAAAAGAAAATTGATTGCTAAAGCCTGTTACAGGACCGCGGATTATCTGAATGACAGAAGTGCTTGGGACTAAATTGCTCCTGTTCTAAAAATTATAAGTTGTAACATGATCAAAAAAAAAGACAAACCCGACTGAGTTTCTTGCTTGTTCTTCTCAGACTCGGGCGGGTTAGTTAACATAGGCTTGTAAATTTAGTTTTAAGTGACGTGCAAATGTGATCATGTAACGATCCTACTTGATTAAATGATTTTGACTTTGACTTTAAATATACAGAACTAAACTATATATTATATTGTCAAAAATGTTTTACTTACCAGGAATCCAAACTCTAGAAATATGACGATACATGGAATTTATACACAAAAAACCACAGCATCAACATTTGCTTAATGACTTCATCGATATATTAATTTAACTCGTAATTAAAAACATTTTTAGATGTTACGCTATTAAAGCAACCTAATAAGATTCAAATTTGATTAAATTACATTCATATTTTTAGAACTCGAAAATTGTGAAACACAGATTAAATTTTATATAATAACATCTCATTAGAATAAATGGTCAATCAACTAGACGTCCAAAGTCATTAAGGGCGGATTTTGACAATTTGTATATGCATTCATTCCTAAATTGTTGTTTAAGCATTTTTTTTATATATTATATATATATATATATATATCAATACAATAAAAATATATATCAATATTTTTGTATCTGGATCTCTGGTCTAAAACAAAGTTTAATATATTCCTCTCAAGTGGACATATTTTACAGTACTATGAATGAAGTCCGACACTATTGAAATGTAAAAAATATTCAGTTGTCTTTAATTATCTTCGATACATTTTTAATAACGAATAAAATTAATATATCGGTTGTGTCATTAGCAAACGCTTATGACGTGACATTATTAGAAACATTTGTATATAAATTAGATGCATCTTCGGATCGATGCAGTTCGTGATCAAGCTATTTGGTAAGTGCAACAGTTTAGTAAATTGTCTTAAATTAATTTTGTAATAATTTCTCACATGAGGATTAATTAAAATTTGTCTCTTTCTTTCAAACTGTAAATACGCCATGATCTGATTATATAATGAAGGAAGACAGAGTAGTTTAGTTGATTGTATTTATTTGTAATGAAAGATTGGATCCCTCAATCCTGAACGTATTTGAACCAACTTCTTCTTCTGGTACCACTTCCTCGGCGGATATAATTCTAATCCACTCTCTTATATCTCGTAACCACGACTTCTTCCTCCTGCCAGGCCGTCTCTGCCCTGTTACTACCTCTTATCGAAAGGATTAATCTTTCCCTATATAATCCCGATATATTATATATTGAATCTGCTCTGTGTTATTCACAATGCAAATGCTACCATAACTATTAGTTATGATAGTATAAGTTCAACAACAACAAAGTATAAATTCAACATATAATATCAGTACACATCTTACACGGTCGATTATCCTGAGAGAGCATATATACCATTATCATGGGTGCTATGAAACCTGATAATGCTTTTTATAAATACATATATATTTATAAAATCAAATAACCGGTCATCAAATATACAATATGTATATATGAATTTCACTTTCAGAATAATATGAAGGTTTTCATCATCATCGCCGCGCTGGTGGCGTGTACACTAGCAGAGGACATCGTATACTTCACCACGGGAAATGATGACCTGGATGTGGATGAGGTGATGAAGCACCCGGAAGAGATCAAGACATTTGTTGACTGCTTTTTGGATAAGGGACCATGTGACGCCCTTAGCCAGTCCTACAAGAGTAAGCAGCTATATTGTTATAGATATTATCACGTATATTTAAAACAACCGCCTAGCCCGTTATATACGATTGAACTATTAGTGCTAACGCAAGAAATAAAATTACATATATTATTTTAAAAATACACATAAATACGTCCTGACAACAGCTAACAAATGCTTATCACAAAAATGCTGAGCGTACCGGAAATTCAAGACTCTTTCTTCAGTAGTGTTGTACGGCCGGGTGACCATTTCGCCACATTTGGCGAACGACTCATTCGTCTTAATTACATATTTTACATTATAGATCATAATTAAAACAAACTATATCATATAATTTCTCTATCAAACAGTCCTTCGTACAACTTTCAACCTTGACCCTCCATTATAAAACCGAAATAAATAGAGGCATTTATTCTTTTATATATTCCACAGATAACATGCCTGAAGCTATATCAACCGCCTGCCACAGATGCAACAACAAACAAAAGCATCTGTGGACTCGTTTCTTGTGGGGTCTTAAGAAATATTACCCCGAATACTACGAGGCCTACCAGCAGAAATACGATCCAAAGAAGATTTTCTTGATTCCATTCGAAAAGGCCGTTGAAGGATACTAGATAAAACTGACTGACCTAATCTAAATAAATACATTTGCATCACATATTGACTTTTATTACAATAACAGCTAACGTATATTTTCCAAATATTCGGCATCAGCAATTGTAATAATGGATAATTTTATATTCGGTTTTTGATTTGTACAAAAGGAGTTCGAAGCTTTAGAATTTCCATCGACTAGGTGATGGTTTGAAGTTAGTGAAATATATTACCATAATATACTAACTGATACTGATGAGGGAAAAGTCAACCAACCAACTAAAATAGGACAAATCAAAAAGTAGAAGTATACTTCGAGGATATCGCTATTCGTTTTTCTTGAAATACATAATGCCTTATGAAAAGCATACATTTATATCACATACTAATGATCCGGCAAACATTGTTTTGCCATAAATGTGATTTCTAGATATAATTTTTTTAGTGCAATAAAAACAATTATCAGCCTGTAGCTTCAGCTTTATTATTGTATGTTTATAATCGAAAGCGTTTTAAACAATAGAAGTATGCTTTATTGAGGTTAATAAATTAATCTTTATATGACACGTTTGACGGCTTACCACAGCAGTGCCATCAATGATTACTTACTCAATCCAGTCGAAAAGTATGGACATCTGTTAGAATGTTTTGGAGTTAACAGATAATTGTGACTGTCAATTAATTATAGACAAATAATTTGCAATAGAAATTGCGACTATAATAATTGAAGATCTAAACTATCCTATCTCTTAAGTTGGACCAGACTGCTCACGGTGTGCCAATTTAATTTAAAATCGGTTAAGTAGTTTAGGAGTCCATCGCGGACAAACATCGTGACAGGATATTTATTTATATATATATATATATTGTAACTATTAAAACCACAATGTTGTTTACTCGCTATCCTTTTTTATGTATAGCGCACCACAGCGACAAACCCACTAACGTCATGAAACCTGTATCGACGTAAAACTTTTTCTCCAAACATATACAAAAAATACTACTCAAAATATCTTTCATGAATTTATATCATTATTGCAATTGAATGTTTTAATTATTAACGTCATATATTTCGATATTGTTTATTTGAAGGCCAGCTAACATTGTGAAATATAAATTTTTATTTATTTAAGATCTTTAAAGTCAATTAATATTGTAATAAAAATGGAGGCATCCCTGTCCTTTTCATTTTATTACCAATACTTCTTTGCTATAAAACAGGGGGCAAATGGACTCACTTGGAGTAAGCCAACTACTAGAAAGACAACTGCATTGCAGCTCTTTTCTTGAAGGCCCGAGTCTTATTGCTTCGCTAATATTTTAATATTTACAAATGATTGACAGCTAGCCTTTTGGGGCGAGCTGTCAATAATAGTGGAGTGTGCGGACAGTGGCTTTTGGCTTGATATGCCGGATATTAAAGTAATATTAGGAAGAATTTTGCATAATGCTTCAATAAGAATTCAGCTGTTTCTGGTCCATTTTCACATTTTATCACAATATTTAATCTACAACTCACTGAACTATGAAATGATACTTTGAAAGGAGGCAAGAGATCGGACGGTATGACTGATTCAAGCTGTTTAGACACCCTGTCCTCTTCCCTTTAAAAATAGAGCCGGTGCAGCAGCCGGCAGGTGAAGCGGCTGAAAAAGCTAAAACATGCATATACAGTGGTCTAGGATCCGAATATGATTTTGTCCCATTTGGTATCGAGGTCCTAGCGCTTAAGGCTTTTTCAGGAAATAGCAAAAAGACGTCATAGGACACCAAAGAGCTGGCAGCTACCTTGGACAAAGATAGTGTAGCTATTCAAGCGAACGCTGATAGTATTCGGAAGATTGCCTAAAGGGCTCTAATTATTATAATGTTTAATTTATATTAAACTAGCTAATCCGGCAAACGTTGTTTTGCCATACATGTGATTTCAATTTTCATTTAATTATTCGAATATTATTTAAAATTTGACACTGCGATGGTAGCTCTGGCTGGTCTGTCGGATCCAATGTAAAACATTCCAATATCAATTAATTAAAAAAACATTGTCCAGCGGACAACATTATGAATCTAAACCATTCCCAGATCCCCTTGAACACACACAAAAAATTTCATCAAAATCGGTCCAGTCGTTTGAGAGAAGTTCAGTGACATACACACTCACAGAAGAATTATATATATAAAGATATGTATTTGATAAATATTTTCTTTTTGTTAATATATTTTATTTTCTAATGTGTTTATTTTAATCCACTTACAGAATAAAAAGATATTACAAAATCATTCTTAACATAAATAAATTAATTTTCACTAATTAATAATCATGTACTGTATAAAAAGCATAAACGTGGCTTTTCCAATCAAAACTTTTCGAGAACACAGAATCTATAACCTAATATTTACGACGGTAAAAAAGTACAGAATAAAAATGAAATTGTTTATTTAAAACGAAAACCATATAAATGATAATAATTGCCGTTAATGGATTCATTACAAATTAACTTCAATAACTGACACTTCAATGGTCAATAGCCTTCTACGGATTTCATAAAATCCTCCATAAACTGGTTCAATGGGTCATATTTCATTTGAAATGCTAAATATTCAGTAGGATAGTCCCTCTTCAGGCTGGGCAAGAAGATATTCCACATATGTTTCTGCCCGTCAGTACATCGCAGACAGCCTGTGGGGATAGCTTCTGGCATATTTTCTGAAAAAATAATATTAAGTCGAATTCAAAAGTTGTAGGCACATGTTTTATATAGTGAATATAATCGGACATCGAGACAGAATACGAAATCCCACCAGTAACATCTCAATGTTAGAACTGAACCCGGTTTAGAAGCCGGTACTTGCTGCGCACGAGCATTATGTGGAACCAGATACGAAAAAAGGTATTCCGATCCAAAATCCCTAATGGTAAGTGGGTCTGGAATACATTCACTGGTGATAGTACACTCTTTTCCTTCAATAAAAGCCAAGAAAGGCGTCGAGTGCCCATGGGCGGCGGCTCTTAACATCAGATGAGGCTCCTTGCCGTTTGCCAAATATGCTATACAAAATTAAATAACAATTAATTTTTCGTATCTTTGATTCTAGCGAAACCTATAAATATAACGATTCTGTATATATATGTTATATACAAAACACGTAACAAGTTATAAATTCCTACTCCAATTATTATTATTAATATAATAATATATTATTATATCAGCACACATCACATGGTCATTTAGTGAGTAGAGGATCAGTTAGAGTATCGTAAGTAAGGTGGTAACACTGCATAGATACTTTTATAAATACACTAGCTGATCCGGCAAACGTTGTTTTGCCATACATGTGATTTCAATTTACAATTAATTATTCGAATATTATTTAAAATTT
The DNA here is from genome assembly GCA_963693355.1 of Pontia daplidice. NCBI lineage: Eukaryota > Metazoa > Arthropoda > Insecta > Lepidoptera > Pieridae > Pontia > Pontia daplidice. The sequence goes on from CAVNZL010000139.1 coordinate 6,994,130, forward strand.
GACACTGCGATGGTAGCGCCGTCTGTCGGATCCAATGTAAAATATTCCAAAATCAACAACTACTAATAAATTAAAAAAAAATTAAAAAAACATTGTCCAGTGGATAAAATTGTGAATCTAAACCATTCCCAGATCCCCTTGAACACACACAAAAAATTTCAACAAAATCGGTCCAGTTGTTTGAGAGAAGTTCAGTGACATACACACTCACAGAAGAATTATATATATAAAGATAATACCCAGACCACTGTCAATAACGAGTATGCCGATCAAACGTGACCGTACCGGGTATGCGTGACCATTATGGCAACTGGGTTGTCAAATATATACTACTTACTCTTATATGAAAAGCTGAAGGGTTCACAAACCCTTCTTCCAACGAAACAGTCCATGTGATATTTGACCTTAACGGGGTCCTTCATAATAGATGCAACGTCAAGGTGATCATCGGCTGTGGTGAAAAAGCCACAGTGATGAGCCACTGCAATCGCGAAAAGAGATAATAAGAGAAGGAACTTCATTATAGACGACTGAACGTTACAAGCCGATGTAATATTATGAGCTACTTATTCATTAGATTATGAATTCTATTTACATTTCTAAAGACATATTGCTTTTTTAATTTTTCGATTTGAATAGAATTTAATTTCTAGTTAAATTTATTTCTAGATTGTCTAATGTAGTCGTTTATTTGTTTGCCACAAGGTGAATTAGATTCGTATGAAAGAGACTTTGAAATAAAATTATTATCTTATATATTTCTCGTATCACGGGGTGCGTAATTGAATTGAAAAATCCTTCGAAATGGCTCGACCAATTTTTATGAAACTATTTATATACGTATTCATTTTTCTTAGTTCTGAGAATCGGCTAACATCTGCGATCAACCCCTATTTTTTTATGAACATAATTCTCCATTTTTGTTTATTTTGACTGATTGAATAAAAACTGATATTACTCTTAATTTTTTATTAAAATAAAAAAATGATTGCTAGATATCACATGTATGGCAAAACAATGTTTGCCGGGTCAGCTAGTCTTCATATAAAACATTCTAAAACATCAAACATTTTCATTTGTAAGGCTATAAAATCGACTCGGTTCATTGATTTGAGCAAGAAAGCGTAGAAAAAATGCACGAATATTATCACGCTAATGCCACATAATGAATCAAATACATTTGAATACTTTGGAGTATAAAAAATAACAAGATGAAATTGCAACTTAGTGATCCCTTAAAAGGATTCATTCTGTGAAAAAAAAATATGACAATTTATTTGCAAATTACGAACAGAGTTTAAATATAAATGTATAATATTATTCCTGTGAGACTATTACTTATAATATAGAGTCGATATTAACAGGTCACCAGCCCTCTTATAATATAATAATAATGTTAAGTATAATTAATATTATTTAGCAACCTCTTTTTGGTGGTCAGGTTGTCTATTGACATAGGCCTCCCCCATTTTTGTAAATTTTTCTCTATCTCTAGCTGATCTTCTCCATCCTTTTGGTAAGACATCCTACCACATTTTAATGTATACGTAATATTAAAATCATATATATAAGAGGTGATAAAAGGTTACAGGTTAAAGGTTACAGCTTACACTTAAGATACTTAATTAGAAAATAAAAACGATTTCGAAAATTTAAATTTACTAATAATATAAAAACCTATAAAAGTATCATTTTTTGATAGAATAGGGGCAAACGGGCAGGAGGCTCACCTGATGTTAAGCCGTAAGCGACACCGCCGCCCATGGACACTCGCAAAGCCAGAGGCCTCACCAGTGCGTTGTCGGCCTCTAAGATGCTTATACGCAAAAAAAAACATAAATAACATATATTATTAAACCTAAATTTAGGCTAAATACTGTGAGTGTTGTGTGAACATATTCACGAAAATTGAAAACGTTGGAAAAGCGGTAATATTTCAAGCGCTTCCGGTTCGCTGCACCAACCTTGAACATTTTGCTTTATTCCAAAAATAAATTCATTCACAGGGTACTTTGAATTACACATATTATTTTAAATAATTAATTAGTGAATTCAAAACTTTTACATATCTGCGACTTTCAGAAACTGCTTTAAACAAATGAATAATATGGTATAGGAAAACGAGCAGTCACTGCTTACATTGACAAGCAGAAAATATACCTTACGAATTTTAAAATACATTACTCAGTTCTCATATTCTATTTTGATGTCAATCACTATGAGTATTAAAAATAATATCGCGTTTCAACGATTAGAATTTTCTTTATAACTAGTGAGTAATTCAAATTTAGAACCTTGCAATTTATTTATTCACATAAGGTTATATATCGTAAAGTTATGTTTGTATGTAAAACCAAAGCCCAACGTGGTCACTACGTCCGAACTATCAAAATTATATTATTGACGTGAGTTATGTAATGCACTCCTTACTTAAGTTTACATAATTTAAAGAGGTCAGATGATAAATAAAACACAAATATCAACAATAGCACAAATGTTAACAATAGTTTACGTGGGTCATAAATTCACTTTAGTAAAAACAGGTGTTTATTTTTAGTTCAAAAAGAAACACACAACATATTCGTAAATGTGTTAACAGTTAACATTTATTTCTCTATAGACCCCTTGACTTTTGCATTATTCTATGTACCCATAAGGGATCAGACATTGTTTCAATCCGTCGCGCGTCGCAACCCAACATTACTTAAGGTTTCAATATAAGCTCTTGTTTTAGATCACTAAAGCTAGTTGTCACTACACTGTTACCAATGTACGAAATTTTTCAGACCTATTGTTTAGTTTGAAGTTAAGTACTGCATGGTAAACTGTGTGACGGTTAATACTAAGATTAAAAAAAAACTACATGTCAAATTGTAAAGTGGTTCTGGATTTTCAGTCTGTTATATGTATTAGCTTAGTCTTTAAAACAAATTTCAGATTCAGAATCGTCTTAAGAACAATATTCCATTTCGTTATCGTGTTTTTTATAACTTCAATAACAAGTAAAAACTACGTCAATATGGTGATGTCAATTCAGGTCGTGTAAATAAAAGGAAACAATAGAAAAGTTATTTGAAAAATTGCCTTTAAGACAACCGTAATAACTATTAAATGTACAAGGTTATGTAATACGAGTAAGTCAATAAACGAGCGGCAACATATTTAAAAAATTTGATATGAAAATAATTTGAAATAAGTATATATCGTTTTTTTTTAAAGATTGACAATCCGTGAAGTTTAAGCTGTTAATGCAATTCATTTTAAGGTACGAATCATACACGCAATGTAAAAACAAAATCGTTCAGATGGGAGTCTGAATCGGACGCGAAGGGAATTAGAGCAAATACGACAAAAAAAATAACGTTTGGTGTTTTTTTTCATAATCAAACGGATCACAAAGTCACAATAATATTCCCTATTTTTCGTTCGTTTTTTCCCTTTGGGTACATTAATACTAAAATAACGCGTAAACACAACATATAGAACCCCAAGATTTTCTTTATTGAAAATATTTATAATAACATTTTTTTCATAGAGAGAGAAAAAGAGTTTTTGTTAGAAGTATTTGTGCCCAATTGAACAAGCATCCGTTTTAATCACATTAACATAACAACGTAATCATTGTCGTCATTTGTTTTCTTGCTTTCATTAACACTTAAATTAACATAGCAATAGATATTAATTACCTTTTGAGATGGAACCTTGAGCGAATGGCATAAATTGTAAAGTATTCTCCACTACAATAATCTTGTCTGTAATACATCTTCAATTGGCTGGTCGAGGTATTATATTAAATTAGGAAGCTGGATAAACTTTCATGTTAGGATCTGGCAATGATGATGTATGCTGTTGACGTAAATGTATACCTATAATCTTTACCTACTAGTGAGATAATAAAATCAAAGTGTCAAAGAGACACTCTAGTCGGCAGCGCGGCATGAATGTTATTTCATGAAGTCTTAAAAAAATCTGCTACAACTATGGCCATGGTATACATAATTTAAACATTGAATAACTGATATAAAAATTAGACAAATGCATGATGTCACAAAGCAACCTTCATTTTAGAGATGGGATCATTTATATATTTATTTTCTTATTTAGTTGAAATTGAAAAGACTAAAAATTCATAATTAAAAATGAAAATATAAAAGAGTGTGATTGTTCATTAAATAATTTAAAAACGTTACCCTGTAGACCCAGTGCTTTTTTCTAAACAAATCAGGTGACAGTTTTTGTACGAATCATGCACCGCCTTCCCATACTAAAACTACAACTTAACACTAGGTGAAATAAATCTCTTGTACTAGAAATATATTAATGATACACTGACAGACATTCTCATTACTTAAAGAATTAAATATTTATTTGGTCCAATAAAAGTAATTAAAAAAAACAATAAATCAAAAAATAATACGGCATTTTCTTTTAAACATTTTTGGTAATACGCATTGTTATAAAGAGATAATTATGATATTATATGGCCCCTTTATGAAAAAGAAAATTTATCTAATTCAAAATTTAATACGGAACCAACACAAACTTTAAATTCGAAGTGGCCAGCATACCGGAATGCAGAACAGAGGGACCCGCGTTCGACCTCCAACACATTTGAGTGTACCTTAACTGTTGGCTCGGTGTATATATATTTATGGTAGTTTCTTGTAGTTTACCTTGGGGCTAACTGACCGTGTTTAAAATTGTGTCCCAAATCCAATATTACTATGTCGAGTAGTAACAAGCAGCAGCAAGCAGACGTTGCTACTTTTGCTAAGAGTTATTCATACGGCGCTTTAATTGTTTACTTGATGTCTCGACCACTACGATATTGGTTGGAGAACAATATTTTTGATTTTTAGCTGAATGAAGAAATATATGATTACTTGACTATCTATGTAGTTGAGATACATTCAATGGAGATAGTATATTCACATCAATTGAAACATGAAGAAATAACACAGTATTAACACAAAGACCATTTCAACTTTTAATACTATTAAGATGTATGGAAATACGATATGTATTTCGAGGTATATCCGAACCAATACTTAGTCATTCAAGAAAGGAAAAAGGCCGGCACGCAATCGCGATCCTTTTGCCGTTATATCCATCGGCAACGGTGTCGCTTAAGAAACAAACAGTGGTGGAGAGTTCATTGCAGGTTCTTCTCGTCTGCTCTACAACGTTGATTTAGGAACTGACAGTAAATGTAAATTTAGAAGTACTTTTACTTAATTTATTGACCCTCATAACTGTTCCTTGTAACGCCCATGAATGAATAAGATTTGACTTTGACATGGGCCTCGGTGGTCAAAAAAGAGCTGCGGTCTTAGATCTTACAGCAGTTTAAAACATATTTCAATAATTATAACTTAATTCCCAAGTACAGAAAAAGATTGTTATTAATTTGAAATGTGGTGAAATAAAACTAACGTCATTGTTTTTACAGTATATTTCAATGTAAATGTTTTGCTTCAAGCATATTACATTATTATATTAAATAAATTGTTAAATACCGTTTTAATTACCCAAAGTACTCATCTAACTTGTTCTTATATCAAATAAATAAATAAAATAAATCTGTCTCTTATCACAGTTCGTCATTTTGACAATGAAAATTTCGACAATGATACGAAAGAGTTTCATTAAAGATAAGAGATAAAGATAAATTAACTAACATGACAGGTCTACCCGTAGAGTTGTAGCGACCGTCTTAATAATCTGCTACTGCCTTTTCAAAAGAATCCATGTAAATATTATCAGGGTCATATTTCTGCCGGAAAGCCGCATATTCCGATGGATAATTACTCTTGAGTCCAGCTAAGAACTTGTTCCATTTATTCTTCTGTATTGTCGTACATCTCAAACAGGCTGTAGAAATGGCTTCGGGCATGTTAGCTGCACAGATAAGTAATATATTTTATATGTCATTAACACAACTAACGCTAGTGGAATTGTATAATTTTCACAGATAAAAATGTAGTAAATGTGCAAAAAGTCGAATAAAAAAACTAAGTATATGAATATATATATACATAATGCTCTAGTCTGTGTTGCCTCAATCATAAGAAAATCCAGGATTATTTGTACACACGAAGTGTATCGACCAATTACAGTTTTACAACTACATATTTAGTATATCTTAATTAATCTAAGTTTTCTAAATTGATGATTATTTTTTTATTCCGCGTTATGCCGCTGTTTGGGTTCGCGATACGCGACGATTTCGAACCGACTCCTTTGTAATCGATTTCAAAACACGATTCGTCGTTTTACATTGATACTTACAAACTTTTCCATTAACATAACATTCTCATATAAATACACCATATTGACAAGATCTAAACTGAACACTTACCCTTATACGACTGGCTGAAGGGTTCACACGGCCTTCGGTCGACGAAACAGTCCATGTAATATTTCAACTTCTCCGGACTCCTCATCAACTCGTCCACATCAACGTTATCATTAGCAGTCGTGAAGTACGTTACGTCAGCAACTGCCAACGCTAGCAGTGACAGGATGATAAAAATCTTCATTCTCAAATAGGTGCTTCTGCTGCGAATTCCAAGACAAAACTGAAGTTGGAATCAAATAACTTTCACGACCTGTTTGACCTAAGAAGTTCCGTAAATTTTTTATTCAACATTATAATGGGTTATTTATTTTCTTCTGACGCGTGTACAATCGTGTGTGGTATGGTTCCGAAGGGTTTCAAATCATAGTTTTAACACAAAATAAACTTTCATTATATATTAAGTTACCAGCTAAGAGCTTTTTCAGTTGAGAGAGAATTATATAGTTTTTTATACGAATTTACATATTTATAGTTATTTTAATCTGGCGTTACTGTGCAGAAGAACATATTAAACAATTATAGACCAATTATTAGAAAAATTCTAATTATTTTGACAGAGCAGAATGCTTAATTAACGGTGTTCGTAGATGCAACAGGACAGTTCCTGAAGATGCTCCGGCGTCGGGGCGAGACGTTTTGCTAATATATTGTTCTATTAGAATTGTATAAATTGTCATCGAGTAATAAAGTGGATCCCTAAACTCTAATATAACGGATACATTTTTTCTTTCAAAATCCATTAAATATATTAAGCAAAAAAATTTTGTTTACACCTTTTCAACAGTAAACAAAAATAAGTGTAAAATAAATTACCAAAATCTTTTTGCTACATTTTTTACTTATCCCCTCGACAATTTACATAATCAAAGTACCATATATAAAAATAAGGCAAGAACATAATATATACTCTTGCATTAATCATTTTCATTTACATTGGATTGTGTATCGCATCCGTAATGTCGTAATATAACGGAACGGAATCCCCAGCCTTTGCGCACTTTGAGTGATAACTGATTTAATATATTTCTATCAACTAGTCGAAAAGAGTCCAATGAACTCTGGTGGAATTGCCATTTAAATGCAAATTTTATTATCCTAATAAAATTTAAATTTAGAAGTAGATCGTTTAAATTCGGGTACAAGAAGATTATTCAAGTCTTCACAGGCTATAACAATTGAAGAGTGTTCGGTTAGCCTTTCTTTATTCTAACGAGGTTTTTATGTTTTTAATAAATAAAATTTGATATATCTATAACATACGAGAATGGAACTCCACTCTAAATAGTGCACAATATGTTACTAAGCTTAGGCGTAGTAGTAATAATATTTATTTATGCGGTCAAGTGGTTTTAAATATGACGAATTAAAAAAATATATTATAAAATAACATTTAATAAAAATGAAGTACAGTTACAATAAACGAAATAAAACTTAAATCGAATAAAGAGTATTATAGTTTCTAACATACAATTAGTTGCCGATCCGACAAAGTCATTTGTGACAGCTCGTAACGTAGTAAAATTTTTTTTTCGAACATTTCTTCGATTTGAATTTCAACTGTATGAGAACAAGTTTATCTCAAATCTGCACGGTGGATTATCATTTGCAACTTTAGCATTAAACATAACAATATTTATTTCAAGCATTTATCGTATAACAAGCTTCAGCCGCCGAATCCGACCCTATAGCTTAATTCGAAGCCGCAATAAATTCGTTGAAAGCCTCCGTGTATTCGTTATTGGGATCTTCTTTCTTGACAATTTGCTCCCACATGTCTGGAAGCTTAGTTCTGAAGCCATGAACAACGGTACGAATCAGTTCACGTTGTTTTGGTGTGCATTTGGCACATTTCGTCCTTAGGGCTTCCGGGATGACCTCTGTAGAGAAGCAATTATTAGTACCGCCACAAATTGTTACCAAATTTACATCGTTTTGATTTATACAATAAGACAATTTTTAAACATGAACAAATCATAATTAATAATAGTTCGGATTATAATTATAAGGTATGTGTTTTAATAATGTGCATTGTATTAAGACATCTTCATATATAATAAAATAATATACTATTGTAATAAATATTCAGAACTCAATGCCTGACCAAAAACAATTATGTTTTTCCTGGATTTCGAACCTTCGTCTTTATAAATTTAGGCTTGAAATGAAATGTGCTTAATGTTATTTTAGTATATCATTATTCATAGTTATTTCATTATAATAATTTATTTATTTATAATAATAATTATGCTATGGAAAATCCAAATTACTTATTTACAAACACACATTCTCTTAATGACCTTGGTGAAATGAACATTTTTAAATTTTTAGCCTTTTCACAGAGAATATTTTTTTTTAAATAGCCGCATCACCATTCTGGACTTACAGAGTTCTTGGTTCTACTCCCGGTAAACAACAATTATGTCTTCACAAATTTGAAAATCTAGGTATTATAAAAAAATTGTGTGCATATAGATTACCTTGAGGCGAATTATAATTCGACCATGTGCTAAATGTGCTCTGATATTTATTATAACCGCAAATTATTATTATTAATCCTGCCATGCATTTTTATATTTCATAATATACTTGAAATTTATTGCATGGACGCAATCGTCCCAAGGCGAAGCGAAATGAAAAATATAATTGTAAACTGATGGTATAAATACCTAGTTAATTAAAAAAAAAACCCTTACTCTTGAAATCATGTCCTTCCGCTGTGCACGGGCCCTGGTCGAGGAAACATTTTCCATAGTTCTTGAGGAGTCGAACGTTCTCAACCAACTCTTGCGCATTGAAGTTGTCATACGCCGGGTTGTAGGTGTCTGCGGGGTAAGCGATCACAGCCGCCACCACTGCTGCCAATACCAAAATTGTCTTCATTCTGAAAAAACATTCTTAATATTAAGAAGGCTTGTGATGTTACAACTTTGCAAGTGTACATGGAAATTATAATTTACTATTTGCATTAATAAAATCGGCTTGGAACAAATTGTTATGTAAAAACCACCCACTATTACTATAAAAATTCAAAATATGAGTACATTTTTTTTAATTTTACTTCGCTATTACTTCTTTAACAACATAATATCGACGTAAATTATTCATTGGTCGTACTCTAGACTAGAACTGAAACTTTTATACATTTTGTATCAGTGAAGGCAATTCATGCATATACAAAAAAAACTTCGCCCTGAAATTTAGGGTAAATAAAAATTTAGAGAAAAATTCTAATAGACCAATTTCGCGAAATACCCTCAATCACTCGAAGCACGTTTCGCCTCGACACTGGAGCATCCTCAGGGTGTTTTGAAATTGGTCTATTAGAGTTGTATACGGACTTCCGGCAAAGTAAAGCCTAACCTATTAATTATTGATTTTGAGTTTACAAGGAAGGGTTCCTTGCATACAAAACCACATTATATATACAACAAATTCACATAAGACATATTTAACTAAAGATATTTAGAATTATTATATTTCATGCACTAAAATAGATCAGTAAATTACTTACTTAGCTAGTTACTTGTACCTCTTCTGTTCAGATACTGAGTGAATTATTTTAATGCATTCTTATATAGTCTGTATAAGCGACCTTATGGTAATGTACAGACTCGCGAGTAGCTTACGTAGTTTTTAAATAAGACCCTCAGAAATTAACGACCAGTCGTATAATGGTTTATTAAATTAGAAATTATTTTTCGGTAAAAGAATTATTAGACTGTGTCATTTTGATGTCATTATGATAACAAATGCATTCTAGTGACTTACGACATAAAATCAAATTTAAATAAAGAATTAACTACATAATAATTACCAGCTATGACGAATGTGAAAAAAATGCTATAACAGCTGAATAGTAAATAGTAAAAGGTTCTATATGTCATTTTTATGTGCTTTCTCAAAAATATACCATACTCTATGTATCCACACTAATAGAATAATAAAAGCATGTGATTCTTGTTCTTTAGGAAGTACGTACTTTCTTTCAAAGTCTGCTTACTGTGATAAAAGAGACTTGAAATAATTGGATAGAAGATAATTAGAAAAATTTCAAATATTTATAATAAATTTTCTTCAAAAAATTTATTTTTATCTTTTAAAATTTTTCAAATTTTAAAGATTTGGCATGTGCGAGTACTTCTTACGAAATCAATCGCGAATCAAATTGTTAAAATTGTAATCATAAAGGTTTTCCTACCCAAATAATTTTTTTATTTTATGAACTGGTAACATAGACCTTTAACCTACTCAAATATACAAAATTCTTCCACAGATTAAGCTACTAACGTCAAAAAACCCTGAACAGGCTTCCGCGTTGGATTATAAAACTATGAGTCGCGAGTTTAAAAATATAATTGCTCGATGTTTTTCCATTACACAGCCGAATGACATTCTGCAAAATTAGCTCGGACGTGATAATTGTTCTTTAAACATTTACATCGCTATTCATGTTCAAATTCAAGATGTTACGCGTACGTAATCAAAACATAATACTCGTAACATTTAAACAAAGCGTTCTGTCCAGTCAACACTATAGTGGGTCCTCAAAACATGTGTAAATAATGGTGCAACTCATGAATGAACTTAAATTCCAATTTGTCCACTATTTCTCTAAGAAATCATGCAGTAGTTGATTTTTTATTAATATTAGTAGCTATTAATACAATACACGATTCCCTGGCACACCAACCATTGTCGAAGATAGCCGTGAGGTATACATTAATGAATTGTGTTGGCCGGTAGTCTTCCGCAAAAGCAAGGGCATATGAGTGTTTTACTATATGTGATTCAAGTTACACATATAAATGGTCCAAAATTTTAACATTGCCTCTGTGATAACATACAGGAATTGGGATTTAATGCTGAAGTTTAGAAGTACTCAAATGTCAATAAAAGCGTGCTTGAGATATCAACACTTGATTCTAGTTGATTCTAGTCTATATAAATAAAATATATGTGCATTATAATAATTCACAATTTGTGTGAACTCACAGCTGATTTTGCAATATGGCGGGAAATGCAAGGCTTGAGGTCTGACATGGGTGACAATTGACACATTGAACTGTCCTAGTCTGTGATGTAATTGTTATTCCGTAAATAACAAGGCTTACATAATTTAATTAAATAATTACCGAGTGGTAATTAAAACCAAAGATTAGATCACTCAACAAAACTTGTACGCACAATACATAATTATTCTGACAGTTTCCTTGAAACATAATTATTTTTACAGTAAAACTATCGTTGTATACAGACGTGAATAGAAATTTATCTGTTAAAATAAAAAAAACATTGCTGCTTTATTTAATGTGTAATATTAATATAAATTCTTTTTTTTGATAAATTCTAAAAAAGTTTTTAGTGCTTTTAGGAGATATACTGAATTGAGTATTTTTTTTATGTGACAAACGAGCAGCATAAGTATATTTTTTTTTATTTCGGCAGATATAATAAACATTGTCATAGTTAAAGGATACTATAATGTCTAGTACTAAGACTTAAATGGCAAAAACACACATTTGTAGTTCCTTATAAAGTATATAAAAGGGACCTACTAAGAGGCCGCTGTCTGTATGTTCGTCTGCCACCACCCTCTAGACCGTGATAGTTTTTCCGCTATAACAAGAAATAGATATAGATAATAAAAAAACAGAATAATATAAACATTAAAGGTGTTAGTTTAAAAAACCGTGATTTTAGCTCGATTTTCTTATCCGAGAGGGTACGCGCTGGAGATCAAGAAGTTTAAGAAAAACAACCGGAGTGAGATAAATTTATCCATTAAAATGCGTGTCACATTCTCCGTAACAACAAAGGCGTATTTTATGTAAAATGCTCGTTTATTATGTGTGTTCGTAATTCATTAATTCTGTTTGAGGAAAATACTTTATGGTTACTCAATGTGCATAGGATTAAATTTTTTCAAACTAAATAATTTACCAAAAAGTATTTGTTGAAGAATATTTTTTATATCTTTGTAAGTTTAGAAGGTTATCACGAACTGTTTCTATGGTTTGGGTATGATAAGCTCTATTTAGTTAATTAAACGAACGATCATTCAACGGATAATTTTATTGCTTAAAACATATCTGTGTTTATTCAAACATTGAAAATGTCAAAATTAACTGTGAGTATTTTATGCGCTTATTAAGAATATCAAAAAACCGTTAAAAAATTTAGCATTGAGGGGAGTGTGTTTAGTGTTTTTACCAAAAAACTATCTTTAGCGAGAAACATTTATCGTATAAAAAAAAAAACTTGCACGTGTGACCAGTAAAAAATTCATGTTTTTTAAAGAAAATAGTTGTCACAAGACCTTTATATCTTAAGACAATTATTTCGACTTACTACATTATTAGTAATATATTTTTATACAAATATTAAAACTATACATTTATGTCATGATCCTCCTTCTTAAAACGACCCTTAAAAAACTATTAAATAGTTTCGTTCATAATATAAATTTATCTCTTTTTGAGATGAAAAAGATTATATATTGTGAGGCTATTCAGTTGTCTTCCCAAACATTGATAAAATGCATCAAAACAAATGCGCTGATACAATGTTTGTTCATCACGTATGTGCAAATAATATAATATTTATACATGTTTAGACTTTGGTCAATGTAATGTCATTTGTTTTAGGTTGGTCTGTTTGTATTTGTCATCGTCGGAATTGTGTGTGCCCGACCACGGGCTTTCCGTGAGTATAATATATTCTATACATGTACATATTAAACGTGATATTTCCTATACAAAGTAGTTAAACGCCTTAAAAGATCTTTTTATAGCTAAACTAGCTGATCCGGCAAACGTTGTTTTGCCATACATGTGATTTCAATTTTCAATTAATAAATAAAAAATAAGGGTTTCATATAATGGGTGAAAAAGATTTAGGATTGTATGTATTTTTGTATGTTGTATCATAAAAAATAGAAACTAAAAATTTTGTCTAAAAAATAAATTTAGGGGTGGACTACCCTGAACATTTAGGGGGATGAATAATGAAATATTAATGTAATGTAAGATGTTAGCCGATTCTCAGACCTACTCAATACGCTCACAAAGTTTCATGAGAATCGGTCAAACCGCTTGGGAGGAGTTCAAGTTCGAACCCACGAGACACGAGAATTTTATATATTAGATGTACATAAACGAAAAATGTATAGTGTCAAAAATTAGTCGCATCGTGAATATGTAGTAAATAAAGTAGTAATTTCTTCGAGAGTCTTTGAGATAAGCAAATCTGTGTTTAGTATAGGCTCAACTTTTTAAAGGATATAAATCATTTCATTATCCCTTCGCAGAATTAGTATGGATAAATACAGATACTATTCACGTTTGTATCCATTGAAGGAATTGTTTGCGTACATCAAGACAATGTTTTTTAAACACTGTTTTTTTTTACAGCGAATGACGATGGAAGCCAAGGTAAAGTTAGTTCATGTTTGTTTTATATATATTTAGTTACGTATTTTTCTGTTTTGTTATATTTAAAAAGTTTCCGCCTTAGAATAGAATTCAAATTGCATTTCAAATTGACTTTAATTCTTTAAAATCCATTGAATAGTTTCTACGTGAAAACACACAGCCATACTAACAAACTTTCTCGTTATAATATATTAAATAATATTAGGATTGTCCTAGAGCTAGAAAACGAACTAGGGACTTGGTTGAATTGATAGTTATGAAAATTTATGACTTTTTGGCAAACAATTTTCAGTTAATCTGATTTAATATCTTTTGCAGTTAATGTCGTGGAGGGCGGTGAGAGTGGTTAGTAAATTATGCTTTTTTGCGTAATTTTTTTTTAGTTTCACATGTTTACATTTGCGCATGATTAGTTATTTTATACAATAACAATATACGGCTACAAGAGTTAAAATTGACTGGTGTCAGCAAGCTTTCGACCCCAATACTTTTGATGAGCTTTCCATACAACTGAATATGCCTATTTTATATCTTTAGCTACGCTTTTTCATTCATATTTTAAATAACAATACAAATTGTAAAAACATTTTCTCTCTCCCATACAGTCTTGGTAACTAAGCATTCAAATTAATTTTTTTTTTACAGTTCTAATAGTGGATGGAGGTGAAAATGGTAAGTAGATACGGTGATTACAAATTCAACGTAAATTTATTACAAGTGGCAATAAGGTTAAGTACGATATAACTCTTATATTGCTACTAGCTGACCCAGCAAACGTTATTTTGCCATATATGTGATTTCAATTTACAATTAATAAATAAAAAATAAGAGTTGATCGTAGAGGGATGAAAATTTAGCATTGTATGTATTTTTGTATGTTGTATCATAAAAAAATAGAAACTTAAAATTATGTCCCAAAAATAAAAATTTAGGGGTGGACCACCGTTAACATTTAGGGGGATGAAAAATAGATGTTAGCCGATTCTCAGACCCACTGAATACGCTCACAAGGTATCATGAAAATCGGTCAAGCCACTTCTGAGGAGTATGGGAACGAAAACTGTGACACGAGAATTTTATATATAAGATTTAATATTGTAGATGAAAAAACGATGCAAATCCTCCCTGGTTTGTTGCTTTAGGCCCCTGCAGTTTCCATTACGAGTAGTAGACGATTGCACTTCAAAAATATTGTGTTTTTGCACTATTTTGATGCGATATTACTATTGAATCGACCTAATTGATAAATATTCCATCGATTAATATAACTTTAAATTCACAACCTTTTTGTATAAGCTTTAGACAAGGAATTCCATTTTTAATATTGTCTTTTATTAACATAACTATTACTCATTTAAAGAAAAACACTTTGTTAACGGATTAAGTTATGTATTTTTATAAAATCTAAGTATATTACATTATTTTAATTTTTTTCCGATGTTTCGTAACTTAATTTGTTAACAAAGTGTTTTTATTTCAATTCCATTTTCTTTTATAAATGTACTAGTAGTGAGAGTATCGAGATGTTTTCCCAAAATAATTTTGAAAAAATTGTTTTTTAATGATGGATAGGAATATTTTATAAATGTGTAAGATAAGATGTTGAAAGATAATAAAACCTTTTTGTTTCAGTAAATGTTGTGGACAACGATAGCGACGGTAAATTACAATTTTATGGTACACTGCGGTTTCGCGTAAATTAAGAAAACAATTCTCGTTAATGAGGCTAATATTACGACATGTTATATAGTCATCCTCGATAAACGAATTAATATCTGACCTCTACAATTATATGTAGGGTGAAGCAATATTTTAAAATATTCTGTTAAGCAGAAAATTAATTTTATTATATTTTCGTAATATATAATTTCCATATATTCGAAATTATATTGAATATTCTTGAATTTCGTCTGGTAATATCCTGGTTGGTTAACACGACAGTTAAAAAAAAATATTCTTGAGATTAATCCATTTTTGTTCTATTACAGTTCACATAGTGGATGGACGTAAGTTATTTTATTTTTTAATTAATTAAAATCTAACATACAATAATTGTTCGACTATTAAAAACTAACTCTGATTAAAGTAAAAACATTCTTAGAATTTTTGTTCATATTTAAAACAAATTAATAATAAATATGTCAGGACACTATATTAGCCCAAAGTAAGGTTTATACCCTACTTTGTTTGTTTGTTTTTATTATTATAAGGTTAAATTATAATCGGCACAAAAATTTTCTTTCAGCCAACCCAGCGGGTCCTCGGAATGAATAAGGAAAAAGGGAATTCTTTTCGTATTTCAGTTAACTTTCATTAATTCTATTGTATTTACCATTATGTGTTTGGATATCTAAATGCATTTACACATATACGCGTCTTTAATTACCTAACCATATAATGTTAAGATTAATTTAATTCCACAAGTAGTGGTTAACCACTGAAGTTAATGAGATTTCCGAATGGGGCTTTACTTTTACCTAATTTTATTATATACAGATAAAATTCTTGCCTTCTTTCAACGAGGATTACGGCTATTGTTATCAGCCATGCGTCGTCTGTTGAGACATCCCATAACAACTTAAATGATTGCAGACTTAAGAGGCATGTGTGAGTAAAGGACGGTTCTCTATAAGAGCTTGAATGAGAAACTATTATATACTTAACAATACTGAGTAGAAAAATCTAAGCCATCGGTGAAGTAGTTTTAGCCTGTGACTGGAATGTCAAAATGTAAACGAATTCTATCACTCATGTCACGTATATGCTCACATATATTATATTCCATTCCAAAATACATTGGACATAGGACAATTTGTTGCATTTCATTTAAAGACATCTTACCGTTGTAAAATAAAATATTTGAATGTTAAAGTATAACGCCTGCAAGGTTTAACTTGTCTCGCGAGTAAAATCATAATTTAAGTGATTGCTCAGTATTTTTGAAAGGCTGAATATTTTATTATATCGATTTTTCGTATCGCGTATGCGAATTCTAGAAAATATTGTAATGACGCAACCTTAAATATTGTTAGTTCATTAGTAAACAAATATTTAAAATTCGTCTATTTCGAACAGGTCATGATTTTTTATTTAACTTGTTCCTCATTGTATTACAATAACAAAGATTCATGACAAAAAAGTAGGCACACTAAATAGATATTAAAACTCTATCTATTAAAACTCAAATTACGTAGTTTGAATATACAAAAGATATCCATGTATCACCGAAGCGATGCACGATCGACGAAACCTTTCCCCGCTGTATTATTCAGTGTTGTGAAATAACCAATAGTAATGATGACAAAGCGGAAAAAAATCAATAGTGAATCTTTAGTCGCAATACGCCAGTGCACCACGGAGGTAATTTGCAAAAAGCCTGTGTTATATGCATATCACAATAAATTGAATTAGCTCCAATTATAGCTATGGACGACGTCATACTTTATTGGAGTTATTGGGTGTAATTGAGTTCAACGACGATCGCCAGCATCTGTTTTGATCTCGAATGCATCGCTCGTGTTCCACATCAGATAATGTCCACATTCCTCGCCGCTTTTTTATGTGCCTTAGTACTGGTAAGTCTTAAGTTCGTATTGCTACATATACACACACTTATCAGTAACTACCTAACACAATTGAATCAAACAACGTAGTTACAACAAATGATACGGTAACAATAGATTAACAAAGCCAGGTTTTTTTACAAAGGTAAAAAAACCTGGCTTGTCAATAAATAGCCTACTATTTAACGATCAATGTAATATAAATTGTGTACACAGTTTAAAATTTCAGGCCATCATCGTGATAATCTTCATCGCATATTGCATGTTCTGTAAAGAGAGGCACAAATCGGAGCGATTTCAATTTGACATAACCGACATACGACGGACAAATATAGAAATTGGCCAAGAACACGAACAGAAGACAAAGGAGGTTACAGCTGGCGTGTTTGTTTTGGCGCGAAAGAGGCACACAGAGGACCACAGCTATCATAAAAGGCCAGACTATCCAGAAGGGCCAGTGACAATAATAGAACCGAGCACAGATAAGTTAATTGAAATCTTAAGCGACCCCGAGTTGGATACGCGGAGGTGCGTTCAATTTGATGATGTGCCATATCACAGTGAAGTTTAATTAATTAATCGTCTACTCTATGGTAATAAATCTATTGAGTTATTTTCCATTCCAACTTCCCTCATCAATTATGGATCAATAGTTAACTAATGATAAGTCTTAAAACCAGTTGTCTTAATGTCCGCCTAATTAAACACTTCCTGCATTTATACCGTTTGGATATTATACTGTTTTTATTTGGTAAGCGTCTACGTAACTGAGTATATTTATAATTTACAAAATACCTAAAGTTATTTATAATTTAATAAAGTATTAAGCAATATGCGACTGGTCATTAATTGCCGAAGGCATTGAAAACCGCGCAATCTGCTCGCTAACCTTGCATACAATAAGGTCATATATATTATAATATATAAAACTAATAGTTTGTTTGTTACAATGGCTTAATCTCAGACACTACTGATCCGTGTTGAATAATTATATTATTATATCTACTGCAGAAACTGACAAATTGATTAGGGCTCCCAGTACATACTCTGCATTAAACATAAGCCCACGATACCCTATAATATAACGCATATGATATAAGTATCAGTTGAGTCCTTAGCTAACTAGCTTACTAGTGTTTACATTTGATCCAAAATAAAACATTATTAGACAGCTCTTATTATTTAATACCTATATTAAAAATAATTAATTTCTTTATTAAAAAGGCCGATAGACTAGTATTTAATTTAAAATAAAAATTTGATTTAATTATTAATAAGTCGTTTTAAAATAAACAATGTGCACGCGTCCAACGCGAGTGAAACACCGGAACACTTAGCAGAGAATATATAAGAATACAATATTTTTATTATTAAGGAATTAGCTGTATCAATGTGTGTAATCTATACAAATGTCAATGTGTAATTCTGTGATCACAAGCCTAAGACCTCTCCTACTTCCATTAAAATATTCGAAAGTTTTCAAAATTGAAAACTTGCGAAGTGTAGTACATTTCCTCCGTTATACTACAAAATACAATCAATCCCCAAATTGTATTTCTTATGCATATAACTTAAATAAGCTACAAAGACATCTCTATAGTATAATTCTTCTGTGAGTGTGTATGTCACTGAACTTCTCTCAAACGACTGGACCGATTTTGATGAAATTTTTTGTGTGTGTACAAGGGGATCTGGGAATGTTTAGATTAAATTTTATATAAATTCTCGTACGGGGTTCGAACTTAACTCCTCCGAAACGGCTTGACCGACTCATGAAACTTTGTGAGCGTATTGAGTAGGTCTGAGAATCGGCCAACATCTATTTTTCATCCCCCTAAATGTTAAGGGTAGTCCACCCCTACATTTCTTTTTATTATTTTTTTATCATACAACATACAAAAATACATACAATCCTAAATTTTCACCCTTCTACGATCAACCCTTATTTTTTATTTATTAATTGAAAATTGAAATCACATGTAGAGCAAAACAACGTTTGCTCAAGCCGAAAAAAGCCGGGAATTAGTTAAGCTTACGGTACGCCGTAAAGTTAAATCACAATAAAACGAAAAATAAAATAAAAATTGCATTCTGTTAAATAAATTTATTTCTTATGAAACACGACAAATTTTCAAAAAGGAATGTACAAATCGAAGCATCTATTCGGTAATTCCCTTCAATCCATCGGCCATTTTGTCCAAAACTCCTTTCTCGGTTGGTTTAAACACATTAACAATTGCGTCTCCCGCATCGTCAGCAGTTTTCACCACCTCGTCCCAGGCATGCTTCATGGTCTCCGTCACATCTCGTTTATGTCTTTGCTCAGGCTTCGGTAGCGCAGTAACCATAATTATCTGAAAAATTGACTTCAATTTAAAACAAATGTAGATGCTACTCTACGAACTACTGGTACGAAATATTTAGATTTGTTTAAATATCTTTGCGCTGAATTTCGATTTAGGCTATATTAATATGTAATTAACAGGTGTAAAAGTAGGGAAAAGCTTATTATTATTGATCGATAATGTTTAGTTATGAACAACTTTGTGTATGTAAAATTGCAAATAAGATAAATTAATATTAAATTCTTATGAAATCAAGAATTCTTTTAATATTCTTGTTAATGGGGCTGTTTGAGATACGATTAGGCTGAGTAACTTATAAAATAATGTATTTGGTGGGTAGATCACACACACTACACTTCTGTAGCAGTATACTCGTCATCTTTCAGTTCTTTTCGTTTTTATTTTATTGACTTAATTTCATTCTTTATCTTTAGAAATTGTCAGTGTCAAAAGTGTGTCAAGGGAAGAACTGGCTTCTCAAACACGTAATACCTAGTAAAGAAACCTGATTCCATGGCATGGTATTTTAGATGAGATTATTGACAACCAGCGTTAAATGGGCAAAATTAACATCTAGAGTTTGTTTATAAATCTAAATTTTTATCGGTAGTATTTTCAATGTAATATTAAAAATAAAAACTCAATAACTTTAAACCTAGTGTCAAAATAACAATCGATGATAAATTTACAAACAATAAAACTATTTGGCATTAATACATTTTTATCCATATAATAGCGATGAGACCTTGCAATTATGACTAGATTCGGAAATAACCAAATATATACAGTAGATTTTCAAACGGCACTATTTCAAAGAGGTTGGAAAAAATTCTCACTTTTATTGTATTAATTATTGTTCTTTGTATGCAAGCAGGAAATATTAATTAGTTGTGTTCTACTTCGAAATTTAAAAAACGGTAAATCTATATAATTTACTGGTATACAGTATTTATTTAATTTAAATTAACGAAAATATAATTAATATTGAATAAGGTACCTACTGAAATCGACACTATTATAAGTAGTAATATTACAAAGGAAAATTTAAATGAATGAACTCATTTTAATAGCTACACTCTATTTTATATCTAACAATATGATCGTAATATCCGAAATTTCTAATACGGTAAAACTAAAGCCGTTCTTAACGCCATACAGCCGTCGAAATAAAATACAACTTACGAGACACATAAACAATAAAGACCTTTTCCCCATTTTGCAAGAGTTAAGAAATAATGATCACAATGTTACCAATACAAAGACCCAACCACCACTGTCCTTTCTATGGACATACAACAGGAAGGTATAATTTACTTTTGCTACGCACATTGTGCTCCATACTTAACCAAGGGTTGACTCCTTTCTGTTTCGCAATATATGATCAACGATTATCATAGGGCCATACACACAACTACTTGGTTATATAGATCAAATATAGAAGCATACTTTCGAATATGCTAAGTACAAGTTAGAAATTGAACTGTCAGAATCTAGATATTAATTATATCCAAGAACGTTGTACGTATCAAATTTTGTATCGGCTTTGAGTTTAAAAAATAAGCTGAACCATTTCCCTAGCAACATGTCGACTGTGTGTATAAGATATACAAAGGCATCGTTCTGCTCAAGAAGAATCTTTTAAAAATTGGAAGGAGATTTTTATTTCGAATAAGGAAGTGTACCCGACAAAATGTTACTGTGAGTTACACGGAATAGAAGTAAAAAGTGAATTCGATATTCGTTTTCACGAAACGTAATCAGTAGCAAATAGTGTGGGCATAGATTATAAAACAATCAGAAAACCGATAACATTAGCTAGGGAAGCCACGACCTCAATCCGACATGGTAGGCGATGTAAATGGCGTATTGAATTAGTTTCCGGAGTACTTATTGTAACAATTTATTTGTGTAAAGAATAGTGGAATCAGAATGCTTTACAATGTTACATTGATTATTCATAGACAAGTAGACAGCCAAATACCGAATAGATAGTTTTTACCAAAAGGTAAAATTGGGAAAATTATCTGAAACTAAAGAATACAACAATAACAGAACTCATAGACTGCATCGTCTAACTAAAATATACATCCTTCATAACTCGAAGGGCTCGTCATTTAGTCAAGAAAAAAGTGATCGCATTCGATCACAACTTTTTAATAACTTACCTAGCAGCTTAAAAAACTTCTTAAACAATATTATCTTAATTGAGGGTATTTGGCAAATACACACAGCCACCTGCAGACAGGGACCAATATTGTAAAATAAATTACACCTTTATATAGGATCTGATACAATTGATTATGGGAACCAAATTATATTAAGACTTGATTTTATGTTAAAGAATGAGTTATGATATCATTAGTTCAGTACAGATGTATTGGCATTATTGACAATGTATGTGAAATTGTATGTAATACACATTAAATGCAATCGAGCACCCCTAACGAGTACAAATTGGATAATCTGTGACTGGCCTTAAAGACCTTTGATAGAATAATCATCAGTACATAGGCATTTTCAAGGATTCGCTTTGTTGATTGTACTAATATACATATAATACATACAAATTTCAATAAAAGAAGTTCAAACAGGCATTTTTACCATTATGACTTGTTCCACAAATTCCATCAAATGTGATGCAGACAAACGCCTTACTAAAATAAATAGCAATTATACGTCGTTTTTACAAAAAAATCTAGTTTAATAACATTTACTTTACTATTGTTAAATTCCTGTGGTTGTTTAAATAATAAGATTACAGTATATCAGCCAGAAAAGCTTTATTAATATAATTTATGTAAAAGATATAATTGTTCACCTTTGTATCTTTTACATACGGAATCCTAAACTAAAGGGGCCCTTTAAGGGGCCGCAAAAAAATGCCAGTGTTACTTATCAAGGCACCAACATAGCGAACGGTTTCCTTATTAGCAGGATTTGTATATAGTATAGATATATAACTACATATTACTTCAATAGCTAAATATCTCTTTCTTTTCAAGGTGTATAAAAGAATACCAGTTTTTTTAAATTTATCAGTCCTAAGACGAAAATTAAAAATTTAGGGAGAGTAAAGAGATACCACATTTCTATATCAGTTTCTGTATCTTCTAAGAGGAATAGAAACTATGATTCGAATAATCAGTTGGCGCTATGGTCACCATGCCAGACTGCGAAACAGTGGGTCCGGGGTTCAATTCTAAATACGGTGTACATATGTGAACATTAATGTCGGCTATAGTCTGAATGTTATATATGTATTTATAAAAAGATATCTACTTATATTTATTACTTTGGTGCTAACAAAAATGTGTACTGATATTATAGATTTCTATAATAAAAATTCTCCAATCGTATCAAACTATCAACCAGGAAACATATCCAGAATTAATCCATGAATATGAAATAGTGACTATATCTCATAATATACTAATGGAAAAGTTCGTACTAAAAAAAACATTCCATTTGGATTTGAATATTTGTTGCGCTATATTATGCTAATGGTATGTGAAAATCGTTTTAAGATCACATTTATTCTTAACATGTACCATATAATGATATTTTATATACCTAATTCATAGATTAGTTCTATTCAATCCAGCACGATACAATTTTTCTTCAGTTTCAAGTTTCGTGCTTGCAGTGATCCACACAAATATGGTGATTTTTATATTATTTAGTCAGTCTTAAACTATTCATTTATTACTTACTGCGTAATATCTAAATCTCCTGTAAATATAATAGTTTGGACCCACCTTTTCGAATTTACATCGAAAATATTATTCTATAGAAAATTTTGTTTTATATTACTTGAGTTAAATATAGTTTTATAACAAATATTGGAATAAAACTATAATAGTTTTATGAGAACTAATTTGATTATTATTTAGTTCTCAAAACAGTGGCTTAATCGATTCATTTCACACGTTCCGGTGATCATTTTTTTTCGCCAACATTTCCTCGCAATTTTTATAACCTACTAAACACATAATATACATACAATTGCATCATTCACAACCTAATGATTGATGAATATTTCTAGGGGTTCATCATCAAGCTACTCCTTACGATAGTAGTCCTGGCGCAATTTTCCACGCGGGCCGAACGTGTCGTTCGACAGATCAGCAGTACCACCGAAAAAACTTACGAAACCACAACCGCTGACGATGGCCCTGAGAAAATAGTTTTTTTCCAGAGCATATCCAACCTACTGGATAATATTCCGGGTCAATTTTCCAAATTCATCGCCCGAATCGCGAAACCGTTTAACGAGCTTAAAAACTTATTTAACCTTGAATGAGCATTAAAGGTTAAATTCTTCATTCTTTTGTTTTATTTATTGGCCTGTCTATGACAGTCAGAATACTGACTTAAATCATTTATAACTTTTACAGCGAAATTAACACGAAAATTATTTTTATATCACTTTCTTTTAATCTTTTAAGATGACAATACGATAAAATTTAGAGGTACATCTATATTCCAACAGTGTTTGATATTGCTCTATTTGAAAGAGTATATTTGTGTATTTATCCTAAAATCCGTAGCTCATGTACACCATAATCGGACTAACTACACTCGGGTGTTGTCGGACAAACATCTATTCGTTAAAAAATCACCTACAGAAGACTGGCAACGTCCAATGTCGATTCGACCAGGCATCGGCTGACGAAATAGCTTTTAGTGTAGCTATTATGTAGAAATTAAAGAAATTTAAACTCAGGTAAGGTAGTATATATTAATTAATGTTTTTTAAGAAACAGTACATCACTAAAAAATTACTTATGTATCTTTTACCAGTTTTTATCCAGTAAATTTATGCACCGATAATGTATTACGATAAAGTGTTTCCTTTTTTAGTAGATAGTCAAATTACAACAATAAAAAACAATTATAAATAACCGCCAAATGGTGTTTAATGCAACAACTACAAACCATTAACAACGGATTACCAGAAGCAATCGAAATGACAGTAAGTCCCTTTTTTCAATAATTACGTAGTCAGACTACAGCTCTCTTGCTAGTCCTGCAGACCGCATACGTTCTCCATACAAGCTTTTGAACGCTGCCCGTTCTCCAGAACATACTGAATTCGATCCAAAAAATTCTAATGTACATGTAATATTTAATTTATTTATTTTTGTTAACTGGTACTTGAATTAAAATTGTTTTCTTTCTTCCCTTCTTTCGCAATTGTCACCAAGCGAGAGTCCTGAACAAAGGGTCCTGAGTTCGATCCCCGGTCAGGTTAACATTTTTATGATGAGTATGACTGTGGTTTGCGTATATTTATAAAAAGGAAAAATATATGTATATGTTTATTAGGTTTGTACCCATAATACAATCATAAACTGCTAACAATTGGGCCCACCATGTGTTAATTGTGTTGAACATTTATTACTGATCACAACGATTTTTGTACCTCCTACTACAACTTACTGCGCAAAAAAAACTAAATATGCAAGATAAAAAACTAGGTTTATATTAACGAAACATTAATAACAATCCAAAAATATTGTATTAAAGGTCTTGATAATTTATACTAATAATTGAAATTTATAAACTTATTTTCTTTAATAGATTCGCCTTTTTCTTCTAATATGCTGTATAACATTCGTCATCGCAAAGCCGAACTCTCGTACTGACAGTGCCAATCAACGAAACCTGGGTCCAAACACCTCCGCAAACTCCGTAGCAGCCCAGGGCTCCAGCATCGATAATTATGGTCAAAATATTAAGACAAACCCAAGGAACAGCCAGGGCCAGAGACTTGGGCCTAACAAATCTGCGAATTCAATTGCCGCCCGGGACTCCTCAGTCAGAAACATTGGGCAGAATATCGTTTCCTGATATATAATATAATATCGAACGGTAGAATGAATAATTTGGTTTTGGAAAATATTGTTTATTTATGATTGTGATTAAAATAGAGCATTGATCAAGTATGTTTTATTTATAATACTCAATCATCATGATTAATAATAAAGTACTTATATCTAATATATAAAATTCTCGTGTCACGGGGTTCGAACTTGAACTCCTCCGAAAAGACTTGACCGATTCTCATAAAACTTTGTGAGCGAATTGAATAGGTCTGAGAATCGGCCAACATCTATTTTTCATCCCCCAAATGGTAGTCCACCCCTAATTTTTTTTATTTTTTAGACAAAATTTTTAGTTTCTATTTTTTTATAATACAACATACAAAAATACATACAATCCTAAATTTTCACTCTTCTACGATGAACCCTTATTTTTTATTAATTAATTGAAAATTGGAATTATATGTAAATCACATGGCAAAACAACG
This sequence comes from Pontia daplidice, assembly GCA_963693355.1. Lineage (NCBI taxonomy): Eukaryota > Metazoa > Arthropoda > Insecta > Lepidoptera > Pieridae > Pontia > Pontia daplidice. Next base: position 7,020,136 of record CAVNZL010000139.1, read on the forward strand.
ATTGAAGGATCAGCTAGTGATTATATAAAGACTAATAAAATAGGCACAGAAATGTATCTACCTCCCGCCATAATTTTTACTTCACATGGAGTAAAATTATGCCTTCTAAGATTGGCAATGAGCTTATCAGTGATAAGGTAGTCAATAAAACCTAAAGTGTTAACGTCATATGTGAAATTTTGGTTTCTAACAGAAAACAAATTTGATGTTGAAAAATTTATTACATTTCCTTTGATAGAATTAACATAAATATGCACTATTAATTTTTGCTAGCAGCTTTATCGCCCTCCTTTTCGGGACTCTTATTCTTCGACGCTCCCTTCCTCCTTGCTTTAAACGAGTCGGCTATGATCAAAAGGGCTTCCTTTGGATTCTTCGAGATCGCAGACATCATTTCCCTAAAGTTCTTCCATACTTCTGTGTTGTCGAGAGACATGCCACCACCGGAGCCGCTATCAGTCTTCTTGTCTTCTTCATCGGAAGATCCTGCTTGCGTATGAACGATGCAGGCGAACAGGATGACAGCAAGGATGATGATCTGAAAAATATAACATATGATAAATATAAGGAAGACTAGAGTATGCCACTGGCAAAATTTAGAAGATCTGCAAGACCGAAGTAAGATTATTTGACTGTTTGTCAGAGATCTATGAACATAAGGTAAACGAAATGAAGTATAATTTGTTTAAAAATACCTTTGTAGAAACCATGTTGGAGATATGAGGATTGCCTAGGTTGTTCAGCTGAAGGTGACTGATGATGATGCTAGCCTAGCTCTAGCTTTTATATGCAAGTAGTTTTTAACCCATTTTATGGATAGCAATTAAATTGATAAAGATGTAGAGTTTGGTCTATAAACCATTCATAGGAACATTTGGGAAACGGAGCTATTAGCTACAATATGTTTATTTTCGTTGTGATAAGAATGTTACGAAAAAGCTAAAGAAAAATCATAACTAAGTGGATCCCATTTAGCCGCAAGCGAAAACAAGGCAGACCAAAAAGAAGATGGAGGGACGTATTTTCGCAGAAGTGTGGCCCGGGCTGGATGACCGTAGCAAGGAATAAGACAAAATGGGAGGGTTTAGGGGAGGCCTACGCCGCAGAGGCTATACTATAGAGCAATAAATTAATATAGCTTTATGATAGTTAGTAAAAAAAATTGTCTAGCTTAAGTGTATAAACTGTAATAGTAATCAAACTGTAAATAGCTTAGGTATAGTAGAAATAAAGGCTTTATTTATTTATTTTTATTTAAGAATGGAATAACTAAGAAGTATTTTATTTAAGCACTGTGCAAGTATTGCTTCCTCATGTAATTATGTTTTATGATAATTATTTTCTGCAGTTACATATAAATTTTTACTTATTTTAAATTGAATTGTATAAATCGAAGCAAGGTATTTGTCGTCTCTGTCTGTGAACACTGTAATACAAATTTCTTATCGCAACGGAAGACCCACAAACTTTGTAGCTAATAGCTCCGTTTCCCAAATGTTTTCCTATGAATGGTTTATAGACCAAACTCTACATCTTTATCAATTTAATTGCTAACCATAAAATGGGTTAAAAACTACTTGCATATAAAAGCTAGAGCTAGGCTAGCATCATCATCAGTCACCTTCAGCTGAACAACCTAGGCAATCCTCATATCTCCAACATGGTTTCTACAAAGGTATTTTTAAACAAATTATACTTCATTTCGTTTACCTTATGTTCATAGATCTCTGACATACAGTCAAATAATCTTACTTCGATCTTGCAGAACTCCTAAATTTTGCCAGTGGCATACTCTAGTCTTCCTTGTATTTATCATGTTATATTTTTCAGATCATTATCCTTGCTGTCGTCCTGTTCGCCTGCATCGTTCATACACAAGCAGAATCATCCGAGGACGAAGACAAGAAGACTAACAGCGGCTTCGGTGGCTTCGGTGGCTTGTCTCTCGACAACGCAGAATCATGGAAGAACTTTCGGGAAATGATGTCTGCAATCTCGAAGAATCCTAAGGAAGCCCTTTTGATCATAGCCGACTCGTTTAAAACAAGGACGAAGGGAGCGTCGAAGAACAAGAGTCCCGAAAAGGAAGGCGATAAAGCTGATAGCAGAATTGTATAGTACATATTTATTTGAAGTCTATGAATGCGCATTTAAAGAAAATGCAATAAATGTTTCAGCATCAAATATTATTTTGTTCGTATTTTATACCCACAATATTACACAGCCCATATTCAGCTATAACACAATTTAGCTTAAGAATATATATAAGTTATAGCTTTTTTATACACATTTCAATACATCTTTTACACTTGATTTCATATCCTACTACTATAATAAGCATGTATGTCAATATGGATGGATGTTATTTACTGTCTCAAGGACAGGGAATGGATTTTAATGAAATTTTCATTAAACATAGCTTATACATTCAGAGTAACACAGCCCACAAATTATAATTGTGCTTGTGTAAAGGAAAATTAATAATGAAGAAAAAAAATGTAATCTGGACTAACGTTTAATTGTAAACGATTCTACCACATCGCTATTTATTTGGGACTAAAAACCTGCAACACTGGAAATTACATTTTACTGACTGGAATTAATAATCGTACGATAGGAAAAAATTCCGAATACGCCGGGCTGCCCTGCACCATAATGTATGATGAAATTTTTATCTGAAATAGTCCTACAACAAAACCTGCAATTGTATATTATTGGTTTACCTTATGTACACTTGAGGCTTACAAGCCATTGTATCCAAAATAGTAAACCACAACAACAATAAAAATTGATAATTTATTTCAAATTCAAACATATAAACTTATCCTATAATACTAAGTTATTGCACACTAAATATAAATCCTTTTTATTAAGGCGTGTGAAGCCAGTCCTTATAATTTTCAACACAGTTGCTCATAAAATGGCTCTATGATCACCACAATTAGGCGCAGAATGACACCCATAATCAAACTGTGATTAAAAAAATCCGTAACTCACTAGTACCTATAACTTACTATAGATTTGAACGTATATAACGTATGTTACATGTGTGTAGTGATGAATGCCGTTCTCAGTTCTCTTAAGACCCTCTCCTAAAGCTGGAATCGTAATGGCACCTTGGCGGTAATCACCAATGTTACACACTAGTACCATAATGGACTAATATTTTAAAGAATCTTTAAGTTTTAGGACTTCATCGAAATGTTTATTTCTATATTCAAATACGTGGCTTACTATATTTTTCTTTATTTATGGAACATACGTCATGGTACACTGGCGCCACCTAGTGCGTAATCTTTATATGTATAATTCTTCTGTGAGTGTGTATGTCACTGAACTTCTCTCAAACGACTGGACCGATTTTGATGAAATTTTTTGTGTGTGTTCAAGGGGATCTGGGAATGGTTTAGATTCACAATATTATATAAAATTCTCGTGTCACGGGGTTCGAACTTGAACTCCTCCGAAACGGCTTGACCGATTCTCATGAAACTTTGTGAGCGTATTGAGTAGGTCTGAGAATCGGCTAACATCTACTTTTCATCCCCCTAAATGTTAAGGGTAGTCCACCCCAAAATTTTTTTTTTACATTTTTAGTTTATTTTGTTATGATACAACATACAAAAATACATACAATCCTAAATTTTCACCCTTCTACGATCAACCCTTATTTTTTATTTGTTAATTGAAAATTTTATTTTTTAAAAATAAAAAATTCAGCGCATGTTCCCCATATAAGATTTCCGGAAAAAGGATAATTAAAAAAGCTAAGTGTTGCGTATTTCTATATACTGCCCTTCAAAATGTATATTATCACTTAAGACCAAACAATTTTATTTTATACAGAAATTTCAAGGCCAATTTCAATCCCACCCATTATATATTTTTATACCTTAATCATTTAGTTAAATACGAATAACTAACGAGTGTATATTAACAGGCTAGCTATATGAAAGTAATCAAACAATATGAACATTTATAAATTGCAAGCCAATTGTTTATAAAAAGAGCACTAATATATAGACAATTCCAGACACTCGTATAATTCGAAGGTTAGTAACGTTATGTTAACTAATTTAACTGAAAACGGCTGCACTGAATGTGTCGCAATAATGTTTTCAGGAAATAATTAAGACATCGGAACGAATAATTTGCTTTATCATTATTGTAAGAGAGCGATAAGTTCTGTATATATTCTACAGAACACAGAAGTTTTGTATCAAACAATCAACATGGTTTCCAAGGCAAGTACATCTTTAACGAATTTACTTGAACTTTAATATTTATACATATGTATATAATAGAAATAAGTAAGTTTTCAAACGCTTTGTTAATGAAAAATCATATTGCAGGTGGTGTTCTTCGCTGTTGTGCTATGCCTCGTCCATGTCGCCTTTGCTGGAGTAAGGATTACCAGAGAAGCTGATGAGGAAAAGGCAACAGAAAGTGCTGGTGCCGGTGGCGGGAGTGGTTTCGGTGGCGGAAATGGTTTCGGTGGAGTTTTCGATAAATTACCAACGGAATTCATTCAAGCTTTCGCCGGGATTTTTGAGAAGTTCAAGAGCATCCAAGGCAAATAATGTGTTTTAAAGTGTGGAATTGAAACAAATATATCGTTTGATATTTAATGCAGCTTTTATTTATTTCATGAAATAATTATAAAATTCTAAGGCTAGATAGATTTTCAAATAGTACATCAAGTAGCGAACCATATATTAGCACTAATATTAAATTAATTCGAATTGATATGAGCACATAGCCGTAGCTCATTATTGTAAATCGTAAAAGACTATAATTCCTCCGGTGTCTTATAGCGATGGTAAAATGTTAATTTTTTTTAACAATACTTTTAACATAACTTGGTCTGGTCTTGGTTGTATCCGTTCTTTGTAAATTGTATTAAAAATAAAAAAATATTTATTAGGAATCTGAAAACGAACTAAAATGTTTTTGGCAATCAGTAAAAATTCAAATGTTCTAATAAACGAAATATTTATTTATTTATTTAATGAAAGAAATATAATGTAATGCTCTGTTAAACTAATTAAAAAATGTTCTAGTTGCCTGCTTATTTACCTTTTTCTACATATAAACTGTTTATTTCGACATAATCTTGCAAAATTTCACTTCGCTTTCGTGTAGTAATAAAGAGACTTAATTGCTGCAAAACATTCTACGCCTTCAAACTATCTATTGGACATTATTGACAGTTACAAGTAATGAATTTACGCCTTATAAGATGGAATATACTGCTTCTCTCTATTCTGTTTCTTCATATAATAGTTGTAATAATTCACATCGGTATATCCAAACGGAGGCCGGTAGACATTTGCGAATTCGCCAAAAACATAATACGGAACTGTATATAATCCACTCACATAGTATGGCTTAGCATATGTCGTATCTAGCAGCAAGTGTTTATCCGTATTCTGTGTTGTAGTTGGTTTAATTTTCTCCCAGTAAGACTGCGTCGTGGGTCGCCAATATTCCTTACTACTTTGATCCTTAGAATACTCTTCAGTACAATAACATGACGAGAGTAGCACGAAAATGAGAAATATAGAACACATAGTGCCGTTATACAAATGCTCGTAAAGCACAGGCTATTTAAAGTACTACAATTAAAGTTATCACTGATGGGAAATACCGACTGAAACATGTATGGGATTCTCTGAAACATTTTGTTTTCTATTGAAACAATTGTAATTTAAACTGTGATTAGACATGTAATTTTTATCTGATACTGATTTATTTTATATAAATAATGCGCTAAATATGTTATTAATATTTTTAGAAAAATGCAAAACCGTTAAAGACGTGTGAATGGTTGAATTTTCTTCGCTTCCAAGGCTTCAAGCCTTCAAGCTAAAGGCTTTTTCTTTGGTTTACGAATCTAAACGATTGCGGAATAGCACTTGAACACTATTAAGTTTCGTTTAGATTCATTTTTTTTATTTGTTATGTCACACGTTTGATTAAATAATAATATGTAACTTTTTTGTAAGCGGAAGTCCAAGTAAAGGCCCAATAAGGGTCAGCACGGCATCCACTCTTGGATGTTTAAGAGCTGCGGACGTTGGCCATCCGAAAGCTCGTTTGACCAGCTATTTTATAAACAAAAATGAATTATATGTATATGGTAAACAAGGAATGCAATTATAATTTCTCCATTGACCAGATGAGGATATACTTAGGACAAGCTTCATTATGTTGAGAAAACCAACGCGAATTTTTACAGATAAATTGTAGACGTTTTAAATTGAAATTTATTAAATGTCCGAGAAAGAACCCACAATTATGTTATCTAAACATCCTTTGCCTTAGCATTATCTGTGCTCTTAAGGAAAGGAAATTACTTTGTTCAAATTATTTTCTTGGGTTTTCCAAATACCATAAAAATTATTGACAATATTTTTCGTTAAACCCATATCAATAGGTAATTACAAAGTTATCGGGGTATTTCAACGTCCCATTTTTCCTATAGTATTGTATTCTTATTTGCAAACGAAATTTGGATTTTCTATAACATTTTAAGAATGGGTTTCGTATATATTCATACTGCAGTCATCTCATTTTTCAATTCCCAATTTCCCAGAATATTTCTGTATCTTAATATAATCTTGTAATAAAAACTCGCTTACATTTTTAACAAAGCAAATTATTGAATTAAAAATACTTTAACAAGTGATAAAATATCAAGCTGATATAAAGTCGTCCTCAAAAAAAATGTTAAGATAATTAAATATCAAAAGAATTTAGGACGGAGGATACATAATAATATTCTTCATATATAAACAAGAGTTGTCAGTTCATTTTTAGTGTTATTGAATCGACAAAACGAAGACGATACAAAATGAAATTGAAGGTAAATTAATATTAAGTGATTATCTCTATTATTTTCTTAAGTTGTTTTTATTAGAAAACATATAAAACAAACGCCTGTATAAAAGTCTACCCTAATGTTGTGGTATTGCAAAAATGTTTTATTTGCAATCTGTGCAAATACAACATTATAACAATATCAAATGTAATTTAATATTAACTTTAGCCTTTTGGTAGTCGAAGAGACGTTAAGTTATCCGTTAATTGTTTGACAATGTTAATAGTTTGTAGTATATTTGCCACCGCAATATTGAAGTATTGCGGTGTCAAATTTCTTTCTAAAAATAGGTTAATAGAAAAACACTTATATTTAACACTTAATTTGCAACATCTTTTATCTTATAGTCTACCCGTGACCAGGCATCTTAATCTAGAACGCGAAACCGCCTCCATAAGGATATGAAGTTTTCAAAAGTACAGCAGTCATTGATTTGAAAATATTATCAATTCTAAAACTTAAGCAATAAACACTTCTACTCCAGGTCGCTCTCCTCCTCGTAGCATGCTTAAGCTCTGCATGCTGCGTAGATTTATTTCGTGTCAGCATCGTGGTGACAAGACTATCAGCTCCCTCTGACTCCCAACTTGAAGACAACTCGAACAATGCTGGGAACGCCATCGCTGCCAGTGACGGTGCGGAAGTCAATAATATCGGTCAGGTGGTTCAGGAAATTCACCTTCCATCCACTGAGAGTATTAATACATACAGCTAATAAATCCAAAAATGTTTTGTATAGAAATTGCCTGCGTTGTATGGCTGTTAATTCGTTTAGATATTCTTGTTTTCATATTTTAGAGTCATGTCATCGTTCCAATGTCTCTTAAATACTTTATTATGTTCTAAATATAATCATTCGTTTATTGTTATTGTTGTCTATTCGATAAATTGTTGTTAAGTATAAATTATTTATTTTCAAAATATGTTGTTTATTTTCATACACAACAGTATGGATAACTACATTATATCTTCCAAGATTTTTTTATTTACAGGTAACATTTGAATAGCTATTAAAGCTAGAAAATCTAGCAACACTACCTACATTCAGCTAATCTGTTAAATTGCTACAGGCGCTTCATAGAACTTGTAAATTGAATAATTTTCTGTTTGATTCGAAAATAAGGCGATCCCAAAAACATTTTTTAACGATCCTCCCTTTCCATTTTAGACATATATAAATATAAAGTTACGCAATAATAATAATGTTTAATGTCGCGAGGGTAAGGCTAAAACAGCCACCAAGAAGCTTGATGTGCTCAGCAAGACGAGACGGTATTTAATTACACATAAACTGCTTGCAATTCTATAAAGCGCAAATTCGGCCACATATATTCCATGTATGACCAAATTTGCGCTTTATAAACTATTCTCGAGTCTGGGCTGGAACTCCCCAGTGCCAGCTCCTTCCTTATATCTGTCTTCTAAGAAGAGCAGTTGGAATTGTCGATGACTTATCACATCGATGAGTACCACCACAACTGAACCAGAATCTACTTTTTTCCGCGCACCACCGCTATGTGTAACTAGCACCAACTGCCAGTAGAAGTATTTCCGTACCAGTAAGACTTAAGGGACCTTTAAGAAAAGCGTATCCGCATCTTAAAAGCCGGCAACCCACTTGTGAGGCTCTGGCATTGTAAGTGTCTATAGGCGCCGGTATCACTTACGATCCGATGAGCCTCCTGCCCTATATTATAAAAAATATTGCTTTAATTTGTAACGCAGTATGAATAATCAATTGAATCCCGATCGCTATTGAAGATTGCAATAAAATCTAATTTTGTATGCAAAATTACAACACACTGATAAGAGCAGGAATATATGTATAATAAAATATTTCAATTGAATTCCAATACGTCAAGTACTGTAATTAAAATCGCAAGTATTGTATGATGTCATAATTCAATATTTACGTAGAAGCCGCAAATTTAATTATCCACTACCTTTAATTAAAGCTGCCATTTATTATTGCTAAAGGTTTTTTCCTTTATTGACCGTGAAATATATTAATAAACATAGCATTGTACTGAGAATTGATCTACGAACTGGGACTAGTGGTTAAGCTCAACCATGAGGACGTGAGTTTAATTCCCGCCTGTGCACTAAAAGATTTCAACATCCGTTTCACAGCCAGAGGACACTAGACAGTTCGTTGCCTGCCTTTCAGGTAACGATACGCTCTATTCTTGAAGTCTTCTTGATTCGGAAGTCCCTTTATTACATCTGTTTCCAAATATAGAATAAAAATGCAATGTATAGTTACAATGTCTGCGTCATGTCGTTTGTATATTCTACGATTTATATTATATTAAACGATGTATTAGGACGGTAAGACCACTATTGATAACATTAATTTGGTTGAAGCAAATTAAGTCATAATTATCATCAAAAGGACTTATAGGACCTCAAGCAAAATGAATGGAAACTTTATAAGTAATAGTTGCCTGACTACAAAAACACTCGTAGAATGTGCCGAATGAAATCTAAGTTAGAAATATGATCTGAGCTGGTCTCTAGATAAGTGGAAAAGCCTTTTTAAAGAAACGATTACATAAATATTCATGCCCGTAATTCGATTTCATTGTAATACAAAAAAATGTTCAATATAATGATCTCTTTATAGATCTTGTGTATGAGGAATCTTATAATTATCGTTTAATGAATGTTTGCAAAAATATAAAATACCAATCTACATTATAGAATATATTACAATACACTTAAGCTTTGTATATAAGATAGTGGTAAGGCACTAAGGGTATAACAAAAGTTTGTAACAAGCCAACAACAACCATGGGGAAGGTAAACCTTTATTTTATAATTCTATTTTTAATATACGATATGTATTGATAATTACATTTAAATAAGCATAGTAATTATACTAACTTGTATTGCCTAGAAAGATATCAAGGCTTCTTTTTCAAACAACCGATTATTTTTATGCAACCAATTATTAGACTTCACTTTAAACCCATGTATTACAGATATGCCTTGCAGTAGCCGTACTGCTTTGTTCAGTGTTAGCCACACAAGGAGATGGATTCGGAGGTACCAGTAGCAGTTCCGACGCATTTGGCAAGGCCAAATCAGGTTTGCTTGGAAGCAAAAGTGATTCTGGAGCTTCTGGGACCAGCCGTGGCTCTGGAAGTGGACTGGGATCCATTTTACGTGGATCTGGAGGTCTTGGTGGATTAGGCGGTGGCTCGCAAGGTGGTTCAAACGGAGGTAGCGGTGGCTCGCAAGGTGGTTCAAACGGAGTTAGCGGTGGATCATCAGGGGGTCAAGGTTCTAGTGGAGGAAGTGGTGGCAGCTCCGGTGGTTACAATGGTAGTCCCGGCGGATCTGGAGGGAGTTCTGGCGGATCTGGTGGTAGTTTAGGAGGATCAGGTGGCAGTTCGGGTAGTTCTGGTGGCTTAGGAAGCACAGGGAGTTCAGGCAATGGAGGAAGCCAAGGATCAAGTGGAAATGGTGGTAGTTCTGGAGGATACGGCGGTAATGGAGGGAGCTCAGGATCCAACGGAAACCAAGGTGGAAGCCAAGGCTCAGGCAGTGGGGGGAGTTCAGGATTCAGTGGAAACCAAGGCTCAAGTGGGAATGAAGGTGGGAGAGGTGGAAGCCAAGGGTCAGGCGGCAGTGGGGGAAGTTCGGGAGGATATGGGGGTAGCCAGGGCTCAGGTGGGAGTGGCGGTAGCTCAGGAGGCTACGGAGGAAGCCAGGGTTCGGGTGGGAGTGGAGGTAGCTCAGGAGGGAATGGAGGTAGTTCAGGCGGTTTCGGAGGCTCCAGCGGTGGTGGCTACGGAGGCAGCCAGGGAGGTTCAGGTGGAAGTGGCGGTTCCAACTCGGGAGGTGGTCAAGGAGGATCAGGCTCGGGAAACAACGGTGGTGGATTCAGCCACAAACTAGGAAAATAAACCTCTCAGATTCAATAAATCAAGATTATAATGGATTACACATGTAATAAAAATCTTTTTGTTTAAAATCTTAAATTTCTTATTATTTATCAAAGTTTCAGCAACTCAAATTGACTTGACATCTGTTTTGTCTTAACAGTAACGTCAGTCAGTGATTATAAATGGACACTCCTTCTAGAAACTGGTCTGTAAATGGAAATGAGTTTTCAACATTAATGCATTAATTGATTGTAAGAGTGGAGGATTTTTTAGTTGAGTCGAATTGCACACAAATATCGCAAAAAATAGTGATAATTCAATTTGTTTTGGTTTTAAAGCTTTATTAAATATAACGCATTAATTAAATTAAACGCAAAAATGTTGTACACATACCTTAAATATTTACCAACTCTTATAAAATATGTAAGAATAAATAAGTCTTATCTTCTTCTTCTTATATTATCTATGTCTCGGCTGGAGGCGGTGGAAGCCGTGACTGTACCCTAGAAACTAACCTTAACAGTTTTCTTAAAATACGAGAACCAATATTTAACATAAATCTTGATCCTCGCGTGAATAAACCCTGAGTATTCTCTGTTTGGATTACGGTTGTTTCTGTTTGTACTGGTGGAGGAGGTGGTGGCGCAATTACTACTTCTTTTTCCGTAACGACGACCACTGGCGTTTCTGAGACAACTACTTCGGATACCACATGCTGAACAGGAATTGGTACAGGTGTCTTGACATCTGTATATAAAGGAATATAAATCGGTTGTGGTAACGGGCTAACTGAAACTGTTGGAGTTTCTACAGGCTTTGGCACTTCTACCAGAGGTTCGGGTTTAGCTGGTATAGTCTCTATATTCTCATGTATAGCCTCTGTCTCCTTCTCTCTATTCTCTATTACAGCTTCTGAAACTTGCGCCACTTCACTGGATTCTTTCTCATCGCTGACCTCTGAGAGTTCTAATTTTGATACTTCTGCATCTGCATCTGAAGTCTCTTCTTTTTTTTCTTCCTCTGCTGTTTCTTTCTCCTCTTCGGTACTGATGACTTCTACATCTGCTTTTGGTTCAGTTAATTTCTCGCTTTTAACTTCTTCTGTTTCATTTATTTTTGATGGTTCGGATTCATTGATACTCTCTTTTGATGAAGCTTCTATATCTGTTTTTTGTTCAGTTAATTTCTCGCTTTTAACTTCTTCTGTTTCATTTTCTTGTGATGGTTCAGATTCTTTGATACTCTCTTTTGATGAAGCTTGTGTATCTAAGTCGGAGCTTATACCTGTGGATATTGAACTTACATCTTCTTGATTCGTTTCACCGGGAAACGAAATAGATTGTAACTTGATAGCATCAACTGGTTTACCTCTATGAAACTCTACACGGGTCAATATAATATCTGTGAGAAGGTTATTTCCAGACACAATTTTTTTCTTTGTTTCAATGACAGTGTCTGGCACACCTTCATTTTCGACATTTGGAAACTCAATATCCTCAGCTTCTCTTAGTTTTCTTATATGTTGTTGTAAATCTCTTTTTTCTACTGAATGTTCAACACTCAATGTCCCTAAGGGCGTTACTGCTTCTTTTATTATAGATATCGGACTAAGGTGATGCAAAAATCCGTGTTCAAATTCCTTGATAATCCACACTTTCTTTATAATTTTCCTACTTAGCACTACATCACACTGATATAGTGATAAGTACACCAATATGACCTGAAATAAAATGAATTAATGAATATAATTTATAGGAACTATATATATTCATTTTTTACATTATTTGTATAGATATAATTTATAAATTGCAATACAAACATTTAAAAAAGTTATTCATTGCTGTCAAACTGCTCTCGAAGCGGCCTAAACAATGATGATCAAAGTAAAATATTGCTCGTTTAAGTAATAAGGCTCCGGATCAATTATTTATAATTGTTTCTTGAAGGGCAAGGTAAAACTTTGTAGACACGCAATAAGGCATAGATAAGATTAAAGGACAACAGAAATGTTAGACTAATACTTAAAGCTAACTAATTCTAGCTTGGTGTGAAGTTTCTTAGGATAAACCACCCGGCCTTAAGTTCTGCACTTGACCAATTTTCCAAATCCAAATAAAAATTGACCAAGCATAAGAGCGGAACTCAAGATATGCTGCTCAAAATATCCATCAGTGCCTCAAGCCTTGCATGAAACACGTTTTTGGGTATTACCTTCACCGTAAGAGCAAACATTAATTGCGTGCCTAGAAAAATTGTATTTCTAATGAAAGATTTCGTAACGAGTTTGAAAGTACAAAGACTGGTTTGCCGAACATCCACAGAATACTAAATACTATTATGAATATTTGCTCGTGAAATGAAATAAACATTACCAAATAGAATATTTTTGAAAATTTGAATTTAGAATTTCAAAGAATTATTTAATTATAAGTAGGTATATTCTTAAGAACGTTTTTTAATGTAGGCATGAACAGGAATTTAATAAAAATAAACAGACTTCAAGTAAGAATATCGGAAAAACCTGATAGAGATTAGAGTAATCATATTTTAGTTATTACATTTCACACATGGCTATTTTCTAGCTTGTGTTATGAGTAATATACATATAAAATTACTACGTATTTATAACACCCACACCAGGACCGAACCCTCGGTTTTAAATCGGCAGTCAGACATGGTAGCCATTGCACCAACTGTTCCCTAACTTTATAATTATTAAATAATAATAATAGGAACATCTCGTAAGGACTTTTACCTTCCGAGCACCTTGAGGAAAAAAATTAAAACAATGAAAAACATAACTGAATATTTTATGCAAAAATATAAAAATAGATTATATTTTACCCGGTTGTATGAAATAGAAAGTGATTATAAACTATATAATATCTTATATTTGATACGTACAGTCTTATCGCTTACTGAGTAACCTAATAGGCGTAAAATTAGAGGTTCTATGATAAATTTCCGATGAAGGCCTGTCAAATTGGGCTGTGGAAAAAACTCAAAGTATCTGAAGCAATTAATATCCCTCGTAAAATGATATTTGTCGACTATGAACGACGTGTTCAATAATGCGTAAACGTAATCGCAACGCAAAGTCTAAGAAAGTGCGTATTTTTTGAGAAACGTTTTAAAATTCAAATCTCGAAGCAAAAGGCGTCTTCCATCTATATTAATTAAACGGAAGCGAGACTTGATTACATAATTCATAAAGAAAGTGGGGTTGGGTGTTCGTGACCGACGCATGGCACTCCTCATGTGTAGAATGGACAGCGCACTGCTTTTTTGTACTGGAAACATGCAGTATGATTGATACATACAAGTGAAGTGATTTTGTTGTGTTCATTGGATGCCAAATCAAGGTAAGATCTTTTTTGTATATATAATTTGAATAAGTATATAAATATATATACTAAATATAGATAGAGATATAAGTTGAGGTTCTTACCCAGGCACAGGTTTAGTAGTAGCCCCGATCGATCATATCGATATAGGGGTTTCAAACCTATTTGTTAGAGTTTTCAGTTTGTCTTATTCCTCATTTCCAATTCTCACTGCTAACTGACATTCTCTGGACTTTATTTGTGTCAGAAATATGTTCATTGCTATATATTCATCTCTACGAACAAGAAAATGGATAGCTTATTGTCGGAAAGGATCATTTGTATATCTACAAGCTATATGAGAAACTTTTAAATAAGTGATATTTTTTATATCTTCCTTAGGCTAATAAAAGTTCTTTAAACATAAACATAACGTAATACAGCTATTAGAGATAAGAATACGCCCTTAACTTTCTAGTCATACAAACTTTCGGTATGATATTTATATAACTAAAAGAAATATTTGTATATCTTTAAAGACATATAAATCAACGGTCAATATTTGAATGATAATCATAACTGTGGTTGTTGTATAGTACCTATAGTAATATATTTATCCTTTAATGCGAGCTATTCAAATAAATAGCTTGATCACAACTATAAAGTCATTAAGACAGACACAAATCACATCTCTCAATATTTCTTTAATAAAACTAATTAGACATAGCACAATTCGCTTTGAATTAACCATTATAATAACACATTTAACCTCAAAAATTAATTGTCTTTCAGGAAAATGAAAGCGGCGCTGGCCCTGGTATCTTTCCTGTTCATTACATCAACCTTAGGAAAACTTCTCGTCGAACAGCGGGGTTACTCTGATTCTATAACACGTATATTGGACTACTTATATCCAAAGGATGACAGCGATTCCAAGATCATGAAAGAAATATTTAGTCTTCTAGCCGACGATGGTCCACCAAGTCTAGAAGGCGGATTGGATGCGTTGGATTATTTATTAAATAGATAAAATAGGGCCTTAATTTAATGAATGTTCGTGATTTAATTGCGGAGAACAAGAAAAAGGTTAATTCGCTGTATTTTTTATGAATCCCTGGTACGATCAACAATTTGTGTGACGATTATAACTGTTAGCTGTGCTCTGGGTATGATATATGTACTTAAAAATGATTGTCTCAGCCTAAGAATAGCTTGTCTTGGAGCTAAATGACAAATTCCCTATATTATTATATAATACTTGTTTTAGATATGATTGATAAGCTTATGTATTTAATTTATATAGATTATATGAAAATATCATTACTAAATCGTACTATTCTTAAATCCCATAAGAACTTCAATGGGATTCCTGTTTCAGTTTTAAAAATTACATCTTAATGATTAATTAATTAATTGAGAAATTGTATAATAATGTGTTAAAGAAATATCTATATTAGACAAAATAATATTTTAGATAAATTGAACGATTTTTTAACATGTACAAAATATTGTCCCTTATAGTCGAACCTCTAAAATTATATATTAGCTAAATGATGTTGATAATAATAGCGATTAACTAAAGTATGTGTAAAATGACTTTAGAAAGTATAAAATACACAGTAATTACTACCGTCGCAGTTCGGCGTGTTAGATTACAGCTCCTATGTCAGTAATTTCTAAGAGAAATTACAAATCTTTACCAATATAAAGCAGATAAGGTTTTTTTTCTAGGTCGAATACAAAATATATTGATCGAAAGCCAATAAGATTTTGCACGTTTATCTTAATTAGTGAAGTGTAATATATTTTTACTACCCGCAGAATAGACCTAGCGAAAGTACTTTAAGTAGTTCACCATGATGGTAAAAGCATAAAGATAAAGTTGATAATGTATGTATTATAAAAAAACAATTCAAAATTCTAAATTGCAAATACTTCTTGAACATAAAAAAAGAAAAATCTACCGGATACAAACACTTTGAAATTTAATTAAAAATTATAATTTAATTAATAATTATATATTATATTCAGCCTCAAATTATTGTCATGCCTCGAACCAGAAGCCAGTCAGGCACGAGGTGGCGAGACCCATAAAGTCAATTGAGTAGACTTGTAGTGACTTAAAAAAATCAACAAGAAGCCAAACATATTGCTCTTACAATTTTAACTCCTACAATAAAAGTATTAGCAAATTTTATCTTTCATTAACATCTCGGTTAAATTTTAAAGGTGTTCATATGTAAACCCTAAAACCTACGACAAACAATTCTATTCCTTATTTCAAGACACCTTGTTGATCCACGAAAACTGTTAGTTGTTTTCTCTAATTTTAACTTTTTCTTTGAAGACTCTACATCAATCTCCTCCTCCATATTATCATTTTCGTAAGCAGGTGTCTCATCCCAAACTGACGGCCTTCTAGAGTTAAGATATGGAGGTTCAATATAACCACATTCTAATCTTCCTCCTCTGATTATACATCCATTGCCTAGATTTACTATTTTGTCACTGTTCCGAGGAGTTCCAACATTGCTGTTGTAGCCGCATAACAGCCTATCACCGACTGTCTTGCAAGATTTGCTGTCAAATTTGTATGGACAGCAGCGTTTTCTGTTTCGCCGAGTTGATGTTTCTGCGACTTCGGTCGGTCGGTTATATATAAGTCTCTCAGGTTCAGTGACTGTTACACCATAATCGCTACAAGTACAACAGATGGCTTGTGGAATTATTCTTAAAAACTGTAAAAATAAAAAAATCTTGAAGTCATGATTATTTACGGTATAACTATGGTAGTCTGTGAGAATTTACCAGAATGTATTTCAATGCACTATAACATGTGTACATTATTCTTATCACAAATCCGATAAGGTAAAGTAATTATTCATAAGTCAAGTATCGTTAATAAGAAAAGACTTTAATTTTCAAATTTCTATAATTATATATCTGACGGAGATAATATTTTCCTAGCTTGTTAAAAAAATCTGTTGGAAAGCAGATATATCAATTTATACCAGCTAATTTTGCTCTCAAATCCGACTTAAGTTGTTTAATTTTGGATTGCTTGACGAAAGTAAAACTTTTCTTCCTATCTTTTAATTCTTTTAATTTGTAAAGCTCTATGATTTTTTTAAGTTTCTCTTTATCGAGTTTATCCATATCCACTTTAGATTTACTAAATAAACCTGTAAGTGAAAACTTATTTTTTTTTATATCGCTAAGCATAGTCTTTAGAACATCATGTTTTGATGATGTGATTGATAATTTGGTCTTTAATTTCTGTTTATCCATACTCTCTAGTTGTTTTAAGTCTAAAAAAGATACATTTTTGTACATTTCATCATACTTTTTCATATAAGAACTCTTTTTGTATTTGTCAAAATCATCTAAAACTGAAGCTTTTCTATAGTTATCTTCGTATTCTTTCGCTTTTTTAGCAAAATTTTCTCTGTCACTCTTTGTAAGATTGAGTTTAGATTCTTTGGATAACCCAACATATAAATTTCTTTCCTTTAAGTCAGTTAAAACTGCTTTAATATTACTTCCCTTGGGTTTGATTAAAGATATGTCTTCATATTCCCTGATGAGCTTATCTTTAAATGGTATACTAATCAATGACTTTTTTTTAATATTATTATACAAGGTGATAATAGAGCGCTTCTTTGCAGGAGGTTCTTTAATAGAACTGCTTTTGATTCTTTTTATCTTTTCTGCATTTTCTTTAATAGATTTGCTTTTATTTCTTTTTAATTTATCCCTGGCATCACCCAAATTAACTCCAGCAATATCGAAATCTGAAAGTTTTGGATCTGGAACACCAAAAATGGCTTTCTTACAACATCTTTTTGTCCTTCGGTATAACCACCTGATTATTCTTCGTCTACATCTTTGACAGCATGTTAACTTTTGCTTTTTTTTCCTCTTTTTTATATTTCCTTTACTTCTCTTTGCCATTTAGCATGATGAAGATATCATCAATTTTGTAATACAACTAGTCTTCTGTTTACACTTAAGACATATTGATAATTTCTTTTGGGGTTCAATATTTAAAGTGATTTATATTATACAAAATATAAAACCACTTCAATTGACTTTAAGTAAAATCACATGATATCAGTTTAGCAATTTAAATTTACTAATATTCAAATCATAATAACTTGACGAAACAACAAAATTTTTGGCAAGGCGCATTTTGACATAAAATAAGAAGGCAATGACATATTTCATATGAAACGTTATAATCATACAAAATAAATTTTTATATGTCCCTACCATATAAAATATTATTAAAATAATCTAAAGTTTAGTATTGAATATTTTTTGTTTTAAATTTAAACATCCTATTTTTATACCCATTTATTATACCCTTAAAATCAATGTTCTCACTCCATTAAAATTTATATTTCCAAATTCATTTTATACTTATCCCATTATAAGTATACATATTACCAAAAATTAAAAATAATATTCTACAAATTAAAAGAAAATAAACAATGTGGAAAGAGAAATAAGGTTTATTGTTTCTATTTATGTTTGCGACAGTGTGTCAGTGTGTCAAGGTTCGCCTTATCCTTATTTATAATAATTTGTTTGCTTCCCCCCTTTGAATTTGAAGATTTTTGTTTTTGTATGAATTCAAATTGGACGCTTATTTATTATTAGTATTAGATTAGTTTGTTTTATTTTATCAGCAAATTGGAGGTTATTTAATTTAGTGATACGACACGTAATAAATTAAGTGTCTATTAGTGACTTGGTGAATTTGTGAAAATAGACGCTTATTATTTGTGTTAGATTTAAGTTTGTTTTGTTTTTTTTTTTACAATCCTCATTGATATACAGCATCAGAGTACACTGATTTTAATTTAGGAATTTATAAGGCGATGCGAACTATGTGTAGTATGAATGGGGAGACATTAAAAATTTAAAAATTTGATTAATGGGATTGACTGAACTACTCGAGGTGAATGACGATCGTATTCAGTGTAGGTTTAGGTATCTAATTGTGTTTATTCGTCGGGCGATTGTAAAAGCGCGCCGCGCTGTTGCCGCTCTTCTTACCACAGGTTAGTGAACCTATATTCCCAAATGGTGTTACATTTTGTTTCGATTTATATTGTATTTAGTTTGTTAGAAATTTTTATTTTTTTTATTTTGTTGTTAGGATTCATTTCATAGTTTCAAAATTATACTAGGGACTATTACTGTTTGTGTTTTCATTTATTGTCGCATTGTCCTCTCCACATTGTATATACTATATTATTAGAATGCATGAAAAGGATAAGGTGAGCATAACAAGAGTATGTTTATAGTCTCCAATAAAAAATAAAAAAGCCGCTGTATATTATTGTACATACGTAAATTTTATTTGCAATCAATAACTTCGAAGTGATTAATCATTGCAAATTCAAGGGTCTACGTACTGCCTATAGAATGACTATAATAACATCGGTGAGACAGGTTTATGATTGATTATTTTTAGTTAATATAGTTTATCAAATCATTTATCAATACTATCGCAGAAACATTTTTAGGGACTTCTCATAGTGGTAGAAATGCAACTAATTGCGTGCGCTCCGAAAATTGGACCAATTTTATTTGATCCATTAATTTACGAAAGCGTCAATTCTATTAGATCGGCTACGAAAAGATTGGATTATCCCGAGAGAACCCAAGCTCTACGAACAGAGTCATCAAGCGAAAAAGCAAAACCTTGTCAAGGCTACGATTATGATATTACTCAGTGCAAATATGTGAATGATAGAAAAATTTGCGGTTACAATAAGAACATAGGAGAATTGAAATCGGATGAAATTACAGATGCCGGTAACGGCTGTCAAATACGAAATGGACGGCTGGAATGCGGATACCTAAATGGACCATTTGAAGGTATACGACGTCCACCACCCGATGATAGCAACGCTGAAGCAATTTCAACAGAAAAAATGAAATTATCGAGTAGAACATTACGGAATGGGTCTTTTGAAAATAAGAGCAATACAATCGTTGACATTGTAAGCACGACCGATGACAGTGACATTGAAATAAAAGTTAAAACACGTAACACACCAACCGTAAAAGGAAATACAAGTGACATTAGTACTACGAGAAACAATGTTAAACGATATAAATATTGTGTTGACAAAAATGATAGAATATTTTGTTATACAGTTATAAAATACTAGGAACGTTTATAAATGAAAACAATGAGTTATAACGTAAATATTCTGTGTGAATACAATTCATGGTAATAAAAAGGCTATAATTTTATATCAAAAACATCATATAAACACGCACTAAGTATTAAAATTAACTATTTATGACCTTGCATTTAGTTGGAACTCACGTGCAATCATATAAATATGGATTAAAATATTTTAAAGAAATACAAAACTCAAATCCTTTAAAAAGTGTTTTTCTTTAATAGAAAAACAGTTATGTTAATAAAAGACAATATTAAAATATTTTGCTATATAAAAAGATAAATTCGTTTCGTATTTATGCATAAGATTTCTTAGATCTAAGCCAGCTTCCCCTTTTTCACCGTAAGTAATTGTAATTATAGAGACATTCATTGAACAACACCCTATTAGAACTCACGACCATTTTTAGGCACCCACCCACCCTATACATAGACTTAAACTTCAAAAGGTTCAAGATATCCTTTTTACGATGGGTAATGACAGACCCCCACGCGGGCACATATAGATGGCATGAGGAGTGTGGGGGTCAGAGCCCACAAGGGAAGGGCCCCACTACCCACTAAAACCCATCGATTCCTCCTTAGCGCTAATGACGAGACCTGGTAACAGTGAGGCCTTGTCAAGGATCAAGGTTCAAAATATCCTATAATAAAATCTTGTATAAAGTAAAAATTTCATTTGCTGTCAAAAGATATTTGTAACGACGTGCAATACAACTGCAATAATGGTTAGAAACGTCAAAACTACCTTAATGTCAATACTACATTTTATTTATTATTAAATCCATTCAAGCCACTACAGAAAAAGTGGATTTTGTTTTTACCTGCGTTCATTGACCTGAACAATTTTCGATCAAGTGTTATTGAATGAGTATAAAAAACTTTAAATTGTTTTTGTGAGATGATATATAATATATTTATACAAAAGCTGCATTGACAGGAAGCACTAGTTTTATTTATTTTATTATGGCATAATGTTAAAATAGGTAATTGTAATAAATACGTTTCCTGTTCAATATGAACTATTGTTTTTAAAATTACGAATGCTAATATGGTAAATAAATATTTTTAATAAGTTGCATATAGAAACGCATGAAGATACGAACGCTTGATCAACTGAGCGAGGGACATATACCATTAAAAACATTTGAAACTGATTCATTTAATAGTTACCTGGAACTGGTTATCCGTATTTAATTTATTAAAATGGTTTGCCTGGACCCCTCTTTCACCTTCAAGACATAAATAAGACCAGACTAAGAGTCAACATAGAAATAAAAGTTACATACAAAAACAACAGTTAAGTAATTAATCCAAAATAATTTCTTTAATAACACAAAGCTATTAATATCGCTTCTTTGATATTCTGTTCAAACTACACTGAACAGAAGAGAACGCGTACAAGTTCAAATTTTGGAAATTTGGGACACTCTAAGCATTTTCAGACGAGAGTGTGGTGCAGAAATTAAAAATCGCAATCGCGTTGGCTGAACTTGATTGACCGTTGTATCCAGACATTACTTAGATTCCACCCTTATCTTTTCGATGTGCCGAATACTAGTACGACTCACAATCGTTTCTTGTACCAATGAATATAACATAACATTGTATTCTTCAAAATAACACAAGATGAACCTGTCCACACCTTCCATCAAGTATCAACTCTAAGATCACCAGAAGCAGTCTTGTTTACAACTGCAATATATTATGGTGATTATTAGACATGACAGTTATTGATGACTAATGATATTTATCATAGACTTCAATCATGTGTAATTGGTACGAATTCTGTATTGTAAGTCTGATTAAGCAATAAATATAAGCATGGCATGAGTTTTAACAAAATGGCCACCGAATAATTTCAATTCGATTCGCGGCAAACAATATTAAATGCTATCTACTAAAATGATGCAACCTTTCTTTACTGAATGAAAGAAATGGATTAAAACTCTTTACGGGGACTTCAAACTGTTTATGCTGAATTCAATTTATCCTTTTCAAAATGATTATTTATATGTAATAATCGTGACGAGCAAATGTTCTTGTATTACAATTTCAATTCTCTTGATTTAAACCTTATTATGCACTCATAAAACCATACATTGTCATCTTCAGAAATCAGATTCTATGATAAAAATTGTGCAATTTATAATTTCCATTATTTACTAAATCGCAAATCAAATAAAAGGTTAATAGTAATTGGAGTTTTCTTTTCATTTTTTGCAGTCACCTGTCGAAGAGTTTCATGCTAGTGCATACTACGCCCTTGATTTGTGAATGTTCAGCTTATGACATATACATTAAATTGATTTTTACAGCATAGTAATATCTGTTTGAAAAAAATAGTGAAAGAGACAAACATTCACATGTAACAACATTTTAATTAAATAAATAACATTTTTGTCTTTAATAAACAAGTAATAGGTTTCGCTCTTTATAAAGCTAAAAAAACACCCATTTTACAAAAAATTTGCGAGACTATTAATTTTTATGAATATGTTATTGGAATTCAAGAAATAAATAAAAATACAAACAGATTAAATCACCTAAATCCATATAGGCACCAATTTTCTAAATATATTCTAACCAAATTTTTTATATTTATCAAAAGACGTCACTCTCCCATGAAGAGGCTACATAATGAGTTAATTGATACAAAGTGTATGGGTGCTTGCTGACGATGGACGGAACAACGATGATTAGTCTCCTAACATTAACTCGTCACCAATTCTCGCTAATTCTATACTTAAGACTTCGTTGCGCAATATTTTTATCTCAAACTTTAATAACAGTTTAAACAATCAGGATATTTGTTAGGTAAAGAATGAGAAGTCGGGAAATATTATTTTGCACATTTTATTTATGATTCGTTACGACGACTAAACTTTACTATACAACAGGCTTAAAAAAGGGGCAGCCATATTGATATGAAGCGATCTCTTCCAGTCAACCTTAAAAAACAAAGGTAATAAAAAGCAAGAAGTGAGTGTGAAAAAAATAATAATAACATTAACACAACATAATTAATTATGCTTCAAAAGCAATGAAGAGAAAACAGAAATTTAAAACATGAAACAAAACTAAAACATCACATATCCTTCTTCACAAATGTTAATGTTCAGCTATAAAAGAAGAAGAAGAAAAAACCCGATAATTGAATAAGAACTATTTCCCTCACGGATGCGTATCTGAGCAGCAATATATAATTATATAGCTAATAATTGTTCGATTACCGATGATGGTTTAGAAGATGAGTTTTCATTACATGTAGGTTGTTTACCTGCGAACATTAGTCACAAGGTGTTGTATATATAGGTCGCGTCGGACCATACGAGACATTCGGAAACTTGCCACCATGAACACTGTGAGTATCTTGTTTGGTCCATAGTTGTGCAAAATTTAAATAAAAAGTTTGTGTTGTAATAAAAGTGGACAGGGACAGGCTTTTTGAGGCTTAGTGTTTCGGCTTTGAAATTTAAAGAAATAATTCCATAAATCCCATAAAAAGAGAGAATCCCAGAAAAAGATTCCAATCATTATCCAGAACACTTTATTCCACGTCTTCTTAATTTTGTTTTAAATTATTTAAATTTCACAAAAGTGTGGTATTTAAACATAAAAATAAATTGAAACATACATTTTTATGTTTGAAGTGATAATTTTTTTACATTAAAATATATGCAAAGGAGTTTTTAAATTAAGTATATTTTTGTTTCAGTTATTATCATTCACGTTGCTACTATGTGCTTGCGTCGCGTACGCAGCAGCGCTGCCCGCTCCCGATTCGGTTGCTTCTGAAGTTAAAGAACTGCCAGCAGAAGGACTACAAGCTGAGGAATCACGTTGGGGCGGCTATGGCCATTACGGTCATGGCGGCTACGGCCGAGGATGGGGTGGTGGCTACGGACGAGGATGGGGTAGCGGCTATGGCGGAGGATGGGGTGGTGGTTATGGCGGAGGATGGGGTGGCGGTTACGGATACGGAAGGGGCCATTACGGTTGGGGACGTTAATATATCGGCATGTCTACTTAATCTGTGATGTATATGAATAAATGATGTTTATACTAAAAATTTCTTTTACTGAAATCGTTACTACCATAATAGGATGTAAAACAAAAGTGGTTTCTTATTTAGTCTTTCATATACCAAAAATGTATAATTTTTTGAGGTTTATTAGGTTGCGTGAGTAAAACCTTTAGATTTTAGACGTAATGTACACACGGCCATAATTTATTTTTATATCTCCATTACATAGGACACTTATGCTCAACCGGTGTGTTATGCTTGAAAAAATAATAAGGAAAACGTAACATTTATGTGTACTTATAGCATTCTTGTATTAATACTTAATATGCACATAATGAGTATACAAATAAAGCTTAATATTTATATCATACTAGCTGATCCGGCAAACGTTGTTTTGCCATACATGTGATTTCAATTTTCAATTAATAAATAAAAAATAAGGGTTCATCGTAGAAGGGTGAAAATTTAGGATTGTATGTATTATTTTGTATGTTGTACCATAAAAAAATAGAAACTAAAAATTTTGTCCAAAAAATAAAATAAAAAATTTTGGACTACCCCTAACATTTAGGGGGATGAATAATAGATGTTAGCCGATTCTCAGACCTACTCAATACCCTCACAAAGTTTCATGAGAATCGGTGAAGCCGTTTCGGAGGAGTATGGTAACGAAAACTGTGACACGAGAATTTTATATATAAGATGTTCCCATACTCTATATTTTGACGAACAATATGTTACATATGTACTTATAAACATTATCTATGTATATCATCAGACGCGTTAGCACCCAAAATACAAGCTTTGAACAGCTTATTTTGGAACTAAACGACCGTGTATGTCTTGATTTTATTTTAAAGATGACTTTAAAAATACCGTAACAAAAAAGTTCATATACCATAGTGTTGTTGTTTATGGAATTTTTAAAACAAATCTAAATATACGTCATCAGACAGAATTAACGGAGATTCAGTATACTTGTTAAGCTGGTTTTGAAATCGTAAACACCAGATTTTGTTCCATTTAAAAATTCATATCTAATTTACATTTTGAATTTGGATAAATAGATACTAAAACATATTAAATGTCACGATGAGATAGCCATCTACAGTGCAAACGCCTTTCATATAAAAATGGATATATATATTTATATATGTTGGTAAATAATGGGTAAGATTATATTAAAATACCGTATTATCATTTCGGTAATTTAAATTGTTGAAGCGGTTTAGTTTTCTCATACACATTTCAATCGCAAAGGTGTCTCTTTTTTCATTGAATGTTTTGATTCCATTATCAAGAATAATTTAAATCGCTTTGTTTAGCCAACAAGTCGAAACTAAATAGAAATAATTCCTATTACGTAATACGAAAAGGTTCAAATTAACTTAATGTTCTGTCTGCGTGCAAATTTCCAGACGCTGTTAAATTAGCATAAGTTGGTTAAGCTAAGTTAATAGGAAAAAAAATAAAATTAAATTTCCGTTCTTAAAGATTAACAGATATACAACTCTACAAGAAATTATACCTACATTTTATACGAATGTTTGGCTCAATGAATTGTCACAATAATAGTAGTTACGGATACTTAGCGCAAAAGACAAAAAGTGTAATATAATTTATAATGTTCAATAAAACTTAAACATCACAATGACGCATCATAAGTCCAAACACACCGTTAATAGAATGTAAACAGAAAAGCCGATATGAGTGAAGAAACTGGTTTAAACGAAGCGCGGAGGACGAATTAATTCGTAACCTTGGGAATCCCCAGCATTTCTTCACGAAACAAGTGCTCTTTGCGAGTATCACAAAATGAGAAATCAAAAATCATATGGGAGTGGCCGCTGGGCTATACACATCGCGATTGCGTTCCTTAAGAATATAATAGGCAGGCTTGCTGTTAAAAAAAATAGTGTAATTATTATTTTACTAGCTAATTTCTATATATTTTTGCATGTGTGTAGATATTGCATCCAAAATTAGTAGGATTCAAACTGGTTTTAATAAGCGAGAGCAACATTCCAATTCATTTAATATTTTTGATCATAACAATATCAGGACACATAACACATGGTCAGTCAACCCTAAACTAAGCTATTTATAACTTGTATTTTTGGAAGTAGTAACGGATAAATATATATAAAGTTATTTTTTTTTAAATATATATATAGCCGATCCGACCAGACCGACCGATCGACCAAATAATTCGAACCAACTAGCTGTTGTTCGATTCGGCATTTAAATCGTGATTAATATATAAACTTTACATTTATTTATTACTACGGCTGGAGATATTTATCGTGAGATAAATATACAAAGGGCATTTAAAAATAAATCAAAGTTACTAAATTACTCGAGTGACATTTCATCGCAACAAACATAAATATATTTACAGCAAGAGACGATGTTTAAAGAGGTTAATTACAATAATGTATAAATACTTTTGATTTAGTTTTTTTCTAAATTCCATTTGCAAAATTTACCGCCTGTATCACATAGATTATGGATTATTTACAGCTACAATATTACTAATGAAATGACAAATCTTTGAGATGGATATTAAAAAATGTATTCATTCAACTCGACATTGTGAGCTTTAACGGTATTTGAATGTCCATTCCGGGCTGTTCTTAAAATTCCACAGAAATCCATATCGTCGTTTTAAAAACGCGTAAAAGACGTCATAGTTCAATTTTATTGTAATAATTCCTGATTTTAGAATAGGTACATCCTGAATCCGGCACAGAGCACCCACGATATATAATTATTTGTAATGATTAATATTTAAGTTACAATAATATAATTTCAATCCATTACGTAATTTACTTGTCAGTTTAGTAATAATGAAATAGCTATTGGGAATATGATTCATACTATTTTATTTGCGTTTATCAATATCTATTACATTAATGAACTAATGAAAATTCTATGTTTTTTTTTTTTTTATCTTAATACTATTATAAGGAATTTCTTTTAGTGAGTTTTAAAATAATAAGTGAACTTGGTTCAATTTATATATATATATATATTTATATTACTTCAATGACCTCAAGGTTCCAGACCTAAAGGTTAAAATCGGGAATTCTCCGAGACCTGATTGTTCGTTTGTCCGTCTCCGTCTGTCACTAAGCTGCATATCATGAACCGTGATTGTTAGACATTAAATTGAAATTGTGACAAATTATGTATTTATGTGGCAGCTGACTGAAACAATAAACGTTTATTTTTTTCTCAAGTAATAGATAAGTATCTACAATACATGTACAAGAATATATTATTATTAATTAGGGAGACATTTATTTAAAAAAATAAAAATATTCATAAAGACAGAGCAAAAATTTTATACTTCTCTCAAAGCTGAATCTAAATATTACTGAGTTTTACGTTTGTATAATCGAAATACAAGTCATTAACCTCCGTTGGGAAATGCATCTCAAGCTGACAGCCACCCTATTGCATATAAGTTAAATCTTAATATAATATTAACTTTAACATTAACATTACGAAATTTGCCACACACAACTGACCACAGACTCTCTTAAGTAATTAACGTAAAACAATACCACAATGTATACAACTATTCGTTTCCTGTCGTTCGTTATTTATGGTCTGTTGTTGAAATCTAAAATGAGGTCGTATATGTTTTACAACAAAGATTGATTTGAGGTTGCGTTTTTTTCCGTCACACATCTGAAGCTGTCAAATCGACCTCATTGGACTAACGTGGTGCAGCGTTTAAGCTATGAGGTCGGGTTCAAATCTCGGTTGGGGCCACCACGTTTGTTTAATTTCCATGAACTAGGAAAGTGGCATGGATCTGTCCCTCGCATGTAAAGTTATTGATGCTGATGCTAATATGTAAACTAGCAAAGCTCAATAGAAATTAGCAGGAGCCCAAATCCTTAAGATTGAATGAAAAATCCCCAAAACACGACATCATCACCTTAAGATGTAAAACGCTCCATTTTTTTAGGAGGAATTCTAAAAAAATCATATTATGGTTTAATTGAATCTACAGGTTATAGACTAGAGTTAACTAATAAAAGTTTAAACTTTCTCCACAAGAACTGCGTCCTTGAACCTGCATTAAAATTTCTAATCCCGAGAAAGCGTACACTTCATCCTTTTCTCAGTCAGTTGTCTCGAACTGAAGAAACAGTATCTCGGTTTGAAATTATTAAATTTAAAAAATATTACGCGATCACCACGCAATGATTGTAAGTACAAATTTGAATAGCCTATATAATAATGTTTATATGTGAGAAGATAATAACTATTATTCTATTAATGCGATTTTACTATGTATCATAAATCTATAAATCTTTTTTGACACGCCCATTTATAAGCCTTGTTGTCGTATTACATGTGAAATAATCACTTATCAAAAACCGTTTACGCGAATTTATTTTTTGAATTTAATGTGACAATATGCGAAAATTAACCGGATATTAGCTGACAATTCTGTTTGTTATTGCCTAAAGTCGCTAGTATAAAATATAATCGTCTGCATAGAACATTTATACTGTTTGAGTGTCCCCGATAGTTGGCACAAATTTATATCTCGTAAATTTATTTTGCGTGTACAAAAATTCAAGTCGCACTCACTCATATTTTACGAAAAGGCGTAAATACATTAATGAATTTGTTATGTTGGGTATTCATGGACAACTTGGCTGGATAGACGTAACGTATAACAAAAGAGCAAATGCAATGTATAGGAGGTAATTAGTTTGAAATGCAATTTAACGTTACTCTAGTTTCTCAATTTGTAGAGAGTACAAAACGAACCAAAACTTTGTTCCGGGACTGTCCTTAGTTTACTGTTATGGGAATCCCATGTGTTGAACGTGTTTTGAATATTTAAAAAGTCATTTGTTTTTTAACTCGTTTTTAAGATTGTAAGATTCTGTTATACTACGCCTAGAATGTAAACAGGTCTTGCCATGTAGGTAAACTCATGTTTACATTGGAAAAAATTGATTTATTTACTATGTAAGAAGGAGAAGAAAATAAAACTTACATAATAACATATAAATATTACTCTATCAATCGAATTATTTTAATAAAACGCCATCTTCTCTCGAAACAGGGAACAATCGTTTGACGCTGTTAGATCTCTAAATAGATATTATTCTTAAACACTGCGTCTCTCTCAATGCTAAATATCGACGATAAAGCATTTAAATACTGAAAAAAGTTTTTATTTCTAAACAAATTCATAAAGTCCTCATACATTTATTTCACATAGTTACATTTTTTCAAACGGCAACTAAATACGACAAAATGAGACAATCGTTTTACACTCTCTGCCCTTAAATAACCATAGCTACTCAATTAGCATTTTATTTTCATATAATAAAACTGTGAATTTATAGAATTATTATATCCTTATATTGTTTAACACACAATGCTATTGTATTCATAGTATGGAGCCTACGATTTATTCTTATAGTAGAATTGGAACCTTAGTTTTTAATAACACGCAATAGTCATAGCTGATGAGTAACTTGTGAGAATAATTATCAAGTTAACGACAACAGTTCAGGTTAATATGTTAATTTATGATTTAAAAACATAATTTAAATACATAAGCGTTATTTCCTCATAGACGTCTCTATATTTTCATTAGTCATTCTAAATCATCTACACAACCATAAAACCTACTTATTATTTATGAGGTGTTTCCCCGTGATATTTACGCAGAAAATCGTAATAAACCCTTCTAAGGTCGTATATTACTTATTTATAGGTAAATCCTACTGCCCTTAAAAAATATTTGTATGAAAATTGTATATCTCTGCACATACGCGTATCAGTAAATTTATAAAGAAATTACATCACATATTCATAAGTATGTCATAAGGTAATATTGGTAATTATTGGCAATGTAAGTTTTCAAGGAAATATTGAGCGTCATTTACGTTAGCGAATTTGTTGAACGCATAGTCCATATTTAGTAGTCAGAATTCCTTTTCAAATAAATATAATGCAATTTTATCTTTCAGTTTATATTGTGGCTAATTAGTTTCAAGCCATCCGATTGTGCTGTATTAGATCCAGCGTTATATCTCTCACCCAATGCACCATTGGTCTCCGCTGTAAACAAACCGGATATCGTATGGACACAACCAAGAAACGCACCAATAAATACAAAATCTGATACAATCGAAAAAGGTATGACAGTAGTTTTGATTAAAGGACCTATAAACATAATTAATAGAATCAGGCATTACTTTGCGGACGTCCATAGTACAAAATCCCAATATACAAGCAATACTCCGTGAAAACCCCACAACCACGAGATCGAACACTGTTCGTAGAGGCAACATCCTCATGATGCTCCGGTGTCGGAGCGAAACGTGCGTCGAGTGGTTTTCGGGGAGTATTGTTTGTATATTGGTCTATTGGGGTTTTCGACTTATAAACAGTTTAAATCTGAATCTTTAAAATAGAATCAGAAAATCTGTTTTCACTATCATGTGTAATAACAAATGTATTATGTTTTTATATAATAATATCGGTAATTTGTTATGGGATTGTAAAAATTAAATTTCAGATCCAACGGAAGACCAGGAAACCATGATTCAAGCGCACACCCTTTGGCCACATATTCGCTCAATTTATTTCCCGATACAATTTCATTTAAGCGGCAGTTATGGAGGTTTCGGAGGTAAAAATCATAATAACTATAATAAATAAGAGTATCACACATTCAAATATTTATTGCTTTTGTAAATATTTAAAACATTATCACATAGAGCATTCAGAAGACAATTAGAAAATTATCATTCAATTCAATTGTTTGTAGGTTCCGGAGTTGTATCCAGCAGTTACACGAATTTGTCAGGAAACAGAGTATATGGGAGACCTCTAGCTGGTAGTGGATATGGAGCAGGGCTTAAAATATTCGGAAGCCAAGAAGCAACCTGGACCGGCTGGGGTAATGGCAAATGGGGGCACTATGGAAAGGGCAAATGAGAATTGCTTCTTATATTTAGAATCTCTTTAGTATATTGTACTTAATTAATTAATAATCTTTATTGTCTTAATTACATAAGTTGTAAGCCTTGTTTGAATTAAACTGACGACGCCGGCACGTCGTACCACCGTTGTCCATTTGATTACCTCCAATTAATAAATCTCTATTATTTACTATTTATAATCAAGTTAATTATTAAATATCAAGTTATAGATCAATTTGTGAGTAGTTCAAATTTTGTAGCTGAAGCTTGCATCTGTGGTGAATATATATCTTTACCAAACACCATCCTGATCCATTCATTCATTTTAAAGATAAAATAGGATAACAAAATAACATTGTAATTTAAATTTTTAATGCAATACTACATTATGAATGTGTAGCACAAATTTCCCTCCATACATACGCCAATCACTTGTCAAGAGCAATAAATGTTTCCTGTGACCTAAGTATTAAATCCAAATATTTTTCCCACACATTCATTCGGCAGTATGCGTTGTATAACTACTTTATTACTTACTCACTATT
This sequence comes from Pontia daplidice, assembly GCA_963693355.1. NCBI lineage: Eukaryota > Metazoa > Arthropoda > Insecta > Lepidoptera > Pieridae > Pontia > Pontia daplidice. Next base: position 7,051,962 of record CAVNZL010000139.1, read on the forward strand.
TACTACCCCTCGTGCTATGTTTGGACGAAGGAAATATTCATCTTTTAGAGGAAGAAATATCTGAAGCTTTGCACGCTTGTTCCTTGGACATTCCAAAAAGCCGACAACGTCGAAGTAATCATTCGTACATTGACGGGAACAAACATAACAAAAACCAATATTTTCACGAGCGCAGAAATAATAGCAAAGAAAACCAAATACATGTCCTAAATGGCACAGACTATGATTATCTGGGATTTGGAGCTGGAGACGCTGGTGAGAAGTATATAAAAACTAAACCAAGCCCTGCTTTGAATTATAATAATAGCGACGATATTTTATATAGAAATAAACGAGATTTTCTTTCAAAGGATACAGATCAGGTATTTCATGCTTTAATTGATTATCTTAGAATTTGGTGATCTATAATTTTATACAAACACTGGGCACGCTCATGTGAAGCTTCGTTCCAAATGATGAAATTGCTTTTTAATTTCCATATTAACTGACAAAATCATAAGTTTTCAATAATCACTCAGAACAAATATTTAACAATACGATGCTTTTAATAGAACACATAGATAGATAGATCTACGAAGATTGTACCCATCACCAGCGTTTGTAGTTCAAGGTCTATACATATGGGGGAAACCATAAAATCTTGTCTGTCCTTGACTTTTCCCGTCTATAATTAACGCCTCACATTAAATGAGTAGCAATTTGAAGCAATTACTTTTTTCAGTGCCTGAGTCAGTGCGTATTTGCCAATTTACAAGTGGTAAGTGCTATTGCGGTTAATCCATTAGTCGAAATAATAGTAATTTACGAGGCTAACTCATTTTCCAGATTGATTCTAAGGGAATTCCACGTGAAGTGGAATTGTGGAACAAGATTCAAACTGCGGTTAATTCCAAACAAACAAGAATGCTTCTTAAGGAACAACTTCGTGGTTGTTTTCAAGAGTTAGAGTCTGGTAAGTCTTAGTCTTTAAATAACCCAGATGTTAAGATGTTGCATAATATATGATTCTTGTTTATACCGCACGGTCGATTATTATCAATACAAAAAGGTACGATTGAAAAATATACCAGAAAAATATTATAAGTCAAAAGCAAAAGTAAATCAAGTACTTTACTACTTCCCTTACATAATAAAATCTTATCGAGATGATATTCGCAAATACAGACAGTATGTACATGAAGCCCATATAGAATATTTTTCTAAAATATAATTTAATTAAATTCACAGAATCAGAAGAAAATAATTGCTCGTATGCGCATAAACTGGAGAGATGTATGAAGTTGAGGATCACGGATAGAAAAAAGAAATCATAAGCACGGAAAATATATAAAATAACAACAAAAAATTCTCAATTTCCTTCAAGACTTATATACACTTATGGGGACTTTTTTTTACTCTAATCAACGCATATTCTTAAAACTTTTTTGCACAGTAAATATATTCGTCTTGTAATAAATTATTTAAAAGTTTTTTTTTATTTATTTTTATTCATTATCAATGATACTAAAATTGCCTAGCAATAATATTCCCAATCTAGACAAAATTGTGTGATATTTATATTTTTTGTATGTGGTCTGGAGGTTTTAATAAAAACGAAGTACATATATGTAAGTATAAATTCATCAGTTATGTTAATACCGTTAACACAATTTATTAATAGCTTACCTTTGGGCTAATGACCGTGAGTGTAATATGGCCCAATATTATTTCTTTTTCTATAAATATAATATAACTGGATATCCAGGGTAGGCGAATGGCTGTGGGTGGTACACTAATGGTTTGTCTAAGCTTACATTCTTCAGTTCATGAGGATATAACTGCTTCGGCAGTGGTATTTTATACCAAGGAGGGATGGAAGTGACTTGCTGAAAGATATGAATATTGAAAAATAATGAGTTGAATTTTACAGTTCATTTTTTTTATGAACTTGTGTAGAATAAGTACCCAGCTTTATCCTATGTATGGTAATATGCAATAATTGGTAAAAATTAACATAAAAAAACATTGTCTAAAATTTTAAAATCTATCAATATATAGTATCTGGTAATTGTGTAAATTTCAATTCAAGGTTCACAACAAATCATTTTAAATTATGACTTATGAGTAAAGAAATAATCTCAGTTTCTGCCAGAAGTGTACAATACATATAATTAACATACATGATCTTGATTTAAACTCAGACAAAGAAATCACCACAGTATTTGTTCTAAATTTAGAGAAACATTTGTCTTCTTAAAAAACTTACAGCAAAAAATATAGTAGCCACACATAATAAAACACATTTAATGTCTTTACTCATTTCAAAATCCAGTGTAATTAAAAAACATGGCCATAAATCATCAATAAAAATTATAGATTGTACTTAATGTACTGTTGGTGCAAGAATATGTAGATTCAATGTGTGTAAGGGGATTTGAGCATAATTAGAACACACTTTTGGCTGCTCTTGTATATGTCGACACCATCTACAAAGGTGCAGCAATGACTCTTGTTCCAATAAGTTTAAGTTACCCTAAAACAAAAAAAAAAATCAATATTACATTGCTGAAAAATACACATATAATTAAAATATTTGATATTTGCTTTCATAAAAGATATAACATATTAGTTCTACTATTCCTCATGTTATTTCCAGTTAAATGCCAATAACTTTTAACATTAAATGGAGGCAAAAATTAAATTAAATTCAACTCACCACAAGAGGTTGTACAACATAAAATACAGCTACGTCAGTTACTGTTAAATTATTTCCTGACAAATAGCTTTTCTTCTCTAGCGCTCTGTTAATACCCTAGAAGAAAAATAAATATGATGAAAACCACAGACATTTAACTTTCTGAACCAAACAAGTGACCACATGCAGATGTTTAGTCATATTTATATTTATTAAAACATTCTCTAATTATTTTTTAATTTTCTTCACAAAGATCTCAACATAAAGTTGAAAGGGACAAGTACCTAAAAGCCAGCTACTTTGTTCGTCGTCATCATCGTCGTTAATAAATATGTAGGGAACTTACATTGTTGACCAATTAATTGGTACTTGCAAATTTTACATTACCTACGAAAAATCTCGTGTTCTTGGGATACTAACCTGGAGGAAATTTTTAGCAAAAGTAGAGTTAGATGATGCTTGATTACTATACATAGCAATGTGTTCCAGCCACTGATAACTTAATAGTAACTCTTCTTGACTCAACTTGTGTCCGCTTTTTGATGTCAAATGTAAAATTATCGTTGCGAAACCTTCTACATTCTGTTTGTCTAGTACTGTAGTTGGGATCTAGAAAAATTTAATAAAATTAAAAATTAAAGGTTTTCGCAGCGTAAATTCGATTCTATTTGTTTACCTTGTCAGTGTTATAACACAATGGACCCACGGGTACGTTTAAATATTTACCAACCAGTTTTATTACATCCATGTTTAATATAAATTAATAAGATTTAAATATTAATTCTAACAATTAACAACAATCTGTCAACTTACAATTTGCAAATAAATTAAAGTAGATTATTTGTTGACAAGTACAATTTGTTGGCAAATTGCAATCCTGTCTGACTGATGACATTATAACGTGTTTACAAAAAGATACATAATATAAAATATATAATCTATATTTGTAATACATTAATATATTGTTCTGAACAATTAATGTATTACATATCTATACATATTTATTTAGAACATTGAGCAACTGCTGACGCTACTAACTCAGTTGTTCTAAATCTTATAGCTGATGCACCATCAACTCACATATTAAGAAATATTGTACTTATGTAATTAAGTAAGTAGTGTATTTTCACTTTAATAAATCAAGTTTGAATATTGCTTTGGCTTGTTTATTTCTCGCAACCTCTCAACATGCCGAAGCTTACCTTCAAGTTCTTTATTATCGTGGTGAGATTGCCCGATAGCTTTGAAAAAATCCCACCACCTTGAACCTACTGGAAGGATCTGATCCTTCCAGTAGGGTTCCCTCTGTTACCTTATGTCTCTTGGTACAGACATCCCGTACTTATTTATATTTTTATATATTCAGGACTTATGTGTTAGGGTTACAAATTACTTGTTTATTTTATATTTACACATGTTTTGAGCCCCTGCACTGAGCGACACGGATTGTTTTCGATTAAATTTCTCAGCTGGAAAATGTCGATGATAATCTCGTATACTGATGCAACATGGATCACACACATTTTGTGTCTGTCAGTCTGTTTTATTTATCACTATTGTTACTTTACTGTTACTGTATTTATCACTAAGTCGTAATAGTTAGATTACTTATAACTCAAGAATGGTTAAATTGATTTGACTGAATTGATTGAGATGTGGCTTAGAATAGCATATTACACCCGATATGATATATTCCCATGGATCGATAGTCGATACGCTGTACATTATTAATGCAGATGAAAATTGATGAAAACAGCTTATAATAAGGAAAAATCGGGATTCTGTCAAGATATCCTTTACAATTAGAGTTATTGTTTTTCCATCCTCCAACCATGACCAGCGTTATCCTTTAATATTATGTGTGCCAGCCCCAACATAATATGAATTATTGTAAATAATTAAACGAAATATCAAGCTGTTCATTTATTAGGTACATTCAGTTTAATTTAAACAATAGCATCTAAACATTGTGCAACAGATATAAACGAGTAATATTCACAAAAACAATCATACTAAACACACAAATTTTCCTCCTGTTGTAAACTCAGATGATGACAAAGTATTGGCAGAATTTGAGTTTAGGCCAATTAGAAGCATTCTTAATTCCCAGATCTCATTCTACGAGTTCTTTTAGCCTAAATACCATTCTCCTTCTATAACATTATATCCCTCCTCATTTTTACACTAGTAACTGATTGTTATAAGTTCCACTGCCCACTTCTGCTGCCATATTTTAGTTATAAAAGCAAGTTTCCATTTTATACATTAATTTTGATTAATCCATCTTCCGCTATGCATAATAGGAAATAAAAATACCATTTATTTACAGGAACCTTATATACATACCACAATACTGATCTAACATTATATTAAAATAGTTCTTTTATATGATTTATCTAACATCTTTACCAATAAAAAGTCATCCAATAAAAAAGTACATAGCATATTAAGAGCAATAAAGTACAAACTTATAATCTATGAAGTCCCAAGGCGGTTTCACCCGGTGCTAATTCTGATGGACAAGAATTGGGCTAAACTACAAAATCACTCAATGAGATCTATTACTTATTATAACAATTATTTAAGTTAACTTCACACGCCGGATTAATAATATTTGTTTCCTACATATCCAGTAATTTAAAACATCACCAAGGCCAATAATCAATGCAAGACATTTTGGTCCTTCGAACCGAATATATCACGTAACCCTGGCTCATACAAAATGTTTTCATAATCCGTAAAAACAACAAATGTGAGTAAAAGTTGTCAGCTTGTTTCAAAATTAGCACCATAAACATTTGTAAAACTTAAAAATTAAGTGACGCTGGAGAAAGCAGATTCAAATTCGAAAATTCCGTTACTGTATTGGTTATTGAAGAGATTAATTGTAACAACATTGACTAAATCTTTAAAATAATCTAATTTTAATGAGGCAAAAACAAATTGTGGCAAAAGCAATAGAAGCTTTTGTTGAGGAAATTGTATTCATTTAATAATAATTGGGTTTATTTTCATATATACATGCCTCACGCGAATGTCTAGCACGTCCACTCTAGGGATAAGCCTTAGTGAAATAACGCATAACTTATTCACCTATTAATTACACACAAATTCACAAGTCTAGGAAACATTTTATTGTATCTATAAATTCGAAAGATCACAAAATTGATACTGAAACTTGTAGTTCCACAAAAATACATAGTCTATGGATTAATTGTCTGTATTTATATAAAAAAATGTCTAATCAATTTAATATTAATACTTCAAATTTAAATTATAATAAAATTTCAAATAGCTAAAATAAGACCTGTATGACAATGAATATATTTCACTAAGACCGACGTCATATTTTCTCTACTACACAACTATTAACAATAGTTTTTGAAATCAGTTCAGTATAAAGGTAAGTTATTTACAAAAATAGATTTTACAATGGAATGTTACGGAGAATATTAATACTCAAACGTCCGTAAATGCTACATATAGACTAGGAATTGCGGTTTGTTTCACTTAAATTAATTACAATTAATTGGAAACAGACCAAAAACTACAAACTACATAGCTAGATGTTAATTTTTGATTTCCTATATTCTCAAAATATTTTATTTTTAATTGAAAATTTCTAAATATCGCATTACAAGTGTAATTTACTGTTTCTTATCTGTGCCACTCACGAGTTGTCAAGCGCATTCGGAAATGTCAAAATGACGTTTCACTCGTAATCGCACTAACATTTACCCTGATACTTGCTACGTATATCACGTTACATCATACCATACGAAGCAAAAAAATTTTACTAATCCAATTTGTTTGTTTGTGAGTCACGCCTGCCGCAAAGTATCCGGTTCCAAATTGGACCAGTTAAGCATAGCATTAACGTGTTGATTCATTTTATTAGCTGGCAACATAACATAACACTACGTATTAACTATAAGAGGCTGCGTTTAACTTAAGTGAAACAATCGCAAAGGGTGGCTTCAGCAAACCCGGTGCTAGGAGTCAAACAGATAATTCTACAGATTAATTCTACTGTGTTACGTTGGATCATCTGATATGAGCGCTTCGGATTGCTCATCCAAGTCGGATATGTTACGTATCGTCCTGCAAATAGATACATTTCTATCTTTATCTTTAAATCGAATATGTAAATCAATCAACATTAATCATGGTTCACCATCAGCAAACAGGGAATAAAGTTTAGTAGAACAAATGTGTCTGACTTTGATATTTTTGATTAAAACTAATTTCAAGTACTTTACAACAAAGTTTGCAAGAATATCTAAAAGTATGTGTACTTAAATTAAGAATTGATTAAAACAAAGTTTTGTAGTAAAACCTTCACCGATATTAAAAAAAATACTAACGTGAGCCGATCGGCCGGGCGCAGCCTCAGTAGCAGCCTGGCTGCGGGCGCGGGCAGACCACTCTTGTCAAAGGCTGCGCAGAACCAGCCGCACGTGGCCAGAGCGGCCGCACACGAACGCACCGCGCTCCCCTCACCCCGCCACGCCTCCAGGCACGCACTCATCGCCACCGTTGCGCTCAACACGCACGTCGCTGTGCGCGATGAGGTCAATGACCTGCCCCTTAAAAGAAAATACTCTTTTAGCGCTAAGTCGCTGCATATTAATGGAACACTGATACATTTATTAATCACAAAATAATTTATATTACAATAATACAACAAAACGGGAAGTGACATTCATTTCTTTTGTCAAAAGACAAAACAGTAGTTAGTGTTGTTGCTTAATACATGGGAAATATCACAAGAAAATTATCTCATATAGCAACATGTCTTACCAAAGCCATAATGACTCCATCAGCAGAGGGCTAAGAGCAGCGTCGAGCAGCAACCAGCTCCAGAGGCGGGGAGAGGGCAGTTCCGCTTTCTCTACTCCGGTGAGGGCTAGAACGCCACCGAAGGTCCAGATAAGGCAGCCGCAAACGCAGCCGACTATACCTAAACGTTTTATTTTGTTGTATTACATAAAAGTATTGTGACAACTAAAAAAGCATTATTTTAAATAGTTCAAAATATCAGAATTGTATAGATCAACCGCGACCATTAAAATAGGAGGAACTATTTTAAAGAAAGAAGATTTTATAGCCTTCTCGATAAATGGACTATTTAACAAGAAAATGGTTTTTCAAATCCAACCAATAGTTTCTGAGATTAAACAAAACACTTGCGCCTCCATCATTAAAAAAAAATCCCCAGCTTTATAATATACGCTTTGATTTTATATATAACTTTACTGTGTAATAGGAAATACAAATGATGAAAAAAAATATCTAGGTGAGGATATTATCAAAAAACATTATAATCCAGTGTTCGGTAGTTAAGTAACTGGCTTGTTACAGAAATATATACACAAATGTCAAACTTCAGAAGCTTGACAGATGCCATCACAGATAACACACAATGCACGCACACTTACCAACAAGCAGGAAGGAATTTATCCCATCGCCTTTACGTAACTCCCGTCTGAATAACAGAAGATGCACCGCATAACACAGCGCGGAGCCAAGAGCCGACAGGACCGCAACCCAATTACTCTTATGACTCTCCGACAAACCTAATACCACCTGGAAGCCATTCCATCACTATCACGTTGACAGTTGACTATTTCATGCATTCCTAGGAGTCTTATAACATTTTTTGTCACGAAACTAAATTAATTTGATAATTAATAGACTCAGACGTTAGGCGGAAGTCCATGGTATACAATTTTATAGAACAATTTACAAGCAAAACTCCTACCCTCAAACACTTAATACCGGGGCATCCAAAGGATGGTGCCTCTACGAACAGCGTTCATTGAATACTATGAAATTTTATTAAATTTGCGTATTAGAATTGTAAATAAATTTTATTTAAATTGATATGGCGTTAATCGAATATAATATGTAATGAGTTGATATCTCAATCATTTAAATGCACATAATAAAGTTAAATTCGCCATCTAAACCTTGAGTAAATGTAGTATCACCTTCTTGAATACTTTTAATATTTTGCCTTTGACTTACCAGTCCAGCTGCGGTTAGTAAAACTGAGAAGAACTTTGATAAGTTGAATCTGTCAGTTGGTGCTTGGGTGAATAAGGCTCCGATGGAGAGAGCAATTGCCCCAGTTGTTGATGTGTATATTGTTGCAGAACATGTTGATGTATGTAGCAAACTCAGCCGATAAAGATAATTTGATATGAACCACTGAAATAGAAAATAAAGATCAAACCTAATCTATGGCAAAAATTTGAATAGATACAAAAAGAATAGTAAATTCATATATTCTTGCTCATAAAACAAATCTAGTCAATATTTTATTCTCAGCAACCTACACTGGGTAAAATTATTATTAAGACTTTGCTGTATGTCCGTGATAGCCCGGGCTACTCTTGAACTTGGAGTAATGTATTAGGGCTACCATGCAATAAATGTGATTTCTTACTTTAAAAATTACTCAAAACGTAAAAAAATGTTAATGAAATAATCAAAATCCAAATTACTTAAAATAAACATAAATAGTTTTCAGCCAACTATTATTGTTTACCACATTATTTATACATTAATGGTTGCCACTATAATATTTTTTTTATTTATTTTTCTTCAACACTGAATGAAACTTCAGCATAATTCCGCATTATGCTCTGTAATTGGAAAATTATTTTAATGTAAAGCACTTACAGGTATCGTAAATATAAATGCGAGTCGTATGTGCCGACGGGTGGCTGCTGCCGCCGCACGCCGTTGGGCAAACTCCGAGGCGCGGAGTGAGGCCGACCAAGAGAGACGCGCGAGTAGAGCCTCTCCCGCCATCGCGGCCGACATAACTCGCACCTGTCAATGTCAAATTCGATTTACAAACACTATTTTTAATATACATGACCTAGCTTAAGATACTATAAACAGTGCATGTAGAAAAGTCGAAAAGGGAATATGTACAAAACTTATATAACACGTCGACATTTTTATTTATTACATCCAACCAGTTTTCATACAAATCTACTATCTTATGAGACTACTATCTGTCCCCACAAACAAAAAATTGTCATGTTTCAATTGCGTAGTTTAAATGTTTCAGACAAGACTTATTTTGTTGTTTGTACCTTTTTTAAGCAATATTATATAAATTTTTGCATTTTGGCAACATTGAACATTTGTGTAGTAATAGAATACATATTAAATTAAAAATTATTTAAGGAATTTTGGTTGTTACCTTCCAATATCTACAAACTGAAATAAAATTTTTTTTAGATATTGAACCCAGACTACACATTTTATACCTCAGCTACTTTGTTGAATCTGACAGCCCGTGGTGTTGCATCATCACTATCAGTATTCTCTCCTGCACGGACTGGTACAAAGGTTGAGTCACCCTGGAATAATATTAAAATATATAGTTTTTAATATGCAGCTTTTACTTAGTTATTATATATACCTACCTTCCTCGATACATATCACTCTATCCAACACTAAATTAACTTTCATGTTCAACCCAAAAGAGTTAATAATGTTATAATAGATAAATAAATATATATAACTGTTTTTGGAATATAAGTATGAACATACCAAACTATTTGTGGCCTCACTGTACTCGTCATCCGTTTCATTAACTGTTTCTGTCAGTTGCTGAAAATGATAATACAGAAAATCTTAAGGAACTTTTAAAACAAATTGTACTGTAAAACATATGTCCGTTACCATAACAACATTGATTATAGAATTTAAAATGTAGAAAACATTGCATAATATGAATATCTCAAGATCATGACATAACTAACATATTAAGTTATAAATGTAATCAACCAACCAACCATATGTACCATTACCAAAGCCCATCAATCAATTTTTGTAATTCAAAATTTCACAAAATACTTACTGTGTATTCAGCAGGTTGGCATGGATCTTTTGTAGGTGGAGTGAAACATAGTACTAAGAGATATATAAATAATAATGAACTCCTCACATAGGTAACCAGAAAAGGTCGTTCCAATTTCTTCTCAATATATATGAACTAAAATGAAAGGGAAGAATTAAGAGTTTATAGACTAGTCAATTATTAATTAATAGCCAACTGATATGTTTACCTTGGTTAATTCTGAAGAAACTACCCATAAAACAGCAACCAACAATAGAATAAAAATACCAAATGCATATTTTCTTCGACTAAATTCTTGTCCTTCATGTTTACTGTTTTTATTATTATTTGTAACACGAAAGTAATTATGACACAAAGTTAGCATTAAGAACAATTAAAACCGCCGGTCAAAATATAACAGTAATATTAAATTTTTAATAAATAAAAGGTTTACAAGGATCTACCACAGAATACACGCTCCTATAAGACTTTTGGTGTTCATTAATTTAGTTATACACTTTTTGTCTTTTACACATTATTTCTTAGAATGACGAGAAAATGTATTTTCTTGTAATCGACAACGCATCATATTTCAAAATAAATATTATAAAAATAACTTAACTAATCGTAGAACAGAAAATCGGCACCTATTTCAGAGAAAAATTCAAAAATTGTCATTGTCAAACCATTCCGTCAATTTTTTTTTTTTTTTTTTTTTTGCCCGCCAAGGCCCCCCCCCCCCCCCTCTTTTTTTTTTTTTTTTTTTTTTTTTTTTTTTTTTTTGTTTTCCCTCCCTCCCCCCCCCCCTCTTTCTTCTTTTTTTTATTTTTTACATTCTTTTTTTTTTTTTTTTAAAAAGGAAGGGTTTTATTTTTTTCCCTCCCTTCTTTCCCCCGCCGGGGGGGGGGGGGGGGGCAAAAAAAAAACCCCCCCCCCCCCCCCCCCCCCCCCCCCCCCCCCCCCCTTTTTTTTTTTTGTTTTGTTTTTTGGTTTTTTTTTTTTTTTTTTTTTTTTTTTTTTATTCCGTCAATCCTAAGGAATCATAGATTACATGAAGTCTATAGGGAAAGAAACAGTAAGGCATATCTTTGGTGAAGTGCGACTCTACATTTGTTAGGCTCAAATGACATATTTTGTGAAAAGTACTGGGAGAGAATTAAATTTTTATTGAATTTAAAATTTTACATATTTTACAAATTTTAAAAGTTTCAATAAACAAAAATGAAATAACAAATATCAATACATGTTTTTTATATTGTTTTGAACTGTATGACTTAAATGAATAAAATATAATACTTAAATACAAATGTATTGATTGAAGTTGTGTGGGCTCATGGGATTAACACAATCCATTCAGTAGAACGCTCTCTTTCTCTCTGTGTAGAGAAAGCGAATCAAGCCGATCAAAGATCAAAGAACATTGACAATCCCCTGAAGTTTCTGAAAAGGAAGAGATATTTGGCAACATCAAGGAGTCGTAATAATTTTGGAGATATTGAAAAAAAAATTCCACTGAATATGGATACAATTCATTGGAACGTTTTTTTAAAACGAAAAAGAATAAAAGTAGAGACGAAGAAAATAAGACAAACTATAACGTTTCATATTGAAATTTTACTAACTGCCGAGGGTCTCGTGTTTGATCTCCGGTATCGTCATCCTTTACCATACCTCATCAAAGATAGAAACGATTGTAAATGTTTGATTAAAACAGAGTTCAAAGTGCACCTGAAAACGTCACATTTTTTATAGGCTTCTTCGGCGCTTATCTAAAATAATGCTTAGAAAAAAAAATTAAAGAATATAAAGTGTTTCAATTAATTACTACTAAACCTACGTAGAGAAATGTACCAATATACATTTCTAATTTAAAATTTTCTCAATTGACAACTAAAATTATACCATTACCCTATCAATTTCGATATATAGAATAGGCACGCATGTTTGACAATTCGAAAGCTAAATATATGGAGATTTTTAGTCCAGAATCGACACCATAGCCACTAATCACTATGCATATTTTTTTGTTCCCAAGTTGGTAGTCTGACACATACTACTAGTATGAAGTATCCTGTGGTGCCTGTGCCTAATGTATAAAGAATAACGCATTATAATTTTACTTATTATGTAAAACAACAAAAATTAATTAAATACTCTATGCTGGTTTGTATTATGTAAAGTCATTTTTATTCAATATTCGTAATAACAAACCGACAATGTCGAACGTTATAAAATTTACAATGAAACAGGTTATGCCTGTATCTAAATATTCCTTTTCTTTAATAAATACGATTTATAATAATAATTTGCGAGGGTATAGCAGCAGTCACAAGAGTTCAACGAAGGCAGATGATTTTTTCAAACAATTTACTGATTGGGAAACTTTAAATAAAAAGAAATCTATAAGCAAGCCTATGAAAGCATACTTAGAAAGAGCAAGGGAACATGATGATTTTATGAAAAAGCAACAACTTGAGTACAACATCGGTAAGAGGCATCTTGCTAATATGATGGGTGAAGATCCCGAAACATTTACACAAAAAGATGTAGATAGAGCAATTGAGTATCTATTTCCTAGTGGCATCTATGATCCAGCAGCCAGACCTTTAATGAAGCCACCTGAAGAAGTTTTTCCAGCCAGAAAAGCAGCTGAATTTGATGAAGCGGGGCGACCACATCATTTCCTTTTTTATACTGGAAAACCAAATTTTTTTCAATTACTTTATGATGCTGCAGAACATCTAGAAAACTTGTATAAATTTGAGGATAAAGTAATAAGAAAAAAAGCTACACCTGACCAAAACAGTAAACTGGAATTATCATCAAGTGTATTGGTTTCTAAAGATCAGCTGGAAATAATGCTAGTTGAAAAAATTTCAGATTTGGAATATGACAATTTTAAGTTAGTTATGGAGAGGTTAATTTCTATGCCTTATTCTTACAAATGCATTGATTTTATTGAAAAGTACAGAAAGCCACTTGTATCACAGAAATTTGCATTAGAGATACCAAAACCTAGTTTTGATGAGGAAGGAAGAGCATACATTACAACATATGAATGTTTAAGAAAAAAAGCAAGAGGGGATGTAACCATTCGCTCCCCTGGAACAGGAAAGATAATTATTAATGGTAAAGATATAACTTATTTTGAGGACACCCAATCACGAGAGCAAGTTATATTCCCATTAATATTTACTGGTCTACAGAATAGAGTTGATGTGGAATGCAATATTGAAGGTGGAGGCCCGTCGGGGCAAGCTGGAGCAATAAGATGGGGGATAGCTTGGGGCTTACGTAGTTTTGTTGATAAAAATATGCTTGAATCCATGCAAGTTGCTGGTTTACTTACTAGAGATCATCGCAGAAGGGAAAGAAAGAAGCCTGGTCAACCAGGTGCTAGGAAGAAGCCTACATGGAAGAGGAGATAGATTAAAAATAATAATTTATTTAGAAAACATTTCATAAACGATGAATAATACAAACGATTAGACACTTCATCTTTTAAACTCTGCAGTTTTCAAAGAGTTGTATGTAATAATGTTGTAAGGAATTGTCAATCTTTTAAAATGAAAATAAAAAGCAATGAAAACTGGACTAATTTATTTTATTTATAAATTAACCATTATTTAATTTTTTCTATAACTCTTCTTCATTGTCTTTTTTCTACCTCCAATTTTCTTTTGGAACATCTTATTCTTACGCTCCTTATTATAAAGTCTCTTCTTCATCACAGATTTTAATTGTCGTCTCTCTTTTTGAACAGAACCTTGAATTGATGTATTGAAAAATTCTAGTCCTTCTGAAATATGTTTTGAAATAACAGTTTAAATTAAAATAGTAAAGAAGAATTCTTTTGCATTAATCTAATTAAGTTTTTTTTAAAGATTGGTCTCAAACCAATCAATATGTATAATTAAATATCAGGACATATCGGAAATGGTTACTCAAGATACTTAAAATTTCATAGCCTGTAAGTATAATAAATAAATATATATTAATATGGTAATAAAAATACTGTCAAATTCAAATTTGAACACCCAGACTATAGCATAAATGTTAGAAATGATCCTCTAGCAATTCAGCAATGTAAATGCTAAATTGATTGTCCTAAATAATATTATTTCTGACTCACCTTTTAATCTATTATCAAACTGTGAGAAAAACAAATTTTCTCTCCATACAGCTTTTACTTCAGATTTTTCTGTTTTAACTGGTTCCTGAACTTTAGTTTCTTCATCCTCAGAATCAGATGAATCATATACAAATGGATTCTTTTCACCTGGGTCTAATGGATTTCTTACTTTTTTATCCATCTTTTTCTCAATTGATATGCTTTGTGTTTCTTGTGCTTCTGATTCTGTGAATGTAAATTTTAAAAAAATTTAACTCTCAAAAATATAATTTTTAAATTAAGAGAAACAAAATTTTTACAATTGTACATTTCACATAACATAGAAATACTTTCAAAGTACTTTAAAATGTTAAGATTAATTTGTGAATATTTTAAATGATTTTTTATTTAATAAAAGTCCTTAAAATTACCTAACAGGTATACATGAATATTAAAGTAAAACATACCTTCCTCATTGTTATTGCCTTTTGAAAATAAACTACGCAAGCTAAATTCAGTTGGTTGAGTGATACTCTCTTTTAAAACATCACTAACTTCATAAAATTGTTCCTTTGAGACTTCAACTTTTTCAATTTCCAGTGGCACAGGCGCAGGTTCGTCGAATTCATTATCTTTAGATTTTTTCTTCTTAGACTTCTTTGTCTCTTGCTTTGGTTCAACTGGTGCCAAAAATTTTGCATGCTCTGGTTGTAAAGGATCAAACCGCAACATACCAATTTTTGCCCTGAAATACAGACAGTGTTTAATATTAATGTATGAAACATGTTTTAGTAAAAGAAGTCATTTATGTTAAAATGATAAATTGGGTAAATAGTAAGGGCATTACCAATGGATTCATGTCATATAATATTGATAATACTGTAACAAGAGGTGAGAATTACATAACATACTTGGTTTTATTTGATGTTTCATGTTTCTTAGTTTGAATTGGTACACCTAACACATTTTGCAGGATATTAAGTTGGGTGGCTTTTTCATCAGCTTGATTCAATTCAATATTCTCATCATTATCATCTTCATCATTTGACTCTTCCGCAAACCTTTCATCTAAGACAAACCGCTTATCGGATTTGTATTTTGACTGCAAGTCTAAAACCTAAAGAAATATAAAAAAAATCAATAATTTGATTGGAATGAAAGTAAATTAATAATTATATATGATAAGTAAATTAATTTTATCAATACCTTTTGTCCTTTTTTCCCTTCAAATTGTTCTTTTATTTCAAAGTTAATTTCATCACCACTTCCTTCTTCATCAAACAATTCGGGTTTCCTTTTCATTTTTTTGTTTTCAGATTCATCTTCATTGTCAGAGAAAATTATCTTTTTGTTAGAAGGTTTATCCTAAACATAAAATAATTATACAATCTAAACTGAATAATGCCGAAATTCTCAAGAAAATTCAAATCTCTGGCACTAATTCTTATAAAAAATTAATTCATTTTAAAATATTGTTTCTATAACACAGGAATTTATATCAAATATTCCATTCTTTGGCATAATAAAAACTAGGATTACTAATTTTAAGCATTCATTATTATGAATGTACAATCATCTAGATAATAATCTAGATGAGATTGAATAAAAGCAATCCTAGTTTTTTATGAAATACTTACAATACCAATTAACCCAGTTTTGATCATCATTTTCTTTTCTTTAAACTCTTGTCTTTTTCTTTTCATAGATTCTAACCTTTTGGCTTCAGAACTTTGCTTCATAAAATATTGAGATTTTTCAACATCAACCTTCTTTGAAGTTTCATTATGTTGGTGGTCAGTTACTTTTTTAGGTTTGTAATCTGAAGCTTTGTCACAATTTTGATTGCTTTCATCTTCAATATAATTATCATTAATGAACTTTCTTTTATTATTCTGTGTATCAAAGCTTCTCTTAACATGATTATAACTTTCAACAGGCTGTAATAAATATGTATTTTTTATAATTATAGAATTTATGTTTTTATTTTATTTATTATAACATATTTTTTTATATTTACTATACCTTTGGTGCTTCCTTTTGCTGAGCTTGTTCACGCTCTCTTTGTAGTCTTTCCAAAAAACTCTCACGAGCTCTGGTTACATACAATCTTTTTCCCAAAAACAATTCATTTGAGAAATGTTTCAAACCTATAAATTGAATTCAATCAAGTAACTCCCTCATGTGGTAGGTTTAAAAAAATATATTTTAAAATAAAGCAAAATATTTAATAAAAGAAAATACAAATAAAATACTTACATTCTTCTACATTGTATTCTGATGTACATAAAGTCACAAAGGCAAATTTCTTTTTGTCAGGTTCAGCATCTGGTTTACATTTAATATCAACGTTTACTATGTCACCAAAAGGCGAAAAGGCTGCATTTAATTCCTTCTCAGAACTATTCTCAGGTAGGTTACCCACAAACAAACGAACATTTGAATTCATTGTAAATTGTTTCCAAGTTACAAAAACATTAAATTAGCAATGAAAACCTAACAAATGGTGTTTCGTAATAATATCACTTAAATTCACAAGACGAACACAATGTATTTTATTTCATATTTTTAACCTCAAACCTACGCTAGAACATGTAAACATGTATTTATCCACGTTCATTTGACAGATGACACAGAAGCTTATGCCAATTGCATTGCTAACTGCCATGCTTTTAGCTTCTTTGATCTTTCTAAAGATTTCGAAAAACTATATACTATATTAATTGTAAAATCAAAAAGTATTCTGTAGAAATCTATTACAGAAGCTGAGTGAGGTCAAAGAAATAGGAAAAGTCACGCTGTGAAAATCAATGTGACTTTACAAATGAACAATTTGCATTTCTGTTTGAGCTTCGCGCCTTGTACCCGTAGCCCGCAAAAGTCTAATAGGGGTTTACGAGGCGCGCCGCGCGAGCGTTACGCATTGGATAATCGGGAAATAAGTCCAATGGGTCGAAAGTTATTATGCCGTATCCATTTCATGGGATGCAAAGGACAAACATCATAAAAGTATAATACAAAACGTTTTCTCTATTTTTAGAGAAATCTACCTAAAGGGGCAACGGCAAGACTTCGCCATTCGTCTGTCAGTCTGTCTGTCCATCCATCACTGGCAATAATCATATCATGAATCGTGATAGAAGGAGAAATTTATACAGATGATGTATGTCTGTTGCAGGTGTAAAGGTGTGTTTTCTCGTTTGTCCCCTGTTTTATAAAAAAAAAATATAAAAGCAAAATAAAATAAGAGTTTAAAGGGGCTCCTATGCAACAAACCTGATTTTTTCCTAAATTATTAATACGCAACCGTTCGTGCGTAAGTCCGACTCGCACTTACCTTTTTTTTTCAAATCGTTCACATTAATCGTGATTGGTTATTCTGGATTCATATTCCACACCGACGGGAATCGGACTCTGAAGTGTAGTCTGTAGAGTTTAGAGTGGCATATGAAATAGAATGATTAATGAAGTCAAATACTAAACATATATAACATTTTATTTTAAATACAAATAAAATGAGAAAAATGGCTAATTTAATTAAATACATAGGTAAAGTTATCAAATGTTGTAATGAGTGCAATAAGGGCATACATTATTAATTTATTATTCGTCGACCATTTTAATTATATTTTTAGACATTGGAGCCAATTTAACTGACGATATGTATCAAGGAATCTATCATGGTTCAAAGAAACATGACTCAGATTTACACAAGGTTTTAGAACGTGCATGGTCAGGGGGTCTAGATAAAGTCATTATTACTGGGGGAAGTCTGTCAGAAAGTAAAAAGGCTTTAGAAGTGGCTTGTACAGATTGTAAGTAATTTTTAAGACTGTACTTGTTTTTTAAGTTGTGTAGGTAGTTAGGAACTTACTATTATTAAATTTATTTAATTTGGACACCATGTAACTAATACATATTGCTTTTCTAAAAGCGAAAAAACAATATTTACTTTGGCAGACATTGCAGGATGATTATCTACTTGATAAGAAAAATGATCTGAAACCCAAGTTCTTTTTAAATATTTTTATTGTTTCCTATATAAATTTCAGCAAGATTGTTTTCTACTGTAGGATGTCATCCAACCAGATGTAATGACTTTCTTAATGATGCTGAAAAATATCTCCATGATCTCAGTGATTTAATATCAGACAACAAAGACAAAGTTGTTGCAATTGGAGAATTTGGATTAGACTATGACAGGCTGAATTTCTGTGAAAAAAATGTTCAGCTTAGGTAGGTACTCTATTGATTATTTTGTTCAATGATTTCTTGTAGAACTGTATTCCAAACCTTATCTAAAAAAATATCAGATTGAAATCCATCATCATAGTCGTTTTCACTCCAAATAATTGGAACAAACAGAAATCAAACATCTCTACGATACCTAAGCAGGAATCTTAAAGATTACATCAGGCTTTGAGAGGTTAATTTTTATATTTTATTGTAGATATTTTGAACTACAATTGCAGTTATGTAATAATCACAAATTGCCATTGTTCCTGCACTGCAGAGAGGCTGCTGATGATTTGGTATCCATTTTAGAAAAACATCGGGATAATGTCACTGGTGGAGTTGTTCATTCATTTGATGGCTCCCATAGTGCCCTTCAAAAGATTTTAGATTTAAATTTACACATTGGTATTAATGGATGGTAAGCAATATTTTTACAAGTATTGCCTTATTAAAAACATGAACTGACAATTTAGTTTCACATATAATGAATATTTATTCAGCAAATAAAACAATGATACTTGAACGATTTCATGTTTCTTTTTGCCAGCTCATTACGGACAGCAGAAAATCTAGAAGTTGTGGCAAAAATACCACAAGATAAATTACTCATTGAAACTGATTGTCCATGGTGCGAAGTAAAGCCA
The DNA here is from genome assembly GCA_963693355.1 of Pontia daplidice. Taxonomy (NCBI): domain Eukaryota; kingdom Metazoa; phylum Arthropoda; class Insecta; order Lepidoptera; family Pieridae; genus Pontia; species Pontia daplidice. The sequence goes on from CAVNZL010000139.1 coordinate 7,071,482, forward strand.
ACACATCCAGGATACAAATATGTTGTTACAAAACTACCAACAGTTAAAAAAGAAAAATATTCTTTAGAAAGTAATAGTCTTGTAAAAGGGAGAAATGAACCTGTAAATATTGCGTATGTACCACCTACATTGTTACAACTTTTATTAAATTCAATAATCCAAAAATAATTAATTTGAATGAGTTTGGTTTAACTTATGTAACTCTATTTAAATTTATGTAACTCTGAAGATATTCTTACTTTGCTTCATTTTCTTATTTGTACTCTGGAATGCAATCCTATTCAATGTGCTCAATTCAAAATACAGGTTTTATTAGGTTTTTTCATTGCCTAAATATTGGTTACCAATATTATTTATTTTGTCACAATAATTTATGTTATAAAGTTTGTCTACTGATAGAAGTCTAATTTTTAATTTTTTTTTACAGACAAGTCTTGGAAATTTTAGCCTCAGTACGAAACGAAGACATCAACGAGCTTGCAGTGGCTATTTATGAAAATACATCAAATTTATTTTTTAAGAATAAATCATGTTAATTTTCTGCAATTTTTCTTGTTGCCCTTCAGGCAGGCATATAATAATTTTTTTCACTTATTTATGCTGCAAAGTCTCCTCCTAATATTTTAGATATATTTTGTTAGTGTTTAAGAATTTGGTAATTACATCCAAAACATTTGGAAATGAAAACACTATTAAATTTCCATTCTGTATTAAACTTTTAGACACACTCAACACAAAATAAATACACTACATCAACTTATATCAATATTTCTAAACACCATGATTTCAATAATGGAGGTAACTGGAAAGATTCGACTTTTTAAAATTAAATGCAATGAGGAATGCTTTAGAATACTGACAACCTAATTAATGTCATGGATTTCTTTAAAATAATACATATCCATTGTGTTCTTAGAAATTAATAAAAAATTTTTGTTTATCCAATTAGAATTCATTATAATTTTAAAAATCCCATCTACATTTTTATAATTAAAAATTAAATTTGTGCTTCATGATATAAATAATTTTAATGGATTTTAAGGTAGGTACTAAAATTATTGCTCATACTCTATAATATGGTGCTGTTGATCATTTTAAAATTCATTCAAAAACTTTGTAGTCATTTAATTTTGATTATAAATGTTATATCATATTGAGGGCCATAAAAAACTATAGCTTTAGGCAGCACCACATTACAACAAGCATAACACTCCCCGAACTACTAATTTAAGTAGTAAAATTGTGTCAACATGCAACTGTTAATATTATACATCTATTATTAGCTAATTTTCTACCAATGACTTAAAAAATTGTGACTTCATGATGAATCTTAAAACTATATAGGCAAACGCTGAATTTTCTGTAGTATGTTAATATCATGGATATGATTAGCAGCTACCACACATAACTTTCAACACATTAATAGTAGAAAAATTATGGTTGACACAATAGCACTAACTCATTGTTCATAAAACCCACAAACGTCTTCAGGGAATTTTTGAATATGTGTTTACTTGCTGACGGAACCAGTGGAAGTAGTCGTTAACATGAGATCTGGTGGCATTCAGTGCTAGTTCAGTTTTGACTTGCAAGATCTCAGGCGCCCAATCACCTCTGAAATAACAATAAATAAATATAATGAGGTGGTATTTCTTCAGCAATAATTATTTTAAATTTTATAATTAATTTAGCTAGTTTAGGAGTTTAGGCACTTGTTAGGGCCATACATGTATTAAATAGGGTTAGTATTGAGATGGACCTATTTTGTTATAGTCTGAGGGAATTTAAGTGTCTAATTTATATTTAGTAAATAAGTTCTATCATATTGGTAATGCTGTAAAGATATACTTATATATGTGTATGGAAAATAAAATCTGAATCTGAACATTACAAAATGAACAAGCATTCAAGATCATTCTGCACTATAAGCACAGCTATCAATTGTCTAAAGAAATTTATAGAATCATCACATTATTAAAAATATTTGTAGACTAGTAAATTGGAAAATCAATTAATATCTGCTTTAAACAAATCTAGATAACCTTGAAAACAGGATTTGATAGAAAAAGTTGTTTAAAATGCAAACTCACACAAAAACTTTCGTTGTCAGGTATTTAACAACAACTTGATAATATTCACTAGAATATTTTTTTATAGTTTCAACACCCCTAACAAAGTATGTTTGCATTGTTTCAATTGCACCAGGGATGTATTGGTCGATAGTTGCTACAACTACCGGGGTCTTTTCTATAACATAATCTTTCATATTCCCATAAAGGATTCCAGATTTCTTCACACCAATGGCGAAGAGGTCCTTAGAGAGTTGAGAGTAGGGTTTTGAGAACTCTACTGCCTGTGTATAATATATTGGCACATTTGTCTCAAGCCAGATGTATCCACGAGCGGATGAAGAAAGAGTCTTCTGCCATACTTTTTGACTCTGTTCTAACATGCCTAGCTCATTCAAAAGTTGTCCAGTTGCACTTTCTGAAATAAAATGCATTTTTTATTACTGATATTATAAAGAGTGTAATGTAATGGTTCTAAAAAAAGTTGGAATTCAGATAATAAGATCCACTTTTTATTAGTAGAACATTGCACGCATTAATCATAACACAACATCTACATGAAGTTGTGACTTACAGTAAAGATATGTTATTAATTTATCCAAACAATAAATGTTACTTACTTGGGAAGTTGCCATTAACTCGGGAGACATCATAAGAAATTAGTCCAGTGATACCCACTATCAGGAAAAGAATTGCCCACATCCAAGGGAACCTTTTCGTACTTGTCATCCTGTCTAGAATATCCTGAGAACAAAGTTTATAATAGTTTGGTTTGGTATTAGGTTATTAGGTTATTTTCCATTTTGAACATCCTAATTATAAATTAGGATGGTTCAAAATGGAAAATCATACTAAATAATTAATTGATATTCCTGAGCTAATATTTTCCTCAACCATGTAAAAATAATTTGTATGAAATTAAAGTATTTGATACTTTGTAATTAAAAGAAAACGAAATTTACTGAGCATTCATTCACTATTATCTATTTTTTCCACCAAGTAATTAAAAAACTGAATTTGTTCAACCAAAATAATTTATTTGCGTAATAAAGACACCGTTCGGAGAAATTTAGGGACAATATAATGATGTCTCCCGCAAAGTACAAAATAGTGAATAACATAATTTACTTAGCTCATAACCATACAGTTATTAACGGATGTAACGTCGTCAAAGTTCGAATAGCTGCTCCTTAAAAAAGTATTTTGTAAACAAGTTTTTCCACTAAAACAACGCCCATTAGAAAAATATATTTTTTATTTAGAATTAATTCAGAAATCTTTTACGTAGATGTTATTCAACTATATACAAAAGAATTAATATGTTATGTATTACCTTGGTATTCTCGTTTATAATAAAATATTATTTCGATGATATTCGATTTATTCGAGACGACCCTACCTAATTAAAGCTGACACAAACTAACTACGCTGTACGCCAAATGTGAAATGACATATGCCATGTCATGTAAACGTTATGGAGGTTACACGTCATTCGTGAGCCGAAAATAATCTGTGCCATTTCAATTTTTTTTTTTAATTTGAATCTTCTATCTATTAATAACGGTTGATTCTGATATGTCTTACAACTTAATTCGACAAAATTTAGTAAATAAAATTGAATTCGTGAAATCAAATACTAATTGATAGATTGTATTAATTGATTCAAAATGTGTATAATATTTTTGGATAAATACCTATTTCATGTTTGACTCAAACATGCCTAATGTTTTCTAGATAGGAATAATGAAATCCACACAACTTAAGTAACAATAATTTATCAGCAGTATTTTTTATATAGGCAATTTGGTATCATACAAACATCAACACACTAAATTATATAAAATTATGCATTAAGACTATTCTTGATTTTCAATGGATATATGAATATAGATTTTATGGCTATTTCGATTAAGAATATTTAATTAAACTGAGTTTTTTTTAATGAATTCTAGGGATTAATATTTGATTAATTAGTTAAAAATCACAACCAATGTTGATTATGACACAGAATAAAACTCTCAATATTTATCTGCACTTACCTGACATATTCTGCTAGCTTTAACTACTGTCTCATCCTTTTTCTTTCCTTTCAGGGTTTCACCACAAACCTCCTTATATTGAGCAATTGTAATTTTAAGTGACTTATGCTTTAGCTTTCGACTGACTTCTGCCCAATTTGTATCTAAAATACATATTTTTATTAAACAGAGAAATATTGTTATGTGGAAAATAAAAAATCTTTGGATATGAGTGAATTCAATTTTACCAATATATTCAATCAGAGTGGCACATTGCTTGCTGCATCTGCTAAATAACTGTCGCCATGTGGCATTGCATGAGTCATCCATAGCTAAACAGTTAACCAGACTTTCAACTATCACTTTGTTGTAAGGATCCAGGTTAGTTCCGCTCAGGTATTGATTGGGCAGTTTCTTCATAAGCTGATTGAAGGTTACTTGAAGTTTATTGCCACTTTTACTGAAGTAAATATCCTGAAATGGAAATTTTAATAAAATATACTTGTAAATGCAAAGCCGATTTTACTTATTAGACTTGTATCTTCAATTTCAATCATCGTTAAGGAATGGGCATGCATTGGCAAACCTACAACTAAAGTATCTAGATCTAGAAATTTTCAATGTAGCAAGAAAACTATTAAGTCCTTTTCATAAGAAATAGCGTAGTGTGTTTCTGTGGGTTGATAATGAGATATTTTTATAGTTTACTTTCAATTTCTCAAATTTGAGTGGAAAGTTTACCTTATATTTAATTAATTGCTTCATAAGGTCACTTGACAGCTCCTTGGATATTCCGTTCCTCTTACTGTTAAATGTATCAAACATTGCCAATAACTGTTCCTGACTAACTTTGGTATCATCCATCCTAGCGTGCCTATCTAGGTGATTGGAGAGGTATGCAATTATATACTTGGTGTAATTCTTCAACTCAATTATAGGAAGGAATATCTCTTGCCAAACTGAAAAAGAACCTCCCTTTAATATTTTAAGTATTTTTGAAATATGCCATTAAAAATTGATTCCAACTGGCATAGAAGAATCCTTAAAATAGCCCTTCTAAAGTAAATATATTTAGACCACAACACTGCAGTCCTTAACTGAACTTACAATTAGTGTAAATGTAAGTTTTACATAATTATTCTTGACACAAAATCTTTAATAAATTCAAGAAAATCATCAACTGAATCAATAAGTTTATCTCAGATTCAGAGATGGTTTCATAATCATTTGATTAAATAAAGGTTAATAAATAATAACATAGAACTTTTCATAATTATGTTACCTTAAAATGTAAAACAATACATTGCAAATAAAATTAATTTTGAGTTAATAAAACATAAAATATTACTATATTACATCAGTTCATACAGTTGTATGCCTAATTTGTTAATGCACAAATTGTTATCACTAATACAATGAGGCTGAATACCTAATTTACACATACTCAGAGATTTAACACAATAATTATTTTGAATTACTTGTATAAATTACCTGAATTTCAATGAGACTACCAACTATATAAAGTAATAAGATAAAAATCGAGAATGTTTCTTATCAGTTACCTTGTGACATGTCATAATGATAAATGAGCTCACCTAGATTTAAAACAATGTGGGGATAAAATACATTTCATCAAGTCATATAGTGTTGGCTGAACAAATTCTAAAACAACTTAGCCAAAAAGGTACTTAGAAATTATTTATTTTCTAAGATTCAAATGGCGAATGGTAAAATGACCAAATTAAATAAAATAGTAGAACTACTACTACTGAGAAGAACTTAGAACAAGAAAAACATTTCAACAGTGTCTGTCAAAATTTTAAAAAGTCAACAGCTATTTCAAAAAGTTCCACATTTATAATAAGAAATATTCATTGAAAAAAAACCTGCATGGTTATATGTCAAGAGACAGCCTTAATTAAGAAAACGGACTTAAAAACTAGTGTTAAGCTTGACAAAGCAATCATCTTCAAATTAAGACAAAACCCTAAGGTAAAAGTTAAACTCTACATAACTAAGTTTTAGTCATTCAAAAATATGGTAGATGTTCACCTTTCATTCCAACTGCAAAATTGTTATAGCCCCCTTGGCCTAGTGCCCATAATAGTGATAAACCAATGGGTGGGCGGTTTTGGTATGAGTTTCGGAGGCTTACACTCTTTGATAAGGAGGTTATACAGAATTCAGGATTTTCTAGAGCCAACATCTGTAGTAGTAATCTATGTCCATTAACAGATTGACCTGCAACATGATTAAATTGTTCTCAAAGATTTTACATACATGCAGGTATTGAAATTTATCAATTTGGGCTAAGGAACATACAAAATCTTGATAAAAATTTATTATGTAAACTATTACCTACCCCTGCTCATATCATTTGCAAGAGCTGTAAGAGTAACATCAAAGAAAAGTTGAGTATTTGCTTTTCCAGCATCTCGAAGTACATTATCCAAACTTGTTTTTATGGCAATGGGCAATACATTGACAGGGTAATTTGGAGGAAAGTTAGAAAATGTGGGATCCTCAATGTCTATAGGAATTTTCGAATTTAAGAAATTAGCTAATTCTTTCAGCCAAACCAAAGGAGCATTTGAAAACCTAACTTTATTTGCTGCAATTGTATTTGCTAGTTCTATTGCATCAATCTGAAAAAAAATTAAGATCATGGTTAAATTGTTTATAATTAAATTTCCATAACTTTTAAAAATTAAATTTATACAACTAAATTCATAGGTCTTCCTATACATTTGAAAGGTTTCTTAGTACAAGTATGATCTAGTATTATTACATCTCTAGTACCAAAATAAATATAAAATAAATTGATCTATTATTTGTTTTGCTACTTTTTTAAGTTGACAGTTTCAATATAAATATATACATATATAAAATATAATGCTTAATTTTTCTCACTGCTTCTAGAGCCTCGTCAATTGTTTTAGGAGGTTTCGGCTTCGGTGGTTCTTTCTTTTCTTGCTTTTTAGATTTTTTTTCACCTTCTTTCTTCTTTTCCTTGGTTTTTTTTGTATCATCGATTTCCATACCAGCATAATATGATTTGATCTGCGACGCAGGAACTGCGGTTTAAACATAATACGGTCAAATTAACTTAATGTACAAGATACAAGATTACTTTAACTTAATGTACACGGTAGTTGATTTTGTTCAAAGATTTGATAATTTTGTATACCTAAATCCTCGAGTTTCGGTCCATTTTTGGTCGACTTTTTGTCTTCGTTGGTATTTTTAATTTTTCCATTTTGTGATTTCTTGTTTTTTCCAACAACTTCCCACTGACCACTAGCCATTACGAAAAAAAGTATTAGAAAAATGAGATCAAACTATTTAAAGTTTCGTAAATAAATGGAAAGCCAAAGCGGTAGGTTACACGTCAAAAACAAATTACAAAAAACGTCAAACTGAAATTTGAAAGGATTGACGAAAGCCCGCTATTGGCTAATTGTATTCCACTTCGACAAGACGTGGCCACCGTGTGACAGGATGCATTCAAAGGTGTTTTTCTTGAATTCGTTACATTTACCTTTCGAAAAGTCATAGATGAAATAAAAATTAAAAAATTAAGGGATCATATTGTCTCCAAAATATAAATTTCTAAACGATTTTTTGTATTTAAATTTCCACTAAAACTTTCATACATAATTCTGTAACAAAAATTATGAAGTTTTGACAGTTATGTGACAGCTTTAAATTCTACATAAAAGAGTGCGGATTTAGCAGCTATCAAATACAATTGCCAGTGATGTTTTCCCTGTTGGTGAATGGCAATCCGAGAATTTTCTGATTTTCAATGGAACAAGACACTTGAAAGTTGATAGCGATAGCGATACATTTTATTTCTCAATTAATTTCAATGTTCTCGTGATTGATCTTGTGATTTTGACTCATTATTCTGCCCGTAAATAATTTCATATTAAACAGACTTTGTAATATTTACTGGAAGTGCAGTGGCATGCAGTGTTAAATTGTTTTTACTTCTGGAAATCCATAACGATGGATGAAAAACTTATGTTGGACGATGTTTCCAGCAGTTTAAGAGACCGAGTGTTTTTCGCTGCAAGAGATGGAATGGCTCTAACGCTTTACGCATTATTATATGAAAAAAATACAGATGAGATAGACGACCTTTTGAACAACGTAAGTCTCATCAATATCAATATATTTCTAGCCGACTGAATGAGAAAAACGTATATAATAATGTCTATTTTTATCCGTGTAAGTCTTTATGATAGCTGATGCGGGATTCGGGTGCGTTGTGCAATTATTTTTGTTGCGACAGTTTTGACTACGAAGGATTTACACATTCATTCGAAATTTATTCATTTACCAACACTTATTCAAGGTACAAAACGTAATAATCATAATTAGTTTTCAACCTTATAGAAAATTGTTGAAAGCAATAATCAACATTTAATTCTTTAGATAGGCAGATTAATAATTGATAAGATTAAAGTTACAAACCATTCTATACTTAGTTACAAAAATTAAGATACTTTTGAATTATAATATTTTGTTACATTTGTAGTTGATATTGTTTAAGTTACCATTTGTTTTTAATTAGTTTTAGAAAAGACAATGTGCACTCTGCACACTTTTTATCTACTCCTTAATTTCCCAAAAACATGTGTTTATCGTAAGACACCATACCTTTTGTCAAATGAGATACTATGTAAAAGTTTTATATTAATAAATCGGTTTAGCTAATACATAAAACTTTCTTATTAATCAGATAAAAAATTTACTAATTTTTTTAATGAAATTAGAAATATTATCTATTTGAGATTTAGTTTTTGCAAATGGAGGATTGGATACAACATAATAATAGCAAGTGAAAAATTTATGTAAATTTATGATGGAAGTATACAATCAATATTGAATCCAGGATAAATTTAATTTGTGTATTTTTTCTCCAACGATGTCAGGGGCAAGAGCTATTAAAAGATATTTGTGTTGTGTTGTTGTGTGTTAAAACAATGTTGATGAATCAGTTTATAAATATCTGAAGTTGAAGATAAAACAAGACAACCCTAAATTTGCAGAGTGCTTGGTTTTGAAAAAAATGTTTGGTTGCAAGAGGAGGCTTTAAACTTGATTATCAATGACAAATAATATTTCTGCTTCTCAACTAGAATGTTATAAGAGACTTGACACCATTTTTACTATTACACAACTTCTTAAATTCCTCTTCTGATAACGTATATTAGATAAAAATTATCTTTGCAAGTATCCTAATTCATGTGAAACAGTGCATGATGAATAAAACTTCACTTTTACTAACAATATTACTTCATATTACAGATATATTGCATGGTTGGTTGACTGTATTTTAAATATTTTGTATGAAAACACAAAAATCAAAAGCTTTGTCTTTCAGCATTGTTTCAGTTATTTTACATAAAGTTTATTGGTTGTTTTTTTGCAACCTACATGTGAATGACACCCATTTGGCCAGTCGCCTCATTGTACTTATGCTAAACATAACACAAGACAGGGAAATAAAACCCAAGGCCACAGTTCTCTACATGAAACTGCTTAGGGGCATCTTTCGATTGCTATACAAAATATATAAGTACACTTAAAAGTGTTCAATTATATAAAGTGCTAGGTTGAAATTTTTAACGATCAATCAAACTCTTAATTTTTATATATAACCATACTTTACCTTGAATTGTTATCATAAAAATGAAACAGGGGGTTTTGTTAAAATAAAACGCACTTGTGATGAATAATGGATTCATTTTGACAACGTTTAATTTCATGTTTACAAAAAGCTTCTAAAAATAAATTTAAGATGAAATTTATGTATGATAAAAATAGAGTGAGTCAACCTGAAAAGATTCGATATAAATAATTCATACATATTTTTGCGTAGCCCTCGCTTGCGTAGCATTTTCCCGAAAACAAAATATTTACATTCATGCTCATATCATGTAAATGCAAAAGAACTATTAATTCAACCCCTCAATGGAAGTTGAGTTTTTACCATAACTGATTTATGTAACCTTCTGAATTTTAGGATGTGTGCAGTGATGGTGTCAGATGCACCCCACTTATAGCTGCTGCTAGACACGGGCGCGAGGCTGCCGTGCGAATACTCTTAGATAAATTCCGTCCCCCTGTGAGACTTGAAACAGAAGGCACTGTAAAGTTTGACGAATATGTTATTGAAGGTAAGCAATACTAACACCAATCAAATATTCTGATCACGACGTTGGTAAATAATAAAAAAAATCTTGTAACAGCCAGCTGTTCCCTAGTTACAGTGTAAACATTTTAGATTTAAAGTATATTAAATAATCGCGACATTCCGTTGTTGTTGTGGGGAAAGGAAAAAAATAATATTTACAAATCTTACATTTATGCTCTGTGATTATTGATGGTAGCGATGTTATATGCTATACACACAAAGAGATTGTTTCAATTTCAACCAATAATAGTTGCTGAGACTTATCATAACGATTCGTCCTCATAGTACGTTTATAAAGCATTGGAGTATATTTATATATTTATCAATAATTTTAAGGCAGCTTTAATCGATTATTTGAATAGAAATTGATGAATTTGACTCTCTCAACTAGGTGTTATACTCACTGAAATAGTATTTGCGACATATGTATTACAACGCAATACTAAATATTATCATAAAATATGCGGCAATGATTGTGTTGTGGTGATTTAGATTACTGTAGTCATGTCGCGAAACCTGTTCCACCTTTATCACTGAAAATTAATGTCATCATTACAAATAAAATGATTTTCGCTATTATCTTGGCGCAATGCCGTTTTTACAAAAACACCGTGGGGTATGGCCTCTGATATCTAATTCGGTTTGCAATATCTTTTTTTTAAAATTGTTTTAGAATTAAGTCCGTACCAGCCCACTTACTGATTTCCTTCGCGTATGACGTTAACTGAAAATCTTTGTATAGTATTGAATTTATCCTCTTTTCATTAAGCTAAGTTCGTCTTTGCACTTTGTCTTAAGAGACTGGAAGACACAGACAAACCTTTATATTTGTATATATTGAGATAATCTAAAATATTTCTATCCTCTTCCTCGTTTGTGTGTTCTTTACAAAAAGAGGATAATATTTGTTGAATGATTATACAGGAAGACATTCGAATATATTCTCTAGCGCTATTTTTCAAAGGGATGCGCCTGGGCGGTTTGTGTCGTTGACTTTTTACGCAGTCATCCGCCCGTGCGCGTGGCAGTTTATAATTAGCTCCCGCGTGTACACAAAGAAGCTGGTAACATTTCGATCGCAAAGAGTTTGGCAAGAATCCAGATCTTTGTGCGCTTATGATTTATACGAATTAAACACTATTTCTTAATTCGCTAGTCACGCTGACTTGCGATATCACCAAATATCAGTTAAGCTGTTTATTGGTACTATTAAAGGCATTTATACAAATTATTACAATTATATTATACGCATAGAACATTGATAAAACGTATTCCCTCGATAGTGTTTGGGTATTTAAAACAGTATTTCTTAAGTATCACTCATTTAGTTGCATATGTATTGTTGAATAAAGAAAAACATTTTAATTTTTATTTGCTTTTAGAAACCATCAAGGAATTTTTATACTTGACAGGTTAGTTGTCATCGTACACACAAATAGTTTAGTTTTTCGTTTTCATCAACTGATACCCTTAAATTTAATTTACTACTCGACTACAACGGCAATATTCCAAAAATATAAGTATTAATAAAAGTTTTCCATACTATCCGTGGGAAACTATGACGGCTCGGATATTCGCACGAATGCGCGAAAGTCATGTTTATCATTTTCTATATATGAACAGCGCATCTGTGGCTAACTTCTGAGGAGTCATAGAATTTGAATCGAAATAAGATTTGAAAATTTGAGCTATAAAACAAATTTTGGTATACAGGTTATAAATTTATGTTCGATTGAAGTCCATGCCGTTAGTTGGACGCAAATCTGTGAAAGCGCCATGTTGGTGAAAACGTCTGACGTATGTTGCAAAAATGTGTGAACATTCCAGGTGCTACAGCACTTTGGTGCGCGGCAGGTGCTGGTCATTTAGGGATAGTGAAACGCCTTGTTCGGGCTGGAGCCAATGTGAACCACGCTACGAAGACCCTGAGTACCCCCCTGAGGGCTGCCTGCTTTGATGGCCGCTTGGACATCGTGAAGTATTTGGTCAGGCATGGCGCCGACATTCACAAGGCGAACAAATACAATAACACATGCCTTATGATTGCGGCATATAAGGGACATTTGGATGTCGTAAGTGTAATTAATAGAATCAGGTGTTAATTTGCGGGAGTCCATAGTACAAAACCTTAATCGACCAATCTACAAGGAATACTCCGCAATACAGTGGTTCGCGTAGTATTGCTCGTGGAGGTTATTAGGTTTTGTCGTGAGTTTTAGCGCCACCTGGCGAATAATATTGTTGGTCAGTGTAAGTGAAATTGATTTAAGTCTTACATCTCGAAGTAAGCAGGAATATTTTTTAAATTTCTAAGAATTCTGTTTTAATTTCCATCTGTAGAAGCTTCGTAGGGCTTACCGAGATAATCCCGCCCGTTTGACCTCTGAAAAAATTAAATTATCATTCATGTAGTATGTACCCTTATGAACGTCAATAAAATACTTCTGAATTTACATTTAGTGCCAGTTCAAAAAGATTCAATTTTTCAATTACTATTATTTCATTATAATGAACTATTTTATTCTGTGTACCAACTTAATGTAACTTTCGTGTTTACTTTAATAATAACTTTGAACATTAATTTGGAGTATTGTTAATAATATTGTTGTCAATTTCTTGCTTGAATTAGGGTACTACATAATTTTTAAATTCCAGGTCCAGTTCTTATTAGACAGCGGCGCACGAGTGGACGAACGGGCGCTATGCGGTGCGACTGCGTTGCACTTTGCGGCCGAATGTGGTCATGCAGCCGTCGTATGCGCACTCATAGACCACAACGCAAAGATGCTGACGAACCAAAGTGGTAAGATAGAGGAAGGATTTTAAACGAGGATGAATCTGGGTTGCATTCGATGACTGTTTTAGTGGGTATTGGTCACCCTCTCTTGTGTGATACATACCTATATTGAGTTACATAAATGAATATAAATGAGACTTTAGATGTTTTTAATTTTGCTTGTAATATTAGAATGACAAACAACTTATGAATAGTAAAAATAGCGCCTGCACTTTTAATAGCGCAATTGTTCTTGCAACATTTTTGTTTTTTCGTCTAGGCAACACCCAAATATCTCTGTATCCTTTACGCTAATGTGTGGATTACATTTCTTTCACGGTTATAAAAATAGTTGGGAGAATTAAGGGTCAGTCTTTAGTGGGTAGATGGGTTCACATAGTTGAGTTTTAGCTTGTCTCTAGTTGAAATTATAGATCTAGTTATAATTAGTCATTAGTAAGTTTTGACTACAATGTTACTATTGGGTTAGACCGTATAACAGACAGAGGGTAGTACAATTAAGTCCACAGAATAATGTACGGTTCCAAAAAAGACGCGAAATTTTTCGGTTGGGGTGTATCTGTGGTGCACAAGTGATGTGGAATCGTAAACGAAATATTTCACATATAAATGTGACAATATTCTTAAAGATTTATTAAATGTTTTTTTTTGACTATATACAAGTGTCACGGCTCAATGCTGATACGGTTCTTATTATATATTATATTACCTTGGAATTATACAACTAACACCATCGACTATTACATGTAAAGTAAAAAAACATTTCCAGATATGACTATTTACCGTAACAAAGCAGCTGTAAAGTCGCGACGTCGAGAAATATTTAAAATAATGTAATATACTTAAATTTTGTAAAATACATAACTCAATCCGTTAACAAAGTGTTTTTATTTACATATTACTAGTATATAAAGATGTTTGTTTGTAGGTATGACACCGTTGCAATGTGCCGCGGAACGCGCGCGCGCCTCAGTCGTGGAAATACTCGCGGCGCGGTCGGACGTGTCGCGAGCGCAGGCGATTGACGCTTTCGAACTGCTTGGTGCTTCGTTTGCTAACGACAAGGAGTATTATTGTTTACGGGTATATTTTGTTTTCAGCACCCGGATGACTAAAAAAACAAAATTATCATTATTTTAAGAATTAAAATTGTTAATGTGTTGACGTCACAGATGGCGTATCAATACCTCCATAGAGCAATGACGATGAGGTACGACACTCGATATGGACAGCTGTTGAAGAAACCCGCCGATCCCATTCCGGCCTATGACAACTGGAGAGAGAGTACCACTTTGGAGGTAATTTATTAATTTTCAGTCTACCCTCGTTTCAAACGAACTATTTTTTATTTATTACGAAATCACAGTAGATCTTACAGGTTGGTGAAAAATATTTTTCTTTAATGATAATCATTTATTATTAATACAAGTTTTGCAGAGTTTTCAGTGGATAGTTGAATTTGCTCCCGTTTTTTTTATGTCCGTTACATAAGAATTTTTAACTTAATTAGCGACCAGTATGAGTATTTCAGAAGTTTAACAACTTAGAAGCCTTCGAAAAAGAGCATACCATTAATATAATTTTATAGGCCGGCAACACACACGTAAGACATGGCGTTGCGTCCATGCGCGGCACATTTTAAGTGAGCCTGCATGTTGTGTTATGTCAAATTTTATTCATAAAAACATGTTAAATGAATTAACTTTGAAAATTTTATTTAAACTATGTATTTATCCGCCATCGCACTTACCAGCGGTCTAAAATCTAAATATTAATGGCCGACTGTGTCACTTACTTAGCTTACGAAATTTCTAATACACCAATATACCAGTAATACCTCGACCTCAAACACTCGACACCGGAGCATCCTCAAGATGTTGCATACGAACATCGTTGTCAAAATCTATTAGAATTATACAATGAAGTGATTCTATTATACCGGATCGTCCCGCAAATAAAAGCAACGGCTTTTCAGGAGGTGGAAAGGCTACACGGCAACCCTCACGCCTTGCACATGGAAGGTCTGACGGTCCGCGAGCGGATTCTGGGTCGCCAGTGCCCCGACCTGCCCCACCCGGTGGTCTTCCGGGGCGCGGTCTTCGCTGACGAGGCGAGGTTCGAGCGCTGCCTCGCCCTGTGGAAGCACGCCCTCACTCTGAGGCATCTCAACTCTGTGAGTTCACACTAGCTTTTGATATGGTGCTCACAGCTGATTCACTTCTTAAACAGGACTAGGAACCATCTGCTGATAGAGGTATAGAGAAACCTGGATAAGTGGGAAGGCTCTTTTATTGAGAGTTGCAATGAGTTGATATGAGATTTGAATTCGTTGTTTACATCTATAATTGAGACCCTGTAGATGAATTACATTAAGTGACTAATTAATTAGTTTAAAGAAAAACAATTAATTAACGGATTTAAGTTATTATTATATTGTAAATATTCCGACGTTTCAGCGTCTACTGAGACCACGCACGTAACGTACATAACTTAAATCCGTTAATAAAGTGTTTTTCTTTAAATCAATAAATTAATAAAAGACAATAATTGATGATTTTGTATTCACCTCTAAAAATGGTTCCATAACTATAATTTTAAATCTGCTTAGTTGGAAAAGTGGATTTTTGG
This sequence comes from Pontia daplidice, assembly GCA_963693355.1. Classification (NCBI taxonomy): domain Eukaryota; kingdom Metazoa; phylum Arthropoda; class Insecta; order Lepidoptera; family Pieridae; genus Pontia; species Pontia daplidice. The sequence goes on from CAVNZL010000139.1 coordinate 7,087,196, forward strand.
AAACCCTCAATAATAGTTATAATATGTCCTTTGAGATCAAAGTTAACCAGGTTTAACTGTATTACCGAAACGACTAAGAAAATAGTACCTTCATCTTCATCAAAAAATTGCATCCATATTATAAAACTGCCATATTAAAAAGAAACTTATCTTTTTTAGGTGTCGGTTGTCAAAGATCTTCTGAGGTTCGCTCAGGTTTTTTCGCAGATGATTCATATTGGAATTGAATTGCCACTTGATCAGGTAATGTCGTTTCCTTAATTCTATAAACTATGATGTATGTGTGTCTTTGAACGTGCTTAACTTAATAGACAACAAGTCTATTATTATTTCCTTACAGTTTAATTGTAATTTGAAGCAAGTGTGCTATAAAAACAATAAAACACTCAAAAAATTGTTCTAACTTACAATGAATAACATCTACTTTCGTAAAAATGTCTGTCCCAATAAATTGGATTTTAGTTCTGGCTCGAAGGACCAAATCTAATAGATACCGTCTCACTCTAGTTCGCTGTCTCCTATCTACCATCTCGCTCACTCTAACTTATTTCCGAATGTCATTCCAGGTCTGTTTCGTGTTGGAGGCTTGCGCTGAGGAATTGCGAAGGGGCACCAAGAGGCTCGAGAAATCGCAAGGGAATCACGACCCTGAGGCCTTGATAGTACGGTCCATTTTTAAAATAAACATTTTGGAGAAAATATTATTACGTGAAATGCTTTATTTTTTCAATTTCAATTTTCAAACTCGTTTGTCAATTGTCAATGTCAATAAATTGGTTTATTGGTATACGGTGCACAAAGTGAGGAATGTTTCTTTAAATTAACGTATCTTTGATATATGAATATTACTAATTAATTGCTCTATACTAAAAACAAACTACTCATTTAAATTCAAGTATTGAGCCAAGATTAAGATTTTAAAACCCGTTTGAGACATGTCAAACAACAAAGACGAATGGAGTTGGGATTCGTTTTTAAATAATTATTTTTATGTTGACCGTACAGGGAAAATGCTGTAGTGAGTTGTTTTTTTCAGGAGGAATACGAAAGCAATGTGCGCACTGCCTTATATCTGGTTGCTGTCGCCGCGAGATTGCTGGAGAGTTCCAATGATGAGGTATGTTTTTTTTTTAAATACAACTTCATGGAACTCAGTTGTACATCGGACGTACTGTTACCTCGTCGCGTTTTGTGTTTCAAAAAGACACATTTTCGACGAAAGTATTTATTATATTTTTATAATTATAATAATTATCAATACTTTTACCACTGATTACTAATATTATACACTGGCAGAAGGGACTGAAAACAAAATGTAAAATAATTAGTGGAATATATAGGCGTATGTTGTTGATTGGCAATAATTTCGGTGTTCAGCAATATATACATATAAACCGTATGTAACAGTACGCCTAAGGTTTTTTAGTTATTCTAACAAGAATTTAATTTAAGGCAAAAGTAAACTATCACTAATAATTAAATTAATTAAAATTAAAAGAGACTCCGCATACCTTTTTTCCCATTTAGTCTTGTATTATACATATTGTACACCTTATTTTGGATCCGTTTAACATTTGGATCATATATTATATGTTCAATATCACTGTTTGGTAAATAAATAAAATTGAATGTAGAAACAATATATATTGTTTATACATTCAATTTTCATTTCAATTGAAATAAACATGTATAATCTATTTTAAATTAATTCAAATGTTTGATGTTCATAAATGTATAGAATTTATTGCGTCTCTTTATGCGCTCAACATATGGAGGCAGGACCTTGAGGACCTGCAACGCAATTACGAAAGGCCACGGCTGTTCCATATAATCTTCTACACCTATTTCAATTCCGAATTATTTATGCTTGGATACTCAGAATTGATTCCAAAACCGACACAATAGGCTTCGCATGAGCAATAATATTACAAATTAAAACGAAATATTTCGCTATGAGAGGAAGAGAGACAGAAAGTGTGCACACACTGCTTTCTCTTTCTCACATCCCTCACGTCGCCCGATCACTTACGTCACGATTACGTTAACGCTTACGTCACGGATTGTTCGACGTTTATAGGAGACAAACCGATCGACGAGACGCGCCGTGTTCAACCTTCGTGACGCGAGACTCCGCTCGGGCGGCACTTTGCTGCACCTAGCTGTTGACAAGCGGACGCCCGTTGACGACTTTCATACCAGTGATGTATGCCAGTGAGTATTTTCGCCTATCGAAATTTATATCACGAACTAGCTGATCCGGAAACGTTTTGCCACAAATATGATTTCCAGCAATCATTCTTTAGTTCAATAAAAAAAAGTTAAGTGCGCGGGGATATTTAGTTTTAAACAATAAAGGTATGCTTTATTTAGGTTAAATTAATCTTTATATGACGTTGGTCGATTTACCAGAGCAGTGCCATCTAATGAGTACTTAATCCAGTCGAAAAGTATCGACATCTGTAAGGATCTTTTGGAGTTAATAGACAATTATGACTGTCAATTTTTTGTAGACAAATAATTTGCTATAAAATAAAATTGCGACTATAATTAAAGATCTCAGCTATCCTATCCTTAAGTTGGACCAGACTGCTCACGGTGTGCCAATTTAATTTAAAATCGGTTCTGTAGATTAGGAGTCCATCGCGGACAAACATCGTGACAGGAGATTTATATATATTAAGATGTGATCTGTATCTATCGAGGTGGGCTGTTACTCTATAGTCTATATCATTCGTCATATCGAATGTGGGAAATATTGTTTGTAATGTTGTCGTTTGAGATGGTCAATGTCGCTAAGTACCGTTATATCTTTGATTTTTTGAGCACCAATTTTAAGAAAATGTACGTAAATAATAATATGTAAAAGTTGCAGGTCCAAAAGATGTCAATTAATGTATTTTTTATTTGGTTTACAAATCTGATATTTTTTTCAGATTCCCTTGCACAAGAACAACTAGATTGCTTCTCGAGTGCGGCGTGGATGTGGACGCGGCTGATGACTCGAGGAGAACCGCGTTACACGTTGCGTTGCTGTCCTATCAGTTTATGCCCGGTGAGTGGGACAATTATTTTTTCGTTGAACACGTTTTGAGTCTATAAGATTTTTGAATTTGAACTGTACTTTTTAACCGTTACAATAAGTTTTTTATAATAATTTTGATGATTTAATTATATATACATATTTCCTATAAGGCATTTAAGTTTTTTACTTTAAGAGCAGTTTCCATGATGGTTTAAGACTGTTTTTTTTTTTTCAAAAAATTTCCATTGTACTCTTGTGAATCTTGAATCATGGCTCGCTTAGCCATTTTACCTCAGATATTTATCGTTCTCAGATATTATTGTATTTTAAGTATTTGTTAAACCCTTCAGCTTTATAATACATTATGTATTCCGCCCATGGGCAATCGGCAATAGTTTTGCGAAACAGTCGAACGCAGAGTCTAAGTATAAATGAGCAGTGCTGTGTGTAGAGGAACGTGAGGCATGGAGCGAGGCGTTGTGCGGCTGTGTGTGTGAGCTGCTCGCACGCGGCGCACACGTCGACGCCATGGACGTGGACGGCATCACGCCGCTGGTCGCCTCTATCGGGGGTGAGCATTTAGGACAGATTCAAAAATGGAATTCTATTTGTCAACAATTCATTTTCGATAAGACCTTGACAGTGACAGTTGAAATATTTACAGATAATGTATGCGATTGCTGTTTTTATAGATAACTAGCTGATCCGGCAAACGTTGTTCTGCCATAAATGTGATTTCTGGCAATCATTTTTTTTAGTTTAAAAAAAAAATATTTAACAGTTTTAAGTGTTTATGTGTTTATAATCGAAAGCGTTTTAAATAATAAAAGTATGCTTTATTTAGGTTACGAATCATTTGGAGTTAACAGATATTGTGACTGTCAATTATAGACAAATAATTTTCAATTAAATAAGATTGCGAATATAATTAAAGATCTAAGCTATCCTATCTCTTAAGTTGGACTAGACTGCTCACGGTGTGCCAATTTAATTTAAAATCGGTTATGTAGATTAGGAGACCATCCCGGACAAACATCGTGACAGGAGATTTACGCGGCCTATAGCGCGTATAGATGTGGACGCTTGCATGCCGTTTATTTATAACATTTGTTTCCAAAACTGAATGTATTGTATCTATAAATGAATTTTCAGGTCCCGCAGAGGCTCTCGTCCGATCTGCGCTGAACCCCAGGCTGAGCTGCTTGGCAGCATCAGCGCTGGCGGTCCACGGTTGCAAGTACCGTCCCGACCAAGTGCCAAGAGATTTACACGAATTCCTCATCATGCACGGAGTCTATCCGATATAATGCATTTGTGCATAAAATATATAATACCGAAACGTCACAGATTATAATAAACCTTTTTATTGACGGTTTCGATCATCAATAGAAAGTAGAGAGCGCAAAAAAAATTAGTTAGGAGTTGCTCAAATTTTGTCTAATGGTAATTATTATAGTATTACAATGATTTCTTTTTTTGAAAATACATCAGTTCAATTTGATTTATAATTTATGAAAATAAATATAGAAAATAATAATCTAACGTCATTCGTTGTGCATATTTATTATTTTATTTTATGTTTTAAAAAGGTTGACTTGAGCAGCTCTTAATTTAGTCTGTGCTTACTTTGATAGTTGAGTTAAATTGACAATTGACTCGTGTCATGATGCTTCGTATAACGGCTAATTAATTATTCATATCATATGTATTGACAATATTGAGCGATAATATTTATATATTTTCTGTTATACATAGTACAATGGTTGTATAGAGGTGATATTATAATGGTTTTAGAGGTCGAATATTTCGTCCATTTATTTACTTTGATATAACAAAGGGCACGCCAATGACATAACAATAATCTTGTTAAATTGAGCTCCCAATTGAGCTTACAAAATTTAATTTTATCGCCTTTAATAAAATTTCAGTGTATATTAAAAATAAAAAATATGTTCTGCTGCTTAATGAAATAAACATACCATAAGGCCAGTAATTATAGACTGTACCACAATTATAGCTACAATTGGACATCGAAAGTGAATGTCAATTGTCAAATATTTGGTCGGAATATATATCTTTGACATTTAATTCTCACGTTATGAATTCTAAATTTAGAATTTGAACTGTGGAATATATTTTTAAAATATTATTTATCTGTGTTCAAATTTGTTTCATAAGAAAGATATATTTATGGAAAAAAAATAACAAATAAAAGCCTTGGTTGGCTTGTTATATTTTGAATATCGTAAATATAGATACACTCGTTAAGTCTATGGCGAACAAGTCATACACTGATAGATTATTTTAATGTGTACTTATGTATATATTTTCGTATAATTTTTATTACCATAAATTTTATATTTTTGGATAAGCCGTAACCGAAACGATAATTTGTGATAATTCTTTCATGTAAAAAATATTAAAAATTGCTAACAAACTATTATTACATACTGTAATTTACGCTATACGGGCCGTAGTTTACTTTGGACATAAAAACAGCGCGTTTGACAATTTACCGTTTCGGCCATTAATTGTAATTAGAAATATGTATCGGGTTTTATTTACACAATAACTTGTAAATAATCTATATTTTCAATAATCGATGACTTCTTTTATCTGCCATAATTTTTTCGTCCATCTTGTATGTTAGCATTTATCATACGAAGATTGCAGTGTATCGAACAAAGGTATGTGTTCGGGATGTGATGCATATAATATAATAAATGGCTCAAAGTTATAGTTTAAGTGTGAGATTGGGTAATTTTGATAGGCATACGTTTTTTACGCGGGAAAGTGTCACGAAATTTGACACTTGACAAAAGAGGTTGACTTATTGTATTCAAATCAATACAGATACGTAATGGTCTAGGACTGTCGGTTTGGGTGGGATTTGAAAGATAATTCATTATCAAGGTAATAGTATTTAACGCACGGTCGCTTAGTCCTGGCCCACGGCTGTGGTATCATAGTATATATAGAAATATATATATATTAATATATGTTTTTTAAGAGCTTTAAACTGATAACCGACCATATGTAAATATATGTGAGAACTGTATGTTTGTCTTAAATTGTTCTCCCAGATTTTGACTTCAAAAGTTTACACACAGCCAATTCAATATTAATTTGGTGGTTAGTAAATTTTGCCTTACAATGTTACCCAATGTCTGTGCATGCAAAATATTTAGGAAAAAAATACAATGTGATAATTATAGAGTACGATAGGCTAAGAAGGCCACACGAGGCTTGTAGGTAAGAGATTTCGGTCTTGAATATAAAAGAAATATTATTATAATTCTATATATTTAATATGTGCCACTATAACGATACTAAAGTGACATGAGATATTTGATATGACGTAACAAAACGGATTTTGACAACTGACAATTGACATTTGAAATTGTTTGAAATACTCATATCGACGTATTCAAATTATGTAAATTTTGAATTGAATGCACAATTTAAAATAGGTAGACTATAGAATGCTAGATATAAGAGATTCTATTGTTATTTAGTTGAGAAAATTGACGATATTTATCGGTCTCTTAAACTATTTGAAACAATAACGAGACGAATGATAACTTAATAGAACCAGGCGTTACTTTGCGGAAGTCCATTGTATACAATACTATTTGACCAATTTATTACCAATACTACGGGAATAAACGCAAACATGCGACGCGCGTTATCACCTTGATAGAGGAATAAACGCTGTACGCAGAAGCAACAGAAAAGTTCCTGAGGATTCTCCGGTTTTTCGCCCTGAACTAAATTTATACTTTTGTTTAATTTTTTAGTGATTTTGGTTAAAAAAGAGGCTTGTTCTAAATTTTTCCCGACGCTTTTGATATTTTGCCAATATAGATAGCACCTTAATGGTTAGCAAGGACCAATATTCTTATCGCAGAGGATCGTTCCTATGCTCTCTTGGTTTGTTCCTATATATATTTTAAATTCTCGAATCTACTACCCAATGAATAACATTCATTAACAATTTGACTTTTAAACGATAATAAAACAACGATGTCATATAACGACGCGTACGTCGAATATCAAACACAGAATAACGAAAAAGTGTAACGAAAGAGCTTTACAGTGCTTAGTGACCCTACAGTTAAACTTAAAGCTTGGCATTATAACGAAAAATGGTTATATTTTCGTAATATCGCTCAAATTAAGGCCATAATGAGCTTAGATATAGATAGTAATTTCTTCTATACGCTAGTAGGTAGGCTTTCCTAATAAAAAAATCTATTTTTCTTGAAAGACTTATATCTTTAATTAAGATGCATATCAAGGACCATCGAAAGTAGTTTTGAGAAGTAAAAGGGTTTCTTTAAGTTAGTAAGATAAGATTTGGTTAAACAGCTTGGTTGGAAACAATTTGTTCTACAAACCAAAACGCTGAGTCAATTTTATTAGTTGTTTTAATGGTTCGAGTCTTATTTTTTTATGTCTACGTGTTTTATATGTCAACTAAATTTGGAAGTGTGACATTGGATTGGTCGCGAGTTTGATTACGTCGAAAGGCGATTCCAAAGAGTTTTATTACGATTTCAGAGATACAAATATCTGGAAACAGTAACTGTCACCTGTTTTTTGATAATACGGGTCAAAAGTTTTTATTGCGGATTCGTGGAAGAAAAATTTCTGGTTAATGATTCCGTTTAGTTCCAGATTCCACGTAGCTCTGGCTAACCTCTCGTTAATGTCTTCTAAGTTGATATTACTTAATGAAATTTTACATATCTAGTTTGTATTGTGTTCAATTATAATGGCTCTAGTGGTCACTGCAGATTTTTCGTGCAATATTGTTTATGCAAAACCACTGCACTAAATCTAGTCAAACTGTTATAATTAGTGTTTAGTTCGGGATTTGTAGGAATTTTTAAAATAAATTGGTTAAATTTTCATGTTTTTTTATTTAATCTTAATGCCCTTGACAGCACTTTCGTTGAAATACAATTCACAGACATTTGAAATCAATTATTTAACGAGCGATATATACTTAATTTAAATAAATAATAGGACATGTTTTTATCATTCGTATGTAAAGTATAAAGAAATAATATAATATTCGTATTTAATAAGTATATATTATCTCACCACGAGTTTAAGAGGAAATGAATCAGTTTCCCATGTCATTTGATTCCGGATGCGATTGCGAAACGACTAAGAATCTGACTCTTGAACGAACATACCGACACTTGCATTAGTCACGTTCCATATTTTAGAACTGCCGATTGTGGGGTGCTGAATTCGATTCTCTGTATGGTCAAAAATTTGGTGTGTATCAGCACCAACAATACATAGCAATAATCGACCGTAGACAACCGTATTACTTTTGATAATAGTAATTAAAGAATGCGCTCCTAGATTTGTCTCTAAAGGACACCTAACACTACCTGAGTAGATAAAGCAGTATCTATCTAAGAACTGCGTATGACGCTGACACTGTTATGTAAAAACTGCAGTATGAGGGCTATGTTTTTTTATTTCATTTTATACTTTTTTTAGTTGAAAGGCATTTATATTTCATATTAAAGTATGAAGATGATGTTGAACAATAGTGACGCAACAATATTGACATAATGTATGCTCATATAGCAGACATCCATTGCTCAGATACTACTAAAATATTTTTACACATTCCAGATTTCGGAACGGAAATCGAAAATGTCAGTTGCAACGCAGTGAGATGTTAACTGTAGTATTTAGTTAATCAATCAGAAAGCCAAAGTAATTAAAGACAAAAAAGTATACAAAGAGTAAAGTAAGTCGTAAGTTAACAAACTATTATATTATAGCTCAGGTACCTATTAAATGTTATTTGAAATTTCGCCATTCACAACGAAAAATCTGCAGATACTTGTTCGATATAATAAACAGCTCTCTCAGTGCGAAAACTTTACTTAAATAAGGGAACAAAGCCTTATAATTTGCGGTTAATATGTCTAATCACGATTACTTGTCACTGGCTTAGCGCCAGCCTCAGTGATGTACTGTTGTGACCGAATTGCTCACTGTTCCGCGTTGGAATGTACTGATTGGGCCGGAGAACACTATGGTGTCCCATAAAGAACAAAAGGAGAATTATTACATAATAACGTAGTAAATTCATTATAAGTAAAAACATTGCTAGTTTTGCTAATATTAGATTCACAATAATCCAAACATTACCTTTGAAACGATACAAAAAAGTATACCAACATTGGCATGGGAAGTCACAACTTCGTTAACGAACTTAAAAAACTTCTTGCGCAAGTGAAACAAAGAAATTCGTTCCGACTTTCCGAACGTCATTCCCGCCAATTTTTAAACATGGAATACAATAATGGCGGATCTGCTGACGATAATGGGATTAATGGTAATTTGTATTACTTAACAGTAGCATCGGGGTGGGGTTGAGACGTCGGGAACCACTTTCAGTTTCTACTGCTTGCTTGCTTCGATAACACGGCTTACGTAACGATATACCCGGTTTGACAGCCCGCATTTGCATGACACACTTTTTAAAATTCGAACGATTTATCACTATTGTATACTATAGAGTTATATTGATAAGTTTGACATTTGATTCTTAAACCGCCTTTTCGAGTGTCATTTTCTTAATAAAAATAATGTGTAGAACGAAGTGCATTAACGTTAGTGCTCATCAAAGTGTAGTGTTTGTTTTGTGAAGGTATATATCTAAAGCACCATCTGTCGAAAAGTAAGTACATTTTTAATAATTACTTCTATAAACATCATACCGGCAATTTATTATTATTCAAATTTGAATTATCGTAGTCTGTAGCTATGTGACTTAGCTGTTTTTTCTTTTTTATTTATTTTCTATTATGTAGGTAATATAAATTTAGAACTACGTCCGCAACCATAAGAATTCTTTTTTTCTAAATTAGTACACGCTAAACTTTCCCATGCATGTAATCAAATCCTATTGTTTTATTAATTTACTAAAAGCCGGCGGCATCTATTTTTATAATAGAACCAATATTTTTTTTAAACAATTTTATCAACTAAACAGCGAAGTGTTTTTGGAAAAATAAAATATTTCATCATTTTTTTAACATTTCTGCACTGCTATAACTACGTTATCTAAATAATATAATTAATTCGACGTAATCTATAACCGTTGAAGTCTTACGCTGTAGCTTTCGAGGGCAAACCGTATTTATGGAATACAAAACAACTGAAATTAGCGAGAGCTTGCTACCCTCTTATAATATTCTTGAAAGTCTATTGAACAAATGCCGCGAGGTATCTTGAGAAATCTTGTACATCTTGGTATTATTACGTATAATTGTATGGCGGAAATACCTAGCTAGCGACACTCAGTAAGAAAGTTGAGCTTTATGTCAATTTTATAATTATAATATAGAATATCTAAAAATGTGTTTATTATTTATTTAAAGCTCAACAAACAGGCATTAACTATACATTACTAGGTTAGGCTAAAGCTTTACTAAAAATAGGATATATCGTACACATTTAAAAAAACATAAAAAAAGACTCAAACATATCGATTTTAAATTTGTTAAGGTATAAAATCATAAAGTAAAAAAATCTGACCAAAATTATATTACAATCTACGGTAAACCGTAAAATCGGAAACGGTGACCTTGAAACAAAAACTAACTTTAGATTTACGTTAAATCAAATTGTTAAGTTACGCTTTTCTAATACAAAAGGTTTCATGATGTGCCATATTTTTGTAAAATTAAATTTTAAATATTTAATTTAGATAATCAAGTGTATCTAAGGCGACAATAATCAATTTTTATGTCCTCTTGCAACAGATTGGTGCTATTCGTTATAATTAGGAAATATTTTCATATTTCTGTTGCAGTAGTTTTAAGGTATTCTATAAAATATTTAATAAAACTGGGCGTTTCAACACTTCAACAATCTTCATCATTATCGTTTGAACGTTTGTTGTACGACTCCCGTTAAATATTAATTTAATTCTGTTTTTTTTTCTTTTTGTTTTTTTTAGCGGCAGTATGAATACAGCATGTATGTTACTATTGCCTCACGGATTACCTTTGGAAACCTTAAAGTAAACAGAATATGGAGATAAAATATTCTAAAAAGAGATTGGACAACACAATTTTTGATATTAATTTTTTAAAAAGTTAAAAGAAAGTAACATAAATAGTTTCTTCTACAACAAAATTATCAAAACTCAACAACTCATTAAAATCCGTCTTAGGAATTGTGCTTCAGAAGTTCTTGCGAAATTGCGAGAAGGCCAATGTTTCAATTATATTTGTTTGTGTAATATAAACAAATTCATTGCTTTAGTTAAAATTATCTATGTTTATGGCTTTATAGATAACCGCGTCTGCGCAGGCTTAGTATTTCGAGTAGTTTATATTAGCGTTGAAACGAACTACATTATGACATTATTGTGATGTTACATTCACTTATTTTATAATAAAGGGGGCAAACGGGCAGGCGGGCCCCTTAAATTTTTCCCCCCCCCCCCCCCCCCCCCCTAACCAGGAGGTACAGTCCTGCCGGCCTTTAGGGGATAAATTTAAGGGGATTTAGGGCACCAAGTTGTATCGGCTCGGAAATACATCCCCCCGCAGCCTGTTTCCCCAAAAAAAGGGTGGCCGGCAAAAAAGGCCCAAAACCCCCCCTTTTTTTGGGCCCCCCCCCCCGGTTTTTTTTTTTTGGGGATAGGGGTTAAAGGAGGATAAAAAGACATAAGTATTTTATCTATTTAAAATACTGGTTTATTTTCATATGGGAATCAATTTGTTACTACCAAATATGAATTTGAAATAAATTATCAATTTTTATTCTACTAATAGTTCACTCTGTTTGGTAGCAATGTGTACATTGATATATACTGTGGCGGAGTTTTTGTAGAACTATTTAAGATAACATAGTTATATATGCGTAACTCTATGGTTTTTGGTAGCGCACGCCATATTTCGTGCTTATAATTACTAATGTGAGGATATCCTGTCTGACAAGATCTAAACAGCTCCTTAAAGGCGAGTAAAACGTTCGTAAGAACCTGTACTGCCCTTTTCGTTATAGATTAAAATAAATGTTGCAAAAATTATTATTTCATGAATGGTAGAGGCACAAATATTGTCATTTTTACTACTGTTTAAAGGGTAATGAGTGTTTGACCATCGATCTACTGTTGCATTAGTTTACATATCACTAAATTAATTTGAATACCCTCTGCATCCTTCTGAATCATTGAAACGTACAACAGTCAACAAAGTACATTATTATATAGTGTCTAAGAACTAATTTTGTTTAGTTATCTATGTCGACCCAAGCGTACAGTTACTGTATGTCCAAAATAAAGTCAAAAAACAGACGTAAATATTGCAATACGTATTGTTAAAAACGTCTATAATATTTTCATTCCATATATTCTTACGTATACGTTTTCTTTCATAGCAACCTGAGCTGTGTCCATAACATTTGTGCCCTGTTACCAAATATATCAAATAGTCGTATCGCTATCAAATTATCCGTGTCGAGTGTGGAAAACGATATTTGTGGTACCTAGGCGTTATGTTTCGCTTCAATATTTTAATAACATTCCATATTATGAAACTACCTAATTGAAACACATAACACACTGTGATATTTTACTAATGCGATGTTTAAAAGCTCATAGGAATATTATTTAGTTTGGGCTGAATTGCGATTTTCTCAGTTATCCTTTAAAAAACGTAGAGGTGTTACGTTAAAATGATGCGGACTAGAGTCTTAGAAAAAGTCGCACCCCAAGACTATATCAATATTACAATTGATATTTATGACGTCGAAAAAGTATAGGACTAACGTAATGAAATAATTTTATCGGATTGCCTTATGGAATGATTTAAAAAAAAGGTAAAAAACATGCCAGTAGAGGTATTTCCGAACCACTGCGTGTTAGGGACGTTTAAGAAGAGCGAGCTTCAAATCGCCATCTTAAAGGCTGGCAACACACTTGTGAGACCTCTGGCATTGTGAGTGTCCATGGGCAGCGGGTTCACAATCAGATGAGCCTGATGCAGCTGATCATTCAGATGAGCCTCCTGCCCTATTTTATAAAAAAAATCTTGATAAGTTGTCAACTGTTAATTGTCATGGGGTGCAAATTGTCAAAACAGGTTTATAATTTTAAATATTTTATTAGTACCAACAAATTAAGACTTCAATTAAAAATATTGTATATATATTATATACACTTGTTATTGAAAATATGTTGGCTGTGTATATGGCCCAATAAATGCACCCTTTTTAAAATTAGCGAATAGTCCTCGAGGTCAGGTTGTAATACTTCACGATTTTCAGTGGTAACCCCACTTGCAAATTGATTTGCAAGGTCACTTTGCGTAATATTTTATTTCACCTAGTTTATATTCACGTAAGCGTTCGTTAGTTTCATTTCAAAATGTGATAGTGTTTTCTTGTCAATCTATTTATTAAAATATTACATACATACATGGATTGGTTGGGAAGTTTTTTGACCTCCTGGAACGTTAAGGATCGTTTTTAATGGAACCATTCTTTGAGTAATTTATATTAAGAATAGCTTAAGTAATTCGTTACAGTCACAGTTTTATTGACAATTTGAAGCATTTTTAAAAATTTCGTTTTAGGTTGGTCAGCGAATAAGCTTTACATAGTTTTTACTTGTAGATTAAATATTTATGTCAGAGCGAGATACCGTCGCCGAAACCACTCTTTATTATTATACATTTCATTTAATTATTATTTTATCACATTAATTAATTGCCGCTCAATTTCGATTTAATATTATATTGTTACAAACAATTTGGTTATACACAATCTACTCTACTATGAATGATAGCCAAAATAATTTGCATGAAACAAAAATATAAAATATTAATTAAAAATTGATAAATTTAATCAACATTACATTGTTTAAATTAAATCATTCTAAATTCAAGAAACTGGCCTTTTTAGCCGATATTTAAAAGGCCATTTACTTGGGGGTGCCGGTTCTTTACGTAAACAAGCAGAGAGTTTAACCAATAAATATTTAATACTAAATGATTAATTACATGTCGATACACAATTTGATCTTAAAGAAACAGCACCCGTCGGTTTGCGAGAAGGCTCACAGTGTGTTTTTCAAATTAAATGCCATAAGCATTGGTATTACAAGCCATACTTTTTGTTATGAAACACGACCGCATTAGCCAGTGGTCTTCGGTCGAGTTGAGAGTTGAGGAGTTGAGAAATATATGGATTTAGGCATCGATGACCCTATTCGGTATTATATGGGTAAATTATAAATTTGAGATTGTAATACTAATTTAGGTAAAATATGAAAATGCGTTTGTCCAAGTCGATCCATACAGATTCCCTCATCGGTTCATTGTCCTGTTCCAGAGTGAATATTGAAAAAGAATATTAATAAAATATTATTTTAGTGTTTTATATATAAGTCGGTCACAAAGCTAATGTCAATAGAGTATAAAATACATTACTGATTTGACCTCACGTGTTTATGGTCACGGATTAGAAATTATGGTGAATACATTGCAACACACAAATGCAATAAAGTCATAAAGTAATGAAAAGCAATTGTCTGAAGTATTAATAATAAAAACGTATCTCCCATTTTTAATAGGCCTTACTTGGAGAATTAAATTTTTACATTTCCGAGTTAGATAAATCACTATCAAACGAATGGGAACAAGCCGTCACTGACCTCAATTTGTCAAAGGACATGCAAAATAAAGACATTATGAAAACTCCAAAAATAGTTTGTCATAATGTGTAAATCAAGTGATAATATTGGCACGCGAGGAACTCGGTCAGTCGGTTTCAATGTCTACGTACGATTGTATAACGTCCCGTAATGAGTGAAAAGTGGGTTGCGTCAGCGCAAGTCGCCGCCATACAAAATGTACTAATTGATTTGTAGTCTCTTAAATTATGGACGTGAATTACCGGTATCACGATATCGCTTCTGGAATCGATTCCAGGTAAAAAATTTAATCAAAGCTTGTAAAATTGTAACAAGCAAAATGAAATTTTTGTTTTTATTTCTTTTCTTATAGATTTAAAATGAAAAAAATCTAATTTATTTTTTAACAACAGGTCCCAAGTCAAGGACATAGCTGAACAGAATTTTCTTTTTTATTATTTTTATTAGAAAACCCTTTCATTACTCGATATCGGAAAATTGGACCTACTCACGTCAGAC
This sequence comes from Pontia daplidice, assembly GCA_963693355.1. Taxonomy (NCBI): domain Eukaryota; kingdom Metazoa; phylum Arthropoda; class Insecta; order Lepidoptera; family Pieridae; genus Pontia; species Pontia daplidice. Next base: position 7,102,417 of record CAVNZL010000139.1, read on the forward strand.
GGGTTCAAACAAATTGGTTGCTGACTTTAACTGGAATTAAAAAAAAAACTCTCGTGACGTTGCATCGAGAAAATTACCGCAACATTATTCTATTCATAAAAAACACAATATTAACTTACAAATTGGGATTAAAAAATACACATTAATAATTAAGTACTTTAGTTGAAACAGTGCAAAACTATTCCTACGATGAATATGAACTATTTATTAGTAAAATTTGCAGTAAAGATTGAGTATAGAAGTTTTATGACCTCACCTTACCACTAGCACGCGCACCTTGTGGTCCACCAGCGACGACTTTCTCCATTTTGTTTAAAGCCGGGTTTTATGTTTGAGTATTTCCTTATGACACCTAAAACCTACTATATAATAACGTTTTCTTATACGATTTTGTACAGAATAATCGTTGCTTTCAACTGTTGTCATAGAGTTGAATGCCTATACGCAAATTACAATAAAGCTTAAAGCTTAAGAAACATATATAAATAAATAAATAAATATATATATATATATAATTATACAGACGCCAACGCCAACAAGGACTCACATAAGAGAAACAAATCACAAACTAAAAGCTAATGTTAGGCCAGGAAAAAGGAAATACACAAAATAGCTTATATAAAACAAAATCAAATAACTACTATACACTTTCCGTAATCGACAAACCCCTTATAAATATACATATATATAGTGTTACTAAATTATATATATATATATATATATATATATATATGGTGTAAAATTGTTACAAATAAAGGCTTATTGGAAGTAAGAAGAAAGTTATGTCGATCTGTAATTTTCATTTTACTGATTTAAATCTAGAAAGCTCGCTGCTTTTCACCTATAACTAAACGTAACTCCTTGTTAATGGTGAGGAAATGCCAATTTTATTAATTAACAAACATTAGTTTAACTTACTTTAAAATTTGATGTGTATGTACACATCAAATTTTAAAGTAAGATGTTGGAGTGTTCCAAGGCTTGTTTTTGGTAGGAAAACCGTGGGGTTTAGTAAGCAATCCCATATATTACAAATGAAATGTCCTTTGTTATATGTAAACAAATTTATTGGAAACTAAAATATTACTACTATATCATATACCATTATTTCTTGACACGAACACTCCAAGTATTTCTATGTATTGACTTTTTTTAAATAATTATTTGTAATGATGCATTTATTAAGTCTTGCTATCTAAATTATTAGTAATTTTCATAACTCATCATCAAAATGGTTATTCAAATGAAATTATTTTGTCTCAGTTTTCAGTAACTTGTACCGTCCATTGTGCTAAAATATTTCCCACTTTTCTGATATAATATAATGTGATATAAAATATACATTTCGTTAAATAACAATTTACAAAAATATATTTTATCATACCTAAAAATTGAATTGAACAATGCAATATAATTGTACTAGATCAATTGATCTAATATATAAGTAGTAGTAATTAGTAATCTCTAAGTAGTATTGTAATCTTCCGGTTTCAGGGCGAAACGCGCTTCGAGTGTTTGAGGGCTTTTTCGCGAAAATCTTCTAAGAAAATGGTCTAATAAAATTGTATACGATTGAATTCAGCAAAGTAATGCCTAATTCTATTAAACTAGAGCAAGTAGAAAAGTTGAATATTATAAGAAAGGTTAACATAAAATTATGTAAATAAAATGTTTTTAATTCGTTATATATTCAAGTATATGGTAATTCACACTTCTGATTATTAAACATTAGTCCAGGTAATTAAGGCTCATTGGTGCCGTATATTTAAAATACAATAATTCAAAAGTCGAAATAGGATAATAATTGTTAGTAATACACTTTGACTTGATAAAACACGAGGAATTTAGAAAATAAACTAGCTTTGTTTTTTAGCTATTGAAAAACTGGTGAAAATCTTGATGAAAGCCTTATATTGTTTATAAATATATTAGAATTTTAAGCCGGCAAGCTATTCGACTTTTATACATTATCAAAGATACAGGTCAAACTGATAACCCATTCTTGAAGTATATTAATCTTAAAAATTGCATAAATATTTCTTTTAAGGTTCCAAACGGTACTAATTAAGTTTTTGACAAAAACACAAAGCGTGAACATGCCACGACATTGACCTTAAGTTTCGTATGTAAATTAGTTTAGTCATCAGTTATGTCGCTACTAAATAAACAGAACCCCAAAATAGTTTATCAGGCTGTAAATTACTTACAGCGGTTCCGTACTTTCATTGCTCGCTGAGCGTAACGTGAGATAGCCGTTTATAAATTGTTGCGCAAGTAATATGCAGACAGACATGCGAACTTTGCTATTTATATAATTAAATCAATTTTTATTTAAGTCGACTTGTATAAAACAAAATCTAACTGAACTTAATTTTTTAATACATTTTAGGACATTAGCAAACAAATAGCATTTTTTTAATAACTCTAATTATATTCATAAAAATCAATATTAAATGAAAATGTTAATTTTGAAAATTGAAAATTTAACATTTATATAATAAGGAAACTTCAAGTAAAAACCTTACATAAATATCAAACCTACCTTTAAGGTAAAGTTCCGAAGATACTTCAGCATTTGAGCCTTTGAATAGCAAGACTCATTCTTTGTACGAGCTGCCACCTCTTCGGTCTCCTGTGATGATAACTAACCATTTTTTTTATTATATTTTTGTAAGTTATACGGTTCTGATCAATGTTTAAAAGTCTTGGGGTCGATACTTGTCGAAGAAAAATGTCGGTACACAAGTGCAGTGCATAATTAAAGCATTTGCCAAAGTTAAGTCTAAACAATTTTAACCGTATTAGCTTCTATGCTAGATATTATTAGATTAATTTAATTAAAGCATATAGTCAAAGTTGCTATTACTAGATTTTTAGTTAATACTTAGTCTAATTTGAATAATTGTATTTAATAATTTGAATAATCTTATTTAAATATATAATACTCCTTTGTAAGCGATTTTATTTACGGACAAACCGCGTGAAGTTGTATTAGTAAAAACACTTGATTGATTTCAAAGTTATTTTTAATCAAATATAAAATTTTATATATTAAGAATTCAAATACCACGATTTCTTAATCTTAAACATAATTGAGTTGAAAAATGTTATTGAAGATTGAATTTGGAGAATCATTCAAGGTTTTCAAATTTATATTGTACGTAAACAAAGATAAAATTTGGGTCATTGTATACATTAAGGCTATATTTAATTAATTTGATTTAATATCAGTTCTGTGATGTCCAAAGTTTTAGAACATGTTTTATATATTCTGTTGTATGTAAAGACCAGAACATAAACTTAATTCATAATATTAATAGTAAAATAAGGTCGTGCAAAAAAAATTACAAACTTAAATTGATCTACGTACAACGTGACTTTATATTGACTTATTTTTTTAAATAGGGTCGAACGTGAAGGCTTACCTTTTCTTCAGTGGCACCGTCGCCCATGGGCATAAAGCTCGCAAGTTTACGGTTTTACCCGCAATTAAAACACTAAGTAATGTGTACAGGACCAAATTTCCCCACTCTCCGATAATTTTTCATATATCTCACAGCGTTCCTCGATAAATGGACTATCCACCACAAAAAAAAATTCACTTCGCAGCTTCGTATATACATAATATATTCCTGATACTATATGTGTGACATTCGCGTTAACAGAAGACAACCCTAATTACATCTTATACATTTGAAAAGGTAGGTGAAAAAGGATTGTAAATTTTTGTTTCCCTAAATGACGCTTCAACCCACTAACATCGCAACGACTCCTTATTATATTATGAGCCCAATGTGGAACAAATAAAAACGCATGTAATATACGGATACCTAAACAGTAATTTTTAAAACAAACAATTTGAAATTCGCGGAGGAGTATGTACTCATATTATTGCCTCAGACTTGACAATATTACATAAAAGAAAAAACTCGCGTTATCTTGTCTTTGAATAATAGTTCGAGGCTGTTTAAATGAGATTTGTTTAAACAAAAAGAATTAAGCACCGTTTAAAATTTTGAAACTTATTATGTCAAATGCTTTCTAAAAAAATGAAACCTAAAACATATATTTGAATCCTCACTGCTTTTTCTGTCAAACCTGAACCGGACATAATACCATATGTGTCAAAATACTACTTTACTTCACCATCTCAATTATAGTACGATTGTGAAGATTTATTTTTGTTTTATGTTTATAAATATTTATATATTATGTAAAAATAATTGTATATTATATAGCTGTTCCCGTATCGGAAGTAGCTGCCAATAGAAATATTTCGGACCCAATACAATTTACCTTCTAGAAAAGTTCTCTAAAAGATCGTCTATGCATTTGTCTGCAAAAAAAGAGGACTTCAAAGTCACGTAGGCGGCAGAATTGCACAGACCAGCACTAGACTATATTATTTACTGTGAATACTGTCAAAAACAGGCTACTGGATGTCATATTCAATATATTATGTAAGAAAAACATAGGATAATCGGCATATATTTTAACTTGACCATTAAACGAAACTAGAACGCGGCTTAAATCGTAAGTCTATGCTTAAACACCGACCATATATACGTTAATTGTAAAACACGAACCTTGAATACAGATTATAATTCTTTTATTATTTTTCACTTATACCCAATCCCACATTAGGGTCAAGGCGGCACGTATCACCTAACTGTCAAATTTTTAACAAGTGCTGGCATCTGTTACAATTTTATCGATAATAAAAGATATTCCGAAATCCATTTGACGTCAAGTCACGATTACATCTGTCAGAGTGTAGACAATAGACATTATCCTTTCTTATTGTTAGTAGTATGAATTAACTCTTTTGTAATCTGTACCAACATTATAAAGCTGGAAAGTTTGATTTAGCTTCAGAAACTACTGGTATAGATTAATTTATTATTGTTGGATAGTATCGAAAACGTAAAGCGACATTACATTTTGCTACAATAACGAATAATAATATATAAAAAGGACGGGAAAATTGTTCACTTTAAGACAAGGAAGCCGCTTAAAAAGTTAGACAGACTAACTCCAAAAATGTTGTAGGAACTTATGATGATGATAAACATATTATAAATTAATATTTATAAATGTTCACTTCTGGTTGAGCCGCAAAAGCTTGAAGATGGGAATGTGGACCATAGTAACGTCTAGATTCCCGTCGGTGGGCGCTCGCAGACCTGCCTCGCTTCTTCCACATTCATTATATGCAATCTTTTAAAAAAATCGTTAATACATTTAAAGTCGGTGAATAGAGCAACCAAGAAAGAAAATAAATAGTATCAAAAGTGAATCCTTGATCCAATTCGATAAAGTAAACTTCATTGTCTAATTCTGAATTGAGTCTCTTTCGTAATGCTTAAAGATCTTTCACGATGAAAAGATTTTTTTTGTTGCTTTAACCGCTACCATCGCAGCAAGTGAATAAAGTATCATTAAATAAAATCGAATAGTACCCTCAAAAGTAAGCTTTTATGTAATTTATGCTATTATTGAAATAACTATGAGTGACCGGCCTTACGTATTATGTATTCAATGTAACGCAATACTACACAATGAAATTAATTACAAAGCGATCATTAGAGTATTGTTTAATGATACGTAACATTAATGATTTAATGTCTGATGCAAAGAAAATAGCTCAAGCATTTAGCTTTTGATCGTGCAATGTAATATTAACAATTATATTTGTTATTTACGCAGTATATTACGTTAATAATATTTTAACAAAAACTAAAATATTTACATTTAAAGATATTGTATTTTGATAATATATACATGGTTTACACTTAGGCTTTTATTACGGTGAAGAATTATTAAATTTTAAATAATTCAACATATTTTGCCGCTTGAATTGCCTCCGTTTGAAAATTAACCACAAAGTTGTGTAATGTTGTACAGAATGCTTCAGCTTTTGACTATGAAAAATGAAGGTGTGCTTCCTACAAACAGCATTCGAACCAAAAAAAACAAATAAGGTCTTAGTAGCTAGTATCTAGAAGTATAAATATATCCAACGGTCGAACACTTCGTAAGTGCAATCAAAGTTTAACGTAATGTTGCTGCAAAATATTTACGTTAAATGACTTGTCTCATCAACTGCCTTTGGTATAGTTAATTTAGTCAGCGTATGACCTGCATCACGTACCTCGATCTTTTAAAATATTTGATTTGATCACATCAATTAATTAAATAAATATCACGAATTGTTTGTTCAAGATTGTTTGGATTTTAATATCGTTTCCCACGCTTCTAGATTATATTTAAATCGTGTTTTATAAAAGATTTTATTTATAACGTCATCAGTATATCATTTATATTAGGTATATATGTAATTAAATGTTTGTTTTGTTCGTTGGATCGTTGTTTTAAGTGGACGACAACAGAACGGAATGAAACTACCCACTATTTATTTGTTCATTTCAATAAATAGGTGCTTTTTAATATATGTATGCCGAGTGTGAGGCCAATGGTATGATTATGTTACGTTACACACAAATAAATCTTGAGGAAGAATAAAAATTAATAGAATCAGGCGTTATCTTGCGGAAGTCCATAGTACAAAACAGAGTAGAGTTTTCACGGAGTATTGTTTACATATTTGACTATTAGGGTTTTGGAGACTAAAAAAAACGCATTGGTACATTACGTGTGATCATTTTCTTTCCCGTATCCTATTTCAAATACATTATTATATATAGCTACGAGCTTTGTGACGCTGATACGTATATATGTTATATACGATTATAGGCGCGATCACAAACCTGCAAAATCGTTTTCAATGTATACATAGCTGGATGTAATAACACCGTATTACCATCTTAACCACACTCGTCGCATATTACTTTACATAAGGGTACAAAGGTCGGAGCACACAATTACAAATACATGTTGAATGTAAAGTTTTTTTGAAACATCAACCTGTCATGTCTAACTGCATGACACTAATAAAAGTTCAACTAGCCATACGACAGTGTCCCAGTTACGCTCTTGAGTAACGTAACCGTTTTATAACAATATTGTTTTATTACGCTACATAATTTTACGAGTACATTAAACGCACCTAATTGTTTAATACAATTGAGTCGTCTTCAGTAATTTTATCAGGGCACATAACGTGACTGATTATGTATTTCTAGCTTAAAATAGTCTAACACTTCTTTGACATAAATCAGTTTACTCATTAAATATACTCTGACAATTTTATTAAATTGATGTGGCTTAGCATAACCATGATACAATTAGACGAAACTTCCTTTAAGCTTGTACATATGAGGAAATAAGCTGAAACTAATTTGAATTATACAAATTTATATTTGCAGCTTAGATAGATAACATTATATTTTAGCTAATACCTGAATTAATTGTATTACGAAATCTATAAGCTCTAATCTTGTATTATTAAACCTCATTCTCACAGGTCGTTATCAATGGTACAAAAGTAAACACTTTCGGGCTTTCGAAGTCTGTTAAAATTTAAACATATTCAAGAATGACGATAATTACAGATTCTCGGCTTATAATCAACTCTATTGTTCGTTTTAATGTTGTAATACTATATATTAAGAATCCTAACGTACAAAGAACTTATTCAAAAGAATTACGTAAGGATTGATAATTATGTGTTTTACTGCTTAAGGCGTTAAATTTTTGTAAAGGGCAAATTATATACTTGAGGAGGCCGTGTCTATTGTAGCATGGATTTTAAATATGGTAACTCAAAGTTTGTCAAACGATAGAAGCCCTTGCTTACCTTTAGGTTTTTGATTTATTGTTATTTTTCTTATAAAGAAGGTGGGGATTTCAAACATTCACCGGCAGAGATAGCGCAAAAATTAGGCTTTGTTCTATTACACTTCTTATAGTTATTATGGATTAAATTAGTGTTAACAGTCTTTAACAAGGTTATTAAGTGCCTTTTAACTCGGGGTGCGTAATTGATCTCCTCATTGTAATGAAAAAGAAAATTTTATATGCGTATTCAGTAGGTCTGAGAATCGGTTAACATCTATTTTCCAACCAGCTAATGTTTCCTTTCTTAAAAAAAACTTAATTTATCATCCGATCAACCCCGATTTTTCATTTGTTAATTATAAACTTTAATTTAAAAAATCTGATATAACTCTAAATTTTCACTCTTATACGATCAACCCCTACTTTTCAATGTATGTAATATATTTCAAATTTAACTAAACAATTGCTAGAAATCACATGTTTGGCAAAAAAATGTTTGCCCGGTCAGCTAGTAATAATTATAAAATTGATAATAATATCATTAAAGGTTATTTATTAATGAATGTATTTGTTTGACCATGGAGTTAACCACAATAGAGCTTTAAATATTGGTGTACTCAAAAAATGTCTTTTGCAGGGTGGAGGGGGAGGCGAGTGCGGGGCGGGGTGCGCGGGCGGGCGGCGAGGAGCTGCCGCCGCTCCTGCGCACGCGCACGCGTCCCACCCGCCACATCCGCTCCGAGCGCTTGATGATATGCCGCCGGTACTTAGGTATAAGGATTTTTACACATACACACAGTTTTTGACACATTAATACGTACATACATTTAATACTGGATTTGACTCAAAATACCTTATCTGCTCGGTAATACATTTTTTCCATATGTTGTATAGTATCTTAAAGCTATAACATAGAGGATTCGGGTTTTGTATTCAAATGTAAGGGGAAATTGAATGAGTTACAAGAAGGTACCGGTCACCTAGAAGCTGTTGCTTTCATCGACATCACAACACACACAATAATTCTCTCATAAATAAATGAAAAAGTAGAAAATACTTCAAGGATTTCCTCTATATGTAAGGGTATCATGTAACAGGGATCACAGGGGATATGAAAATATATAAGATGTATCCTTTAATACCACAGTAATTCCAAACAATGACAGTTAATTCTTGCATCATATAAGAGAAAACTGTTGCGTGTTTGCTCATTTTTAATAGCGTGACAAATATCTATGACCCGCGTGTCGTGCTGTGAGAGGATGACCTTTGATGAGGCAAGTACTCCATTGTCGAAGAGTGATTTGTGTATAATTTCAAAAATTTAAATCTCCGAATTGTTTGTTAGATATAAATAGTGTATATTCTGGACGTTCCCTCACTCAATCTTTACGGGAAATTTTTCAGGACACTGTAATTATGCCTGAATTAAATAACATTAAAACACTAAGAAAGCTAGCAAAGGAAAAAGTATTATTTCATTATATAATGACTTATTGAACTGAAAATGACTGAAATGAATCATTAATTCATCAGTGTTCTCACAACGAACCAGTACGTGGTCTATAAGAAAAATAGTCATAAACAAAAACTGATTTTTTTCTTTAATTAATAGAATCAAGCGTTACTCTGCGGAAGTCTATAGTATACTATTCTAAAAGACCAATGATTAGCAATACTCCGCGATTTCAGTATTTCAGCCTAGTGAAAAGAATTTTAGGTCTCTATACATCCCTCAAATTGGCCTAAACATTTACATTATATAGATTTAACGAGCCAGCGCTTTTGAAGATTGATTTTTCGTTCAAAGAAACATTGAAAACAGCCTGTAAAGCTTAATCGTGTTTAATGAGGTTGAACACTTATTTATATGCCGCAATTTTATTCTGTTCATTTAAAAAAAAGTCATCCAACGGGAAAATAGATGACGAACTAAACATACAAAACTTCAATAACTGTACGCTCTTTAAAACACAGATTGCCTTCCAGAATTTAAGATGAAAAGAAATGGTTATAAGTTATATTTTCGACTTTCGATACATGTCAATTGTCAAATGATAGTCAGTTTGCTTAGTGAAATGGCTTATGCAATATTACGTTGAAATATGTATCCGTCTAAAGATTACATTGATGTAAATTATTCTATTGTTTGTTTTGATTATTGTGATAGATTGCACGGTACGATCATTTAAGAAACTCTAATAATTATAAAGTTTTTTTATTTATTCTTAATAACATAATTGTCACTATTTTATTTTTGGTTGGGGTAAGTAGTAATGTAGGGTAAAGTCTAAGTAGTGTAAAAATACTTACTTACATTAGGTTAGTTAATTGCTATTAGAGTAAATCCCATCTTGGGTGAAAGCGTTCGGTTGCTTTCCAGACGTGTTTGTCACTTGTGAGTTTCCTCCATCTACCAGCTTTATTTACGATGTCATCTGCCCACCTTCGTCGATTTCTACATATTTTTTTTCCTATATCGGGGCCCCATTCATTTTGTCATGTTAAAAACTATACGTCGGACATCGAGGCAGTATCACCTCGATGTCCGCCGTTCCACAACAGGGCGCTCCAGAAAGCCCCCCCCCCCCCCCCCCCCCCACCGCTTGTGGAACCAGCTCCAAAAGAGGTATTTCCGAACAATTACGACTTAGAGGCCTTCAAAAAAAGGGGGTATAAACATCTTAGAGGCCGGCAACGCACTGGGGAGCCCCTCTGGCTTCGCGAGTGTCCATCATGGGCGGCGGGTCCCACTTAGCACCAGGTGAGCCTCCTGCTCGTTTGCCCCCTGTTTTATAAAAACAAAAAGTTGTTTAAATGTTCACTGTTACTGCATTTCCCAGACTGAGAATGTGGAATTCAGTTTTTAATTAACACCGAAAGTGCCAGCGGCGATTCCAATTTCGACAAAATTCTCCACATCAATCTCCACAGAGTAAAATTCTATTTTCCAGAGAGTATGAAGATAGATGAAAGGCATTATTTATTTGTCAGACTTTAAATCTTTGTGTTGATTTTCTCTATTCTGTACTATAACAAGAAACACAACACAATTACAAATAAGTAGATTAATTCTTGATCCCTTTTAAGTAATCCATTTCAGGTAATTTACTGTTATATACGACACACTATATAAATATCTTCGGGTATCATCATATAATGGCACGGGACAAAATGTTGCCGTGACCACTCCATTTAGGTATACGTGTAACGAATAAATATCTATTTCAGGTCAAATCCTTTGTACACTGAAGAGGAAGAACAAGAGGTAGTAATCATCGTGGACTCACTGGAGTCGGAGGTTGAGGGCGCAGGTGACATCCCGAGCCCTCGACGAGTCCCTTCAAACTCTTCAGGTAGAAAATGTTAGGATCGATGTTGTTTGTGGTGTCTGGTGCTGTTAATTTATGGAATTTTATATAGTAATCACAAGATTGTTTATTGTTGACGATTATGACAAATTAGAGTGACATTGAGTGGGGAATACATACTATTTATTTAGTTTTTACATAGTCATAACAAAGAATCCATACTCAGACTTTTAGTTGGGAACTCTCTTAATTCGTTTGACATCTTTGTTAGTATTTAGTATCAGTGACATAAATATAGATCCTAATTTAATAATAATTCATTGTAATATATATATATATATTTATTTAATAATAGGTTATGGCAGCGGCGGAGGCAGCCACGGTCGGGTATCGCCAAGTTTACCAAAGAATGAGGAATATGAAGTGGAGCCGACACTCTCGGGTTCTGAAAAGAGTGGATCTCAAAGTACCTCCGACTCCGATGGCACGCCACCCTGCACACTCTCCCGAAGCCTGAAAGAAGACATACGATCTTGTTTGGGAGGATGCCGGTTCGTTTCTAAATATTTCGGAATCTATACATTTGTAATTATCCTATAAGAGTAGTCTGGCAGTGGTCCATGGGCGGTGGTGGCCTTAGGTGAGCCTCCTACCCGTTAAGCCGAAGAAGAATTCTTTGGCTTTCTACTAAGTAAGGTGTACAGCTTATGTCAATTTCATAGTTAATCAGTAGAAATCAAGTGTAGTAGGATTTGAGAAATACCTACATGTTCGACAATTAATGTCAAATCTAATCAATTCAGAAAAGAAATTAAAAATGTACTGACTTCATACGTGTAAGAAAGTTGAACAAAACAATTTAGCTAAAGAAGTTGGAGGTCGCTCCTTAACAAGTGGATAGTGTTGTCTTTACGAATGGCATTATATTATATTCCGAGATTAGTTCTTAGTGTAGAATATATTACTTAGATAAAAACTGGCGTATGATTTTGGAGAAGATATTGTAAAAGTTCTACGGTAGTTGCAATGGATTCGACCATTAATGAGTTTAAATGTTACTGCCTCACGAAGAACTTAAATTACGTCTTAGCACAAGTAATTAGCAGAATTAAAAAAAAGATTCGAATAATCTAAAACTGTATTATCGGTTTGGTTCAAAAAGCGTCTTTTTAAACAAATTTTTTACTTGAAGGTGGGAAAAAGATGTGGGTCCAGTGGTGGAAGCGGCAGTGCGTGGGGCGGGTGGTGTGAATGCGGCCAGGGCGCGGCTTCATGCTGCCCTCCTGGCCCTGCATGACCCACCCAGGGGTTTCAACAGAGGCCCATCGTTACCTTATTGCGGACCTGGCGTGCGCCCTGGTGACGTCACCATGATGCCCAAATCCACCGGAATGTCTTTACTGGTGAGTTATTAAAAGCTATATGAAATTATAATAATAATGATAATAATAATAATAATACGACCTTTATTCAGATCAACTTCATAAAACAACAAAAAAGAGTTCATACCAAATAACTTATTCTAATAATAATTACATCGTGTTTTTTTTCTGCTCATCTGCCAATCGGCAAAGGCCTCCTCCAACCGTTTCCATTTTTGTCCGTCTTGAGCCACTGTGTTCCACATTACTGCTGCCACTTCTTTGATATCATCATCCCATCTACTCTGCGGTCCCCCTCTTTTCCTTTTACCTTCCCTGGGATACCATCTTTTCACTTTCTTACTCCATTTGTAATGTCCTCTTATCATGTGCCATGTGTATTTTTTTAAATTGACAAGTTTATAATGTTACTGATATTCTACGCACATATGGTTTCATCTGCTTTTATCCTAACCTAATCAAAGAAATTTCAGAGCGCATAGAGAATGGAATGGTCGAGCCATAATACACAACACTTATAAACGACTCTGTTTATCTGTTATGACAGTGTCTTACTACGAGTGATAATAAATCATTACATTAATCATTTAAATCGATATTGTAATAGGTCGATTAGCTTCGCTATAAAATATTGCACCGATAATGTTCAAACAGAACCCTATTTATGTGAAATATATTGCTAATATTTTACATCCATTAGTGAATGTTGCCAGCTTCTTTTATTTCATATTTAAATAGGTTACCGTTCTCCTTTTAAAAAAATTGAGAGGACACGCGAGAACTCAGATAAGTAGCACGGTGATTGATAGCGTGAAAATAATTTATAATTTCAATAGAATTAATTGTAAGTTTGTATGGCCACAGATCATGCAAATAGCCTATAGAGGTGAACCTGTAATTAACGTAGGACATACTCTCTCGTTTAATGCCATCTTAATATGCACATTATTGTATGATCTCTAATAAGATCTTAATATTCATCTTTATACTCAACAGAGACTTAGCGTTCGATTTTTATTGGACAAACGCATTGATCTCACAAGTGTGAACGGGTTGGTCTAGTCCAAAAAAAAAAGTTAGATCCATTAAAAAGCTCTCTCATGACAATATGGATAGATTTTTTTATAGCGAGAAAACTTTTTCAAAAAAAAACCAAACGGCCTTTTTCCCCCAACCTCCCCTGATGAAAAGGGATACCCCCCCCCCGGGAGAATTTTTTTTTCCCCCCCTTGGGGGGCCCCCCTTTTTTTTTGAAGAAGGAGGCCCCAAAAAAGTTTGGGGTTTTTTTTTTTCCCAAAAAAAAAAACCCCCAACGTGCAGTTCAGCAGTTCGTGACGTCAACAGCGAAAGGGTGGAACACTTCGCTGCTATAATACTTTTAAACGTTTGTTACTTTTAGAAATAAAAGGACGGGATGAGGTTGTGTAGTTCGAAAGAACACTTGCCAGAGTGAAGCCCATAATAGGTAAGCAACTGAACGACATTGGTGAAGACGATGGTGAACAGCTTCGTGTCCACGAATCGTCGTGTATACCACGTTTGGCATGGCTTTCAATATCAGATAGAGATTTGGTGGCTCTAACCGTACAGTAATCCATACATGAACGGAGTTGTACTTGGAGATTGAGAAGCTGTTCCAGTGTGAAGAACCCTTGAACTTTTGCCAAAACACAAAGTTTTTTTGTGGCCGTGGAGTGAATGTAAACCTGATTATAATTGCAATAGATATGAAGGTGTGACATCACAGATAAAGCAATATTGGCTACTGGAAAGTAGAATATCATGTCATATCAAAAGCTATACTCGCAATTATTAAGCCTGATTAATTAATCATAAGCGACCGGCACACGCGGGGATTACTATTACAGTATTATGACTAGCAGTAATTCTATGCAGGTTTCGGATTGAGAAAGAAATGACATAGCCAAAGGCAAAATATCGCAACGATGCGGTTGTTCTATAGACCCATGAATAAGAAATCTTAAAGTAGATGAACACGAAGATGTGTATTAATTATCGCCACCTTCCAATTTTCACTTTGATGCAAATAAAATCAAAATTTAATAGAACAATTGAAACAGAACAAAAACTCCTAATAGATTTCGGATTTTTTTATAGTAAAGTGAAAGTTGTATGTATTTGATACATTTAGGTGCGTGATATAAACATGTTTTGTTAAGAAAATTGAGTTACTAGCTAGAAAGTATCTTGACTGTATTGGCGCTGGCGGTGACCGCGAAACTGCCTTGCCGCAGGGCATTGCGACACGATTCACCACACGGTACTATTAAAGACAAAAGTGAATTGGAAAGTAATATTTATTACTTTACGCTTAATCAAAATAGCGAACAATTTTATTTTATTGATTCAGATTAATCTAGTAAGTCGTGAGGTTTCCTAGGCAAATACTTCTCTGCTTTGATAGAGTTGAGGTTGTTGAGGGACTCTTATAACGAATAGACCAATCTACAAGTATTACACCTCTCCACTCGACGCACGTTTCGTCCCGACACCGGAGCATCCTCAAAATGTTAACATCCTGGACGTGCGTCGAGTGGTTGTGGGCTTTTGTCGAGGAGTATTGCTTGTACTTGTACTATTAGGGTTTTTTACTATGGATAAAAAAAGTAACGCCTGATTCTATTAGTTATATTAAATCGTTCTCTTATAAGTTACTACGAACACGCTTGTATCATATTATAATTGCGAATTGATTATAAGTAATCTACTTCACGTTTCCCTTTTCTCTACATGACTGTACAAACTGCATATTTTTCACTTCACTTATGACATTGTATGTACAGTAAATAAATTGGAAGCTTTATATTTTAATATAATTGATTATAAAACTCAAGTCCTTGACATCAACTATTTTCAGTATTTATCATATTTAAAGGAGCATCATTAATTTGAGAACTTAATTTTTATTTATTACTAACGTCAATAAGATGGCATATTTCATTATAACGACCTAAGTTGATTGAATTATGTCGTACGGGTTCAGGTGTTTGAACTACAGAATTGATTGTGATAGATTTCAACTGCCTTTCTGGTCTTTGTCTTGTTGAAGCAAAGTAACTAATGATAGATATATAAGATACTTCTACAAAAACCAAAAACAAACGACGATCATAAAATAACCGTTACAAAAAACAAAGAATACTAAATGTTTCACGTTGAAGCTTTCAAATGAATGTATTTCAAAACAAATGACTTATAAATAATGTATACATACTAATCGTGCAATATTGTGAAATATAATAGCTTGTGATTGCAGTAAATTCGCAAGACGATGGTACTTAGACGAGAATGTGTGACAAAATGAACGAAGGACAGAGAGCGGATGCGGTGTGACCACAACGAGCGGAAACATTACTCAATTATTTTAAAACAATGATATTATATGGGCCCTTTTCAGCAGTAATTATGGGCAAAGGTTTTTAAAAATACCCAACTATTTAATAACAGAGTTGACTAAGGGTTGATTAAGAGATTTTTTTGACATTTGTCTGCAAGGCATCTTACGATTGGACCATAAATGCGATCGAACCATGGATTTTCCTCATTTACAACCAAGTAATATTAAACGAACCACTGTTAATTCAAACATTTTACCATTTTCTAATAAAATCTCTTCGCATTTACACTCAAATTTATAAGCAAACATTTGACACTCAATATTAATGAAATAACATTTCCAAAGGGCAAATTTATGATTATCTTTATAATCGAAATCAACGATATTAATGAATTATACTGACCATATAGTAAATATGAATAGAATGTGAGGTAGCGGCCCTAATAGACCCTGAAGAGTACCGCATCGATTTACATAAATCAATCACGCTTGAAATTGTTTGAACGTCTTTGTTTATGCCTCACTGGATGCAGTCAATCAATCTTCCATGAAGGTAGCGCACGAATCGAGAGGCTCAGATGACACCTATAATTCTATTGTTATGTGTATATAAAAGTATGGCTCTCCTAACACTAGATAAAGTCTCTAAAAATAACTAGGTTATAATAGATCTAACTATTTAAGCAGAGATCTAACTATTTGAGAAATAAAAGACAAAGCAGTATTTTATTTCTCAGTATGAGTTAGGAGTTTTATAGACTCCTAAATCATCAGATTTGTTTGGTTTTTGAAAAAGAACATATATTTTTACTTTAAATTACTTATCGTACAATTTTTATCTTATGTCAACGATGAGAAGTCAATTGTCAGTCACAAGACACGCACGACAGGAAAGTTTTAAAAGCCCTTTCGAAAACAAAGAATATTTTGCGTTGCTTAATTGTGGCTACATTAATTTGGCGAAGTGAATGGAAATCCTTCCTTCCTTCAATAAAGTGAAACCGTAAATAACAATTTTATGTAGCTCCGAGTAAATTATGATTATATCGCAATATATAGTTATCTATAAACTTGTGTTGCAATTTGTAGCATTACAATTAAGGGCAACGATGCCATTAATAAGTTGATAGCTACTGTTTATTGAGATTTCGATTATTACTGATTGTTTCGGCAATAATTAAGTGTTATATTTACAGAAAAAAATTCACTACATATTATGACAAAGATTTTAATGAACACACTTTTGCGAAGGAGGCAATTTTGACGATTGGCAAACAAATTGGCTTAGAGCTCATTAAAGATGCAGGTTTAAAATACGTTAAGTAATGAACATTATTACGATCACGGTGTAGTTATCTTACAACTGAAAAACTAATCATGAAATTAGAGAAAACTGACAGCCGGTTTGACTACAATTAATAAAGATATTCTGTAAATTGTCAAAAATATCAAGTGAGTGGGAAAAAAATCTACCCTCTGCGTGATATTTTGGCATGCGCTGTCAAAACTGCTGGAATTGCAAAATATGATAATAATGAAAATGTTTTTATAATAGACCTATAAAAAATTATAGACGCAACAGATTAGAAAATATATACTTATATAAATTCTATTTATATTACATATATATAATCCATATGTTTATATAATTAATCGTTTTCTTCATAACGTATAAACAATTTGACAGCAAGTGAGACAAGATTAGTTTTATTATGTATACATCACTAAGATGTATTATTAAGTAAGCCTTCTTTCCATGTTAACGGAGCATATTATATTATATAAGCGTTTCCCTTATCTAATGTCTACGGTACAGAATAAAGGTACGATATTCTGTACTTACTAAATCTTTGACATAATATTTATCTATGACACCTTATGATTTCAGTCAGTTCTGTTCGCTTTGTTCAAATTAACTCTGGAATTTTTACATTAGTAATAAATGAAATAGTGGGCGACATTAAGATTTATTATCTGTACAAATAATGTTGCTATACACTATACAGGTTCTAATCAATGTTTTACTAGTTGCCGCTAGAATATTCATTAAAATTTGTTTGTGCCAATAATGATGTTGCAATGAAATACTTGTAGAATACCAACAACCTCGAAATAGGCTTGGAATATTTTGGTTATATTTGTTTTTGAATAATTAATGATTGTGTAAATTTTGTTTTCAATCCCTGTTTGTCGGTTTATATTTGTGGACGAGAAAGGTCAGTGTATGGTATTACGCGATACGAATTGTGTTTTTCTTCTTTTTTTCAAACAATAACCTCTATGGTCCAGGCCATTACCGGTTAAATATCGGTGGTATTGAATGATGTGTATTTGATAATATAAATGTTTTTAGTGTTGTTTGCCTTTCTGACTTGTATTGCTATAAATTTAATTTTCCGTTTCAATAGGAGGGCCTATAAGAAGTGATGCTCTATGGTACTTTGATAATATATAATTCTAATGGAGAAAAAAATTTAAAAACAATCCAATCGTTGTTGAGTTCGTTCGTTATAGAAAACTTCATAAAACAGACTTTGCCGCGTAATGCGAACCGCCATGGACCAAGTAGTGAGACGTTTAATAATAACTGAAGGTACTGATATCAAAAGATGTCAAGAGCAATTTTATTTAAATAAAATGCTTGCGAGTTAGTTTATTATTTTATACACATGCGAAGATAAGTCAACTATCAATTTATAAAAGACTTATGTGTCAGCATGCCGGACTGCCGAAAGAGGTTGGACTCCCGGTGCGGTCAATATTTCTGTGATGCATATCTGATGGCTGTGGCCTGGGTGTTACATATCTCTTTTACCGTTCTCATGTCTCAAGTCATGTCATAATTTGAAGGCTCTTGCTGTTAAAGCTTTCCAAGATGTTCGGTCAGCAGCTTCCCTCGGGGGAATGGGGAGACCTATGGCAGAAGTTACAGGTCACATTAGCGGCTTGGCGATCGTCCCCCTATCCTTTTGCATTTGCGACCTTCCCAATCGCAACCAACTTGTCCAGGTTACCGGCATTTGACAGCATTTAGTTGAGTCGCGTATGAATTTTGAGTTGCTCCAAGATTGATTAATGACTAACGGTTTTCTCCAACAACTCATCTCGATCGTGTCAATCTTTTTCCTGTCCTGTGGACGTATCATGCCTGTCTAAGATCAATAAGATTATAGAGAAAATTATGTTTTAGCACCAATAAAATTGTGATATACTCCTTGTCAATTGAATGTCTTCATATACAGGTATTTAAACCACACAAAGTGGTTACTTAAGGTTATCAATTTGATTAATTGCAGAACTGAAAATAAAATTGTTTTTTTTAAACTACATGTTGTTAAACATTAATCAACGTGTGTGTAATCTCATTCGCCATTATGAAACTATAATTATTTATATTTTATGGAACCTTTAATGAGCGAACTTTACGTCTCGGACATTTATAATTGTTTTATTGCTTGAAATTAAAATTGATTAAGTATACGATTATTTATAACAATTATATGTGTACATGTAAGATATTTATAATTACTAATACTGAGCGGTTATGAAATATTTTTACAGATATTTCGCGAAATTGATAACAACTTTCTTTTGATATAGGTTATAATAAAAAGTTGTTCTGTGTATTATTTTTCTCTATAATCTATGCCTGCATATTTCTACATTAATCTTTGGTACCTGTGATAAATACAAGTATGTATTTTGTTGTTTTTGGGTCTAAGACGCCAACACGTTTTCCAAACGTACAAAGGTCAGTTGTGATAGGCAATCGATAGCAATAATATACTATGGCAATACTTATTAATAAATTTTCAATAAATTTATCACTTCATACTCTACGGCCACAAGGATTTTTTTCAATTCGTCTATTACTAGGATTATAGCGAAAATCAAATAATAATGGATACTTGATATGGTCACAATTAAAAGCGATCTCTAAAAAAATGTTTTTTGTCTCTAAATTATTGAAACCCAAAGTAACTTGTATATTGGAAAATGATTTTATAGATAATAGATTTCCCATCTTTTAAAAAAGGGTATAACTGTCTCATCATCATAGATACAAACATAAAAATAACGTGATAATTCAAAACTTAAGAAATATCAACGCCTCGATATATAAGTGATAAAAGTTTAATTTTAGCCTTTGCTTAATTAATTTGACGGATTTCATGCGAAAGGTATTTCGCGGCCAGTCTTGTAGAACAAGTTGTATTACCATAGTTGAGAAATTTAAGACATTTATTGTATAACAGGTACAGAAATTACGATTGTAAATTCACATTTTTAGATATATGAAAAATATAAACGTAATTGCGCATTAGGGCAGAGATAAAATGGCAGTTACGTCGTTGTCTCATGGACAGCCGCGGCGACGCCAAAAGCTTTAACGCGGCGCCCATTATTGTGAAACGGATCGTATCTGTATGGAATGTCTTATTATGTCTACTACGACCATATTTGGATTATTTGAGCTATCTGTTTCCATGGGACAAGATCTCGGGGGCAAAAAAATCAGATCACAGAAGCTATGAAGATTTTTTTCAAAGTAAAAACAAACGACGTCCGCGCGTTTTCAATTACGGAATGGGTTATTTAAAACGTGTATAAATTGTTAATTAATTTTATTTTTATTCGTTAACATTATACAGTAATTGAATTCGGTTAAGAATACTTAATTATATTCATGTTATATGAAATATTTTTTTTCCAAATATCAAACCAAGTATCCAAGTATTTATGGACGAAAACAAAACTTCGTTGTTTGGGTAGTGTTCATTCAATTCAATTTAATTTTAACAGGATATTGAACAATATTTGTGCAACAAAAATTTTGAAAGTATGATTAAAATTATTTTATGGAATGCAGTATCAGACCTGTGGTAAGCAGAGTGTGTGACAGTGGGAAACGGAAATGCAGATTGGCAATTGACACAATTTTTTACTATATCCTGTGTTCATGCATAAGTTTTGTTAAATACGAGAGACTTATTAACAATTATTAAATGAATCGTTCGATCGATATTTGTCAATTTATATAATCGGCATAAATTACTATAAAGTTTACAACATCTGTACCATCTCGATGGATGAAAATCTCTATCAGGTTTCTTCAACACAACTGTGGAATGGGCTCCCAGCAAGGTTTTCAAAACGGGATGAGACCTCCATTTCTTTGAAAAGAGACACCTCTCTTAAGAGCCAGCAATGCATCACTGGAAGTTGATCTCTATAAGCTTAAACCCACACCATTTTTAACCGTCATAAATTTTTCACCAAATACGTTTATCCAAATTTATAAGGGTGCCGCTTCCCCCCACCCTTTAAATTTATATATATGAACGGGCATGCATATTTTGTTTCCAGTAATTTTATCGTATAGGAGACGGATCCAAGCATTTTTTATCGCAATTGAAACTCGGAAACCATTATAAAAGGATTCAAAAAAAAATCTGTGTTTTAACAATACTGCTCTATTATGCCACTCGATACATTCTTCAAACTACTTCTTTGGCATCGAAGCGGACACAGAATTCCAATAAATATATCATTTTTAATTACGTACAATTGTCACGAAGCCCCAGGTTAGAGAATAATTGGCTCTCAATTGATCGTTCCTACATATCATTGTCAGTATTGGCAAGGTGAGGTAATTGTTGCTAAATTTATAAGAAGCATGTCAGTTTCAAGAACGGTAGCAATAGTTTTTGCCGTGACTGCGTTTGCGCTCGCTAACAAGAACTTCTTGGCGCAATTAAAAATTTTAACGGATATAAGTCAAATTAGTTTTAGATTAACGCGATTATCATACGTTTATTAGTCATTAGATATTGCAGTATATGCATTTATATGTAAAGGAAAAACAAGAATAATTTCTCGGAGTGAGTTTCATCTTCGAATATCGTATATAACTTTCCCGTTCACCTCGTCCATCGTTTAACAACTGAGTCTTGATTAGTCAGACTATAGCTCTTGGTAGAATAATATTATTTTCCTTTTGTCTAAACAAACGGTGAATTTACCGTAAATTAAATGTGTGGATGAGACCTAAGAAGCTAACGATACTACGGATCGCACTCAGATATTTAGTCATCTTAATGCAGTGTGTCAAATTCATACCATAAAATACACTATACAATAAGTAAAACTTAATACATTTTTAATTTTTTAGGTCTTCTTTTGTTTTCTTGTTGCTTCCTATGCTCTTTAGCTACTTATTTCTACTATCTGCCTGGAAGGCATCGCTTTTAAATAGAAGATATGTTTACTCTTTATTGTTTGTTGAGTATATTATAAATAAATAAAGCAATCTAAGTGGAACAGTGTAGGCCTAGTTGTTTGGGCGTACTATAAGAGGTCGTACGTTCGAGTCTTGGGTGGATAATTCTAATAAACTCGCTCGTAGATTAAATCGAAAAACAACATTCGCGTGTCAGGTACAAAAAAAGTTCACCGAAAAAAAAACGATTTTGAAACAGATACAAATCAGCTGGCCACATATGTTTATTAATATTTAAATATACGTGGCTAAGATAAGAGACCAAAAAAATACAATTTCGTTTAAGAAAGTAGGTAGGTAATATACAAAGCCTATATGTTTGGCGCGTTTGACTTGAATAAGCAGAGATTTCAAATGAATCACAAAATCACCTGCGCAGATGGCGTTTATCTTCCATTGTTATTAAAATAATTTTCTTTGTATATTATTTTGTACTTGACCTGTATTTGTATTTTATAGCGAGGTGTGACTTCACAATCGTACAAACGCTACAGACTATACCGGACAGTAGAACAATAAAAAGATCGTCTAAGTAGATTGCATCACCAAAATATAAATAAATTTCAAATACTTTATCGTGACTGTATACATAGTTCATTTGTTGGTGGAGTGATTTTTATTAAGTTCTTTACCTTTTTATTAAGATTATTAAGAATACAGTCAGTCAACCGACCAATACTGTGATATGTAAAAAATTAGAAATAGCCTTAAATTTTAAAACTACCATAATATTATATATATTAGGGAAATAAAAAAAACAAAAAACTTTTGATTCATTTGTAAATTGAAACACTACATTTATTTTATCCGATATTGAGCTCTCTAGGCATAGACTCGATATATTCTGCATTAAGGGCATTCAGCTGAGATCGTGGCTTACCAAGAGAGAAAGTCTCAGTTTCAGAATGAAATTTTACTACAACCAGTCAATTAAATGAACTTGGAATGAAAAATGAAATTATTTATTTTCTGTATCTCGGCACTGTTTTACATATTCTGTGGAATTATTTTGCAGATAACGATATGTCGGATGTTACTTAGTGGTTATTACGAATAAATTACGCTATTTACGTTATATTTAAGGAAATTAAAGCAATTAGCCTTGAAGATGCCAAAGCTTCTTATTTAGAAGAATTTACGGAGAAATCTTGAAATTACAAAGGTTCAGTTTATGAAAATAGCGTAGCTGATTTAGTAAATAAAATAAAGTACCTAACTATTCGTATATAAGTAATATTTTTATTAATATTTAAAGAAAAACAATTTATTAACGGATTTAAGTTATGTATTTTTTCAAAATTTAAAATTTCCCGACGTTCAGCGTGCGTGGTCACGGTAGAATCAATTTCAAATAATGTAATTAAAAAATTAATTATTATTAGTATTTCAAATGACCGTAGCCTTCCTGTGGAAACTTAGCGTAAATTAGATAGAAATATGCATAATTTGGAAATATATTGTACTTCGTTATAATGTTATTAACGAGCCATAACTCCATTATAATATACGTACAAAGAACATCTTCATATGAATATCCTAAAATAAAATATTCAATTCCTTGGAATGAAAAAGCACCGTACGCTTAGCTATATAAACATTCAATATTAAATTTTGTTTAATAAGAGTTTAGTTCTAGAGGTATAATAAAGAGAGAAAACATGTCGAATTTTCTTAATAGAATCAGGCGTTACTTTGTGGTAGTCCATAGTATAAAATTTTTTCCACGCACGATTCGTCCCGACAGTGGTTGAGTAGATTTTCGCGGAATATTAATAAATTAGACAAATTGAATTGTATGTCGAAACGTGTGCTTTTAAAGATATAACGCCTCGCTTGACATGACCAAAGATAATCCTACAATATTGAGTACAATACAATATTAATACTTTATTATTTTTACCCGTTCTTTCGTTTTTAAGTATTAAGTATCTTTTTATTTATATACACATATTTCAATATCGGTTATATTATAAAGCCAAAAGTTTGTTCGATTGAACGCGCTAATATCAGAAATTACTATTAAACATTGTTTTCACGTAAAATATAAAACATGAAGCTCCTACCAATATATGTAGAGCAATCAAAAAATTTT
Organism: Pontia daplidice; assembly: GCA_963693355.1. Taxonomy (NCBI): domain Eukaryota; kingdom Metazoa; phylum Arthropoda; class Insecta; order Lepidoptera; family Pieridae; genus Pontia; species Pontia daplidice. Next base: position 7,126,577 of record CAVNZL010000139.1, read on the forward strand.
GCAAGGCAAATCCTGTTTCGCGTCCATCATGACGACTAGGTCTAATAATTCCTATTCATTTCAGGCAGCCAGCGCGCTCTTCACCTTAGACGGCGCGAGAAGTGAGGAGCTATCTAGACGTCTTGCTCGCCGGCAGAAGCGGCGAAAACATTGCCGTGCCATTCTAGCTTTGATAGCATTGCTGCTTCTAATTGCTGCTGTTGCAGCAGTGGAACTGCTCATGTCAAGGGGGCAGAGGGTATTTGGCGCTGTATTACGCTGAGGTATAACTCGTAACATTTCATACATATGTTGTTCTTAGCTATCTCATGTCTGCTTTATCACTGATCATATTTTACCATAGTCTTAGTAGTCATAGTTAGTAAGTTATTATAGTATTGACACAATACAACAATTCACAATTGTATATATATATATATATACAAACCATGTATAGATATATAAATATATAGTAAACTATATATAGAACTAAATTATATATATATGACGGCGTATGCGACCAACCTTGTCATTTGAGTCCGGTGGTGCTGCGTTCATGATAGATTTGGTTTAGTTCGGTACACAGTGCAGTTTCGTTCAGAAGTGACTTAGATGGAGTCTCGAGCAAAGCATCTCGGCACAATTCCCACCCTCCAAAACGACCACGTGCCGCCATTTGGAAAACATCTGACGTCACGGAGTCTCCCCTATTACAATAGTCAGATCAGCAACCCGGCCCTTAAAAGCTATCGCTTTCTCAGACAACATGCACAGATGATATATCTGCCCAATGTCAAAATCTATTAACATTGATTTTGTTTCAGCAATTTGTGATATGCAGGCCAAGAACAAGAGCTACAAAACTGATTGGATTTATTATGAACATTTAAGGGCCTGCAATAATTTTAATATATTCGACGTAAATATGTCATATTTATTAAATGCAATAAAAAATCGAACGCAAGCTTTATAAACTCAATACAAAGTCTCTTAGTAACCTGTTGAACAGTCATACAACTGAGTGTGATATTGGAATTGAAAAAGCAATTTAACATTTGGTTTTCGGTCTTTCGAGTCATCATGATTTCATGACGGTGGTGAAATAGATATTTTTATCAAAATATTAGACCGAAATTAAAATTAAGTTTAATTAATTATATACTATTACTACAATATTTAATCAGCAGGCAAACTCTATAACGTCAAACACAATTCCGATTGCAATATTCGTAAATCTTGTCGTTACGACAAAATAGATACTTAGATTTTGAACGTCAACGTTGGTTGATGTCATTGGAGAGGGCATTTTTTTACCCATTTTCATTAAGTAGATGAGAAAAGGTGAGTTTATGAATAAGATTTGCAAATGGCCATAATTTTAATTAGAGTAAATTTGTTACTAGTGTATATAATCTATTGCTTGTCTTGAATTGCTAAACACATATTGAAGGGGATCTTTGGGTCGCTTAGTACTCGAATGGACTCTGAATTTAATCAATTTTCAGTAGGATATTTGCGTTATATAATATTTAATAGCAACTAGCACAAAACCTGTGAAGGGAAAATCAGTCTTCCGATAACCTTTCCGATTGCAGAAATTTATGTTTCTGAGACATCATTGTTCAAAATCGCTTAGTTATAGTTAACTATATAGATTTATATAAAAAAACCGTAGTTATTATTATACAATGAATTTATGCTATAGAAATGCGCTCTAGTTGTTTCGGAACTTTGAATAGCTCTGCTGTTATAAAATATATTTTTATTATATTTGCTTAGAAAGTGTAAATTTTAACATAAATATTATAGGAATGTACTTGATGAGTTCCTGCGAATGTGATTTGTGATAATTTAGTATTAAGTTACAATTAAAATTATTAAAAGTATCTTATAAACCTTTTTTACTATAAAAATGTGAATTGTATTTGCAAAATATTCGCTTGTATATCCGGTTAAGACAAGTGTTTAATGTGATAATCGTATTTAATGTACGTATCATTCCGAATTATTTGAATGTAGTTTAGAATTAATTTTAGTTTTAATAATCAACATATTTTATATACATTTAATTGTTTAAGTTATCACCGAGTTGGTCATGGTTTATTTGGAAATATTTGAATACTTCTGGCAGTGAAGGAAAGGCGTCTAGTTTGAAGTATATTATAGGAACCAATTAAATTGATGTTAAATTTCGTCCGGATTCTTTGCAATGTGTGAGTGATATGACAAAAGGGTGAGGGAGATTATTAGTATAGGAGATAAGAGACCATATTACTCATGTTATCCAATAGTAAATTATAAAACGAAAGTTTTGACTTTCATACAATATCGACCCAAGGAAAAATTACGTTTCGTTAGATACCAACTTGATCAGTAAAGCCAGTTGACGGTTAGTAGAATAAGATTGAAAAATTGTCTGTTTGTCTTATAAATATTGATTTTCTTATTTCCATATTAAAATGTCAAACAATAGTATCTTTTATTTGTTATTGGACTTTTTTTTCCAATAAAATATCCTTTTTACCTCTAAAGGCCCGTTCATAGTAAATAATCTTAGCATTATTTGCAACATTAGTTTATATAAAACATCATTGTGGGAATTACTTTATTAATTTAATCAGCATAGACTACTTCATCTATTTTTTGGTCCAGTTCATTCATTGGTACATTGTCTACGATCTGACATTTAAAAGCAACAGCTACGACCTGTAACGATAAAAAATTATATGTAACATAAAATATCAACAATAATGAGAAAGAATTATCCTACTTATATTATTAACCATACAGTTATAAGTACTGGATAATTTATCTAACATTTATAACGACACATAGGTCGCCATTGATAAAGACATTTTGTGAGTTATCCAAAATTTCAAATAAGTAGGTAAATGATCTAACATCTGCGATGTAGTTTGGTTTGCGCTGCCAAAATCGCTTGGGTTACACATATAAAAAAACATTTTTATTGTCACCAAGGAGGTTTACATTTGTATCCTAAATCCTATCCACTTCATACGACTAAAAACTACTATATGTAATGAAATAGAAAAGATTATCACAAATAGTCCTACCTAAAAGCCAGTCAGAGTATAACTGTATCTTATGTGTATGCCATTATAGCAAAAATAGTGAACCATAACTACAAGAAAAATAAATAATTATTGATTAATATACATTTGGTAGTCATAAATTGAGTCTTAAATAAAAATAGAGATTTTTGTTATTACATACATTTTATACTACATATAACATGAGCATTTAAAGTAGAGTTCGTGTAGAGTTCATGCAGTTGAAGCCGCAGAAATGATACCTATATTTTAAATTTAACCTAATCTAGGTTTACTAATTAATCTAGAACAGAACTGATTAGTACTAATTCTTCGCAGTAGGTCCTCAGATTAGCGCAAAAAAATCCTCAATTTCATAATATTTTTCATTGAGCGTCACATCTTTGTCATACCTTTGGGGCAGTCTTCGCGTTGGAGCGCAAATTAGCGATATATCGGTCGTAATAGCCTCCACCATGACCAATGCGACCACCGTCTTGGGAAAACGCCACCCCTGGAGCAATGATTAAATCTAAACCTGAAAAGAGCAAAAAAAAAAAAGTTCAACCACATCATTTTAATAGTAATAACGCGAAATACACCCTCAAACACTGGACGCACGTTTCCGAACACCGGAGCACAATTATGGGTTTATACCGTCTAAGGTCAGAGTTTTGTAAATCTACGGTTACTTAGCGAGTAATAGCCTAAGTATTGATATTAAACACATATTAAAATTCGCCTCTTATTATTATACCTTCAAATGTAGGTAAATCATTTTTACAATTTTCATTCCTATTTACGTATAATATGGTGGCGATTCTAATACGCTCTCTAAACTAAAAATCTCTAAATTTAGTTTTAGACCTGTCAAACATGATTTAGAGAAGCTATTCTGTATATTTCTAAATTGAACCAGGGCTCGGATTTGGGATACTCTGGTCTGGCAGTTCGGCATCATTGGCACCAATCGTTATACGCACCCTCATCTAAGGCATCTTTCCGTTTCTGGTCCTTCGAATGCTGGGCAATGCCATGCTTGGTCAACGGCATTCCTTCCTCATCGCCCGTCTCCAGCTTCAGCATCCTCATTGTACCACCAGCATACTGCGGCACGAAGGCTGAACCACCACGGGATTTTATATGGGATATAATTGGTGCTGTGTTGATTTCTTGGTCAGTGCTCATGAAGATTGCTACACGGTTCGCATTCTTGTAGTAAGGGTGGTTTATTATCTGCAAAATATTCACTTTGGATGGTGTTAGCTGTTATTAAAGCTGCCTAGCCAAGTTAGTATACAAAAACACACGATGGCGCAATGGTTACCATGCCGAATTGCTGAATAGAGGGTCCCGGGTTCGATCCCTGGTTCAGTCAACATTTGCGTGATCAGCGTATTTGTTTTATTAATTACTTGTACTAGTACCGATTACAAAAGTAACAAAAACTTTGTGGCTGGACCGTGTTGAACGTCAAAATATATAATTTATCACTCTATATGCTTTAAAAATTAAGTGAGTGTGATAACCGGATGAATTCCTTCTCTTTACCACGACGTTAACTTATATTGACCGAGTGAATATGAAGACAAATACAGATTATACTTGATAGAAAATTATACATATGTATTGAGAAAACTCTTGAACTACTTATAACGACGTATATAACTTTTATTAGATTACTAACTGATCCGGTAAACGTGTGTATAGTCATATGTTATTAATCAATTATTCAACTTGAATAAATAACATATAAGGGTGATACTTATGTAAGGGTGAAAATTTAGTATTGTATAATATTTTGTGTATTTTTGTCATTAAAAAGTACTTAAGTACATAAAAAAATCAACTAAAAATTTTATTTATTAAATTAAAATAAAAATTCGGGGTGGACTCACATTTCTTGTATACGGTGTGACAACTTGATCTGGCCGGACTACTAATACGTGCTCAATTTTAAGTGAGAATCGTACTAGCTGTTAAGAATGGCTGTTCAGTTGATCCCTGTACATGGAATTAAAAAATAACTTTTTTAACGATCATCAAGTTTAGATGTCAACGTATGTATATTTTGTGTTATCTATTACATAATCACTATTTTAATAATCTATTCAAATTAAATGCTGATTACTAATTAATAACAATAGTTTCTGCTTAACATTTATGAACCAAATTAATCTATTGTTTGAAACCTTAGATTTACGTTATTATTTATACCTGAACGGCAAAACCAATATATACCTTGTTAAAGACAATTTTCGATTGTCGTTCTTTCTCTTCCGTAGTCATGTTCGCAATGGCATCTGATATCTGCTTGCGAAGCTCTACCTTGGCTGGGTCTGGTTTTCGGGCGCTCATTTTACCTAAAGTTAAGTTCATCTAAATAAATTATCACTTTTGTTATTGAATACTACTTTTGGAAAATTCCAAACACATACTAATCTTATAAAGCGAACAAGGGTTTGGTTGAACCGACTAATCTTAGGTAATCTGGAATTAAAGAAGTTTTTCGAAAATTCAATGAATGAGGTTGTCTTAATTCATGTGACTGAAACTGTAGGTAATAGCTACTTACTATATAATTCAATTGAATATAAATTCTGTTGATCCACCTACGAGTTGCTTAAGAGAAATCGAAAATCGTGTGTTGCAAAAATAAGCTATTCCTATAATCTTATTTGAGAATTTCACCTATAAATACGTAGGTTGCCAGAGGTACGAAAACTGTTATTATTTGTACTAATTAATAAAAATTGACATCCACTTCATTAACTGATTAAACGAAATTGGTATTTGTAATACAGCTAATATGTTCACTTATAGTATTTCAAGATTACTAACAATATTGTCAATATGTACGATTATATGAACAATTTTAGGCATGCAAATGTTTAGAGGCAATTCTCTATTATTGATCTAAACTATACTTAGTGACATTTTCAACTTTTCAACAAATTTATAAATTTCAAAAGAAATTTGAAATTATTTTATGTTTTCCTACGTGATGTTGGATACCTTTATATGATTTTTAATTTTTCAAATTAATCCAAGTCATTATACTAACGTTAACTTTTGTATATACGAACAGTTTCAATAAATATAATTAATACACCGTATTCATCGTTTTGCTATGAAAAACCTAAGTATTCAAATTAGTTTCAAAAGATAACGAAAATTCACTTTTCAACACAACACACAACTTGAGATACAGTTTAATAATTAATAAATCCTTGAAATGTCTTAAATTAAATCAAAAAATATTACATAAATCACAAAACTATTTGGAACAATCAATCTTACCGATATTTCTGAGTGTAATAACATCAATGTTTGCACGAAACTGAGATAACAAACGATGATACAACTTTATCGTCATTCTTTCACTAAAACGCCACAGTCAAATGAACGGGTACGAAGAACAGGTCTGGCAGCGCCATCTATTGCGGAAGAATGGAGTTTCATATACCTACGTAAGTATTACAGCGCCATCTATTAGAATTATATAAAACTGCTTGTACATTTGGTAGCTTATTAATAATTAGTGTAATAAAATATAGTGTCTTGAACAAAACACAACATTCATTCTTTTCACACGTATAATGTTAAATTTAATTGACCGATGCAATGTCATACGCGACACTCAATATTTATAATAGCGCTGATGTTGTTCATATTTATGCACGAAATCTCAGTAAGTTTTTGCACAGAAAATAATATTTCTAATAAAATCAAGTAGCCTTAAAATTTTATATATACATAATTTGCCACCAACAATGAATGCTCGTAAAGAGAAAACATATATAGCATATCACTTGAGACGATAAATCTTGGTCGTGTTAATTATTTATTATGCTGATAATGATATTCATTATGCTATTGAATGCATATAAATAAATTAAACAATTGTTATATACTAAGTACGTACGTAGTATAATTGGTGTAGCTAAGATAGATTGTTTAATCATCACGAGATGTTACTATAAATAATAGAAAGAGCAAAATTATTTCTAAAGCAGTTTGCTTTAATTTAAAGCAGTTAAATTATACTTATAAAAATTACTGTATTGTGAAATATTCGCCAGAATGCGAAAGAATGCAGCATCGTAAATTGGCTTTGTCAGTTATAGCTTTTTTTCTAACTGTTCTACCAACCTATCTTGTACTAGATACAAAATATGTTTATGACATAATTTAAATCCTATTCAATATATAGACATTTTTTGTTTAATTCATATTTACGCCTGATAAATATATGCACGCATTGTTAATATATATAGTTTTAAAGCAAGTAAATTTGGTGTCTTCATAATATAAAGGTACGAGTGTAGTAGTCCCTAAGGATTTCTAGTGAGGGTCAGTGTGATATGACCTCAATGTTTTTACCTCTTTGTTTGAATAAAAGTGGCAGGGGGCGTAGTTACTAGCAGCTTGCGCCTTGCGGCCCGCAGTACGCAACAAATGCTGGGCACTCCGATGACACACGAACGGCGCTCGTACTTACTTGCTCTGTACTCTGTAGTCGGGCGCTAGCCATCATTCGTATAGGGTGTGCGTCACACCTTCAAGCAAACTGAAACTTTCTTACGTCAAATCAATGGATATAACCTAACAAACCGCGAGTTATACTATAAAATGTGATTTCCTCCCATAATTCCATACGAGTTAAGTGTTCACGTGATATTTGCCAATGATGTGAATAAGTTCAGTGCAGTGGTTATAAAAAACCAAGTTATGAGCATTCAAAAGTGTCTTTTGGATAACTCCAGTAGGATGATAAAGGCAATGTCAAATGCGAAGTCGTCCAACAATGAAGTTAAAACGGTAAGTGGTTGTACAGTTTTACCTTTGTTAAAGTTACAAAGGAGTGTGAAAACAAATATGAAATAGGTTAGGTTTGGACTGCAATAGTGACGTTTAGGTTATAAACGCCAATACTGTTATTGGGAATAATTATGAGATATTGACTTTTTGTATAATATAAATAATAATGCGAATAATTACAATGTCTAGTTAAGTCTTCTTTCTTACACGATCCCACGATCGAGTTTCTATTGAGTTTTTATTGTTCATTATCCGATTTTTGGCACTAAAGGTAATCGGGTAAATGTTTCGATCATCAGAGTTTAATTATTACTGCAATAAGCTTTAATTAACGTTCAATGAACCTCCTTGACCCTAATTTTTTGTTCACAAAAATGTAAATTTTCCTATTAACTCGTACTATATTAAAAATGGCGCAGAAACAAATAATCAAATATATTAATTTAGCTAGATTTCTTCATAGGTCCTTTTTTACCCGCTAATCCACTACATCTGGTTTGTCTCAAGAGTCAAGATACCTTAATTATCTACGAAATTTGACGCACAGATATGCATCTCAATTTAAGACTGTGGTATACATACGCATGCTAACATAGTATATGTTATTGGATAAGGAGAAGGATTTATTGATTGGAAAAAATGTTAACATTTAATATCAGTCGTTTAAGTTGACTACCGATTATCATTCAGTGAATTCAAAAAAAACGATTACTCGTAAAATCCTAAAAAAGTGTTTAATGAGCCCAAAGCTTCTGGTACTCAGAATCTTCCATTGAACAATAAATCACGAAGTAATTTTTTTATAAATCATTTGGCACTGTGCTGATAGCAGAAAACTTTCCATGTTCAAAAAATTCATATAGATTATTATTAGAAAAATCATACCGCTCATTGAAATGCACTTAGGGTTAACAAAAATACGTTATCGATGATTAAAATAAGCGGAGATTTCGTTTAAAATACATTCCATTAAGTGACAAAAGGTTAACAATATTCTATTCTTTTGGCTTATGCTAAAAGGATTTACCAATGTGTCAATTGTCAAACGGAGAAGACGTTTCCTATTCGTCAAGTTATTTGACTATAGATAAAGATACATTTGAGCAATTGTTAGACATGACGTATATGAAAGGAGAAGAATGAAGTGTTTTGTTTCTTATTTTGTTAGTGATTGTTTTGACAGTTCGTTGGTTGACAGTTTGAGCGCTCGACACGTCACAACTCACAACCATAAAATATTCCATAATTTTACAGCGCGGTTAGTGACTGACAGAACATGACGTTAGGTCGTTGAATGTGGTGTAGAAACAATTTTGGCGCAAAAACGTATACAGTCAAGTACATGGAATACCCTGATAATCAACCCTGATTGTGAATCATCTGGCGATATGATTTTTTTGTTTTATCTTATCACATTTAACGACTATTAAGTGGACAACCGATATTATCTCGACGCCGTCTGTCCTTCATACTTTGATTGACATTAATTATGATGGAACGGTAAGTTTTCCACGTATCTTCCAACGGACCGTATCTGTTCAAGTTTGCGACTTCAGCGAATATTGAAAGAGATCGATGACGTCATAAATTTGTGAGTGCAAATACCAGCCTTTGTGAGAGAAAAATATATATGGCCTGAAAATTTGTAATAAATGGGATTTTTGCTAGATCAAAAAGGACAGTTACGAACTTTAATTAAAACGCTGCAATGAGATTTATTTTTATACGTTAGTTAGGTGACGTTACCAGTCGTTCCTCTTTCCACTAAACTTTAAATTTGTATTATTAAGTACATAGTATGTATTGTGTTTTTAGCCACTAAAATGACTAGCTCAGCTAGCTCAAATAGCATGCCTTTTACGTACTCTTCATAGATGATATAAATATTGATGTTTATGTATCAGAGATTGGCTGTGTTTTTACGTAATCTACGAAACATTATAATTAAATTATAATTATAAATTAATTAATTAAAAGCGACAATTTGTTACTGTGTGCGTATAATTGTTAAACCTTCACGCGCAAACGGTTGGACCAATTTTGATAAAATTTGGTATGGTATGCAGGCAGCTGCTCACTGGATTAACATACAAGCTTCTTTTTATGGATTTCCGTAATAAGTACCGTTTTAACATTGGTGAAACGCTAGCGGGGAATAACTAATTTAACATGATTTTCTGTACATTAGACAAATTTTCAATTACTCGATCACTTAAACAAATGTTTCCAAATTAGTATTCAGCAATACAAATAGGATAAAATCCAATTTGTATTCTGTATCGGCCTCTCGTTGAAGCAGGCCATTCAATGCGTACTTGAAGATTGGAATTATTCCTGAACGAAATTGATTAAATTGTTAAAAATTGTATTTATATTTTCAACTAATCGCTAATATATGAAAACGCGTCAATTTTTTAGTTATACAATCAGCAGTGTATTCTATTATAATGTGCTTGTTTCATAGTACCTGTGTGATTTGAACAATTTGTTTTTGATAGTCCGTTTATCGAGAAAGACTAGCATCAGTAAGAACGGAGTACGGTATTTTCATTATTATGTGTAACCGCAGTCAAAAGCGACTGTGACAAACGAGTGTTAGAAAGCTTAATCGTATTAAAGACTCCTTACTACATGTATTCAATTGGACTCAATGTTGACAATTGACAAATGCATTGTCTTTGCTCCTATTTGTCAACTATACAATGACGTTATGTAACGCAAAATGCAATGGTCTGTGATCGTTCTGCCACTAGTTTTGTTATTAGAACAATAGAAGGCATGTTGTCAATGACACGGGAAACTGCAGTTTAGAAATCTGACGTCTGGCCTAATGATAATATTATATTCACAAACGACAAAATTTCGTTTTAATATTTCCATTATAGTAAGCATAAGAATGTAATTGTATCATTTATAAAAAAATTACGCCTGGTATTAGGGTATGCGCAAATCTCGCGAGATTTGCGTTCAAGCGAAGTCTCGCAAGTTTAAATAAATAACAACACTGCGAGATCTCGGGAGATTGGCAGTTTTGTGTTTTTTTTTTATTTAATTTTTTATTTTATTTATTTGAATAAATTTGGAAATAATAATAAAAACTTAATTTACAAGACACAAATTTTTATGATTAAAAAAAATACATATATTATATACTTTTGATAAAGACATAAATATATCATTCAGAACAAAACGAACAGGTGTGCTGTCATCCAAATATTGACTGTACTGGGGATACATTTCGAGCTGTCCCTATTGGTAGACGATATGCTCTCCCCACGTGACTCATATTAATTGCGACTTCTATAAAAGTTTGCTCATACTAATCTGCTAACGTAAATAAGAAAGGCTACGATACGAAATTGTATAGAAACGTGTCCCAAAGTACGCCGCTATTAATTATGAATTTAGGGTAAAAAGAGGTCAATGTTACAAAAACATTTGTTATAATTCCGATGGGATCTTGTTAAAATATCCATTGACCTTTTTCATTTAAAATTGAATTAATATTCTGTAGTACGCCATATTTTAGTGGAGTAACAATACATTGTGTATTAGAGTTTAACAATAGCATACTAAAGAATTTTCTTTAAGAAATTTAATTTTGACAACTCTGCGATCGGCTCTCAGTTAAGGTCTTCTTTGTACCTTCTATGAATGCTGCTGTCTCCGGTAAAATGGGTGTCTTAGGACGATGTAGTGTCCTCGTTTCTATTCTTCTCACGATGATACTTCTTGTCTGTATGCGTCGTTAGATACATTTTTAATAACACTATAATTACCTGAATATTGTTTCTATAATAAAAACATTATCATTAATTATTTACAAAGTAAAAATAACAATGTGGCGGCAGACAGTGATTAATAATGTAAAAGTCATTAATAACGGTTCGTCATCAATTAAGATAATAATAGGAAATAAAATAGTTTTTTTATACACTTAAAGTTAATTATTGTACCGTTAAATTAAAGATATATTTCGCTCAAATTGTCTGTGCAATTCATGTTGTTATCTATACTAACGTCAATGCGCAACATTTTAGTATTGAATAGTTTGATGGAATTATCTTTTGAAGACGAAAAATGCACCGTAAACAGTACAGACATACTTGTATAATGCAGTGATAACCTTTACCAGTATGCAGTTATCATTTTCCTAATGGAAAATTTGATCTAAGTAGCTGCATGTACCGTTACTTTCATCCTGACGCAACCGGTATTCCTATTGCGAAATATTGCAAAATTTAAGTGTTATTCAATTGCGTAGATAAATTTAAATCGGACAGACGTACGTTTATTTTAATCAATTACATTGCAGTTATATGAATAGCAGTATCAAAATGTATATTAATGAATTTGTTACAAGTAATTAACAAGTTTCGCCAGCTGTGAAGCCTCGCGTCATGGCATGAAGATAATTAAACGATATTCGACTGTTTTATAGTGGTAATCTGTCTTTTCTAATTTATTAGGAAGAGACGTTAGCGTTTAGATAATAAATTGGAATTGATGCTTAGGTAGATGAGGTGCGATCGCAGTTGCCTTAGTTAATTACAGATTTATTATGTTTAAGTTATGAAAAATCTACAGCCATCACCATATTTATAGCCAACTATTAACAAAAATAGTAACATCATTACATACTTGTGGAGATCGAATGGAAAGTTTTCGAGCTATGACTTATAAACTTTGGGACTCACACTTTTACATCAAATATTTAATTTATTTCACTTTCACTATTAAAGATTTTTCTTCTGAATAAGAGAATATAGCCTAAACGAATTCTATCGAGTACAGAAAGCTCCATTATTGACAGGAATAAACTAATGGAGGTACTATATATATGAAAGGTTGTTATTCAGTTTAAGTGTTCATTAAAATATTTTGCCTTTCCGCAGGTGTTATAGCACGCGCTGGGCTATCATTTGTTTACATAATAGTCGATAAGGTTATATCAACCATATGTGGGTGGGCTTTGTAAAGCGGCCGTTTTTCTTAGAAACTGAGCGGTATTTATGATGGCAAATGAAAAGTGATGGTGTAATTATAAACGTGTATTAATTAATGTCGGATTCTCAGATTTGTATTTGTATAAAGGTACGAGTTAATATGATAGGATGAGAAGTTTATTCTATATAAAACAAGCATTTCTTTCTAAAAACAAGGTCGTATTCATTCTTGGGTTTTATACGTACATAGTTTACCAACCTTCTGAAATAGTTATTTAATTCGTCTTTAACATAATTTGCGGTTAATTAATTTAATGTTTGGGCCTAACCCGTTCGGACTGTTCGTGACGTGTTCTATATAATACTAGCTGACCCGGCAACCGTTGTTTTGCCATAAAGGTGATTTCTAGCAAATATTTTTTTAATTAAATAAAACTGATTATCAGCTTTAAGTACGCGGGGATATGTTTAAAATCGAAAGCGTTTTAAACAATAAAAGAATGCTTTATTTAGGGTAATAAAGTAATATTTATACGTTTGTCGGTTTACCATAGCAGTGCCATCTATGGATTACTTACTCAATCCTGTCGAAATGTATCGACATCTGTTAGAATCTTTTGGAGTTAACAGAATTGTGATAATTCTCAATTAATTGTAGACAAATAATTTGCAATAAAATAAAATTGTGACCATAGTTAAAGACTGCTCACGGTGTGCCAATTTAATTTAAAATCGGTTAAGTAGTTCAAGAGTCCATCGCAGACAAACATCGTGACAGGAGAATTATATATATTATGATAACATATTGATCACTTACCATTGTATAAGGACTATCAAAGTCACAATTAATAGCTGGTTTACATGTTTCAAATTTTGCAGGATGCAGGAAATTGTGAATTCTAATGGGAATAGAGTTCTGTAAAATGTAGATTTTTCACTGCATTGCGACTCTGTGCACTGATACATTTTTTATTCACTTGACAGGGCTTGGATAGAATTTATTCGCAAAGCACGTTGCTCGGTAAATGAAATTGTGAATAAAATTGTATATCAACTGTTGCCGCGAACTAACTCGGGTCGTCATCCCACCGTATATTTTTCCGGTGTAACTCGGCCGCATTTTGAGAGTCATTCAAATACAAAAATTATCAAGTTCTAGTTTAGTTCCACTTGGTTTCGCCTTGTGCCACAAATAAAAACGAATGTGCGTACTATGATCACACGGATACTGACTGTATGGATCCATACAGATGGGTTCACTTTAACCGTGATATTGTACATACATATATGTGTGTGTACAATATATCCATGTGTGTATGGTAAATTAATATTTTTGAATAGGTCTTTATCATTATTTTCATAGACATCAGTATTAACTGTGGTTGATTCTAAAACCGAAACAATTATGGTATGAGAAATAAGATACATATTCGAATTAAAATTAGACAGATGCAGGAAGAGAGAAAGAAAAAATGCGCTTGCACTGCTTTCTCTTGCTTATATCCCCCACTCAACTCCTTCTCGCGTTCGTGCTTCGTCGCGTTCGCCACCTTACTGCCAAGTAAAGAAGTAAAAAGAAGTTTCACTTCAAAAATCGACCAAGCAGAATTTCAGTTTCTTATACACTTATTTTTATATTTTAATTTGTTTTATTACTGAAATATGTTGTTGGAGTTTTCGGGTCTTCGGATGTTGATATGAAATATATATAATATATTGTATATACCTCTAAACCGTTAACATATTATTTATATACAATTTATTTTCAACAGGGCGTGCAAAGTGGTATCAGGAAAATTGGTCTGGCGATGCTGACGCTGTCAATTCCGATGATCGATGACAAAAAGAAAGTCAGTAGCTCGGTTTGGGCATGGTCAATTGTCAGTTGTCAATTTTATGTTCATTCATTCTTGTATTATTTCATATGATTGTGTTACATGAGTGAGAATGGGACAAAACATTACTCTGTGTACGGAAAGCTTCCTTCACTGTGGCAAAGTTCAGTGTTGCAAAATGGAATCAACTCTACTGTCTTATCTAGATCTGTATCGTACAATTCCTACCACTCTCATAATTTTTCTAATTAAAATCGTTTTCTGGTTATGGATTGGATTGAGTGTCGTGCTATACTAACACTTCATTGTATATATCATCATCATTGTACCGTTGCAACGAATTTGTGCGTCTCAAAGCATCTTGCAGCATGGACCCCTGTTGTCGTCACTTGTTCGTGGATAAATTTGTAAGTATGTTTTAAGAGGAGTTTTAATGTGTATTTTCAGAAAAAGGTATGTATTTGGCACTAACTATATAAGAGGTAATGCGAAGTTAGTGATCAGTTCTTGATACGTTTTTCAAGATTTAAACGTATGATAAACTCACTAAAGTTATCACATCACTATCATAAAGTTATTAGTTTCTGTAGCATAGCATAGCACCTCTATCAAATAATTCAAATATGCTTTGTACTCAAAAATATGACTTAGCGAGCTTCAAGAAAAGACGATATAGACAGACATAACGGCCGGCAATGCACTTTAGACCTTTGGCATTGTGAGCGTGCATGGGCGTCGGTAACATTTACGATTATTTTATAAAAAAATATAAAAGAAATGATGATTAAGCAAGCGATTTATAATAAGTGGGTTCCTTTTATTGTTAAAGTATTTACAACAATTTTAACCAGTAAGACTTACTTATTTTTCGTTGATATGTATGGAATATATTGTAATACTAATAATTCCATTTAAACAATATAGCCTTTACCTACGGATTTATGAAAAGACAAATAAACTTAGAAGTAAATGCAAATTTTCAAAGAAAAGCAAATATGAACGAAGCCGCATTTTCGCTCACTCATATACGGTTCTTGCAAAATCCAATACCCCGTTGCTTCATGCTGTGAGTGGACGAAATCCATATCGTACAGCTAATTTGTATGAATGATAATAGAGATACTTTGTCATCATATTACAATGACGCCGTATCTAACGTATATGCACTAATTCAATTGGCATAGTAATTTCATGGTCACCTATGTTTCCTTGTAGAGTTATTTACATAATGTATATTTTAAATGTCCTAATAAATATGTAATAAATCGAGAATATGCAGTCATGTTTGTAGTATAAAGCGCTAATGTTTTTAATTTGATTTGATGTAAAAATTACTGAATGAATTTTAATGCAACTTGACTGTAATCATCAGAAAAGATAGGCTACAAATTAATGTGATTCTGCGAATTGTCCAAAATATCAAGTATGTGGGGGAAAAATATCATCTGTTGTGGTGGGCGTTGGCAAAACCGCTAGCACACTTAAATAGTGTAACGAAAAAGATATATCTTATCTTATCTATGTAAGTCATTAAAGACAAAATCGTGACCCAACTGCAATGAAAATCGATATTTTATAACAAATGGTAGTCATTAATTGATTCTTAAATTAAAATAGATACTTGTAAATTAATAATAAATTTATCTTTACAAGATTCTTGTGTTCGTGTTTAATTACGCGATGGCACTAATGGTGTCGGTTTCCATCATGAGAATCGTGTGCCGTGACATACGACGCTTTTGTCTTAGATGTCATTATATGAAAAAGCATTAGATATGAGTCAGATATCTATCGTGTGTATTAGTTGTTTCCAAGGCGCGTCTTATTGAGTATCGAATAATATTTTTTAATTGGCCAAATAGCCGGCGTCTTATCCAGTCCCTGGCTGAATAGCTGAATTACTTAAACTATTTGATCTGAGAATGACTAAGCGAATAAAAGAGAGGATATGAAATCGTTTTGGTCATTATTGTGTTCATGGAAATCGATCACATACTGCATCTAGTCAGTTTGTCTGAATTATTTATTTATTTAAAGTATAATTAGGCTGCTAAAGCCTTTATTAAGAAATAATATGAATATTCATTTTCTGATTGAAATCTGTACAAACACATTGTAGCGAGTGATGGATTTAGATATTAATTTTTTCTTTAAAAATCAAATCTGTTTTCATTAAGAATCGTTAAAGAAGAGTTTTCTATTCTAAAGGCAAATCCGATTTTACTGTATACAAAACAGGCAAAATCCGACCATTACCGTTTTTGTATGGGATCCATCTTAAATATTTATAAAATTCTGTCTTTTTCTTGTTCAATCAAGATTCATCTGGTAGGGCCTGGGAACAACAGATAGACAACGAAGCCTCAATAATAGGGTTCCTGTGGGAACGAAATCTTAAAAACTATATAACATTAGAAATAGGAACATATCATCATGAGTGAACGGAGGAATTATATTTACATTAAAAACACAGTTGTTTGAACTGTCAGCGATTGACAGAATGCGCTTCTATCATTACAATTTTTAATTACAACCAGTCCGAAAATGAATTGTTTGGAAAGGGCATCTCGATATTTTGTTGTCAGCCATGGGGACTGTTTCCGAAGAAATTGCCCTGATGCGTTATCACAGCGGTGCTATTTGAGTTTGCCCCTTAGTTAAACAAGTTATTTACCCAGCTTATCGTGGCGGATGGCGACGTGACTTTGTCGTGGCGTCCACTAGTAATTATTTTATTATAGATTTATGGTATTCTTACAGCCTATCATATTGAACATTCCTAAAAAATAATCATTTTAAACACACACAAAAACAGTACGAATACATTTAAAAACAATTCAACTATGTGTCATGGATAAATCCAAATGATATCACAATTTTTAATTTTGTTCTTAATACCTCTTCTAGTTGAATTTGATTTATCTATTTTGTTGAAAGTGTGCACTGTAATCTAATGATATGCGAAGCGGTATGCTATAATACTTTAATAATTATTTTAATATGTTTGACGGCAAAATTACGGCAAACAATTATTATGAACACCAATTATTTGCTGGTAAACCATAAAATAAATCATATTAAACTATGGTAGAACTGTTTCAGTCAGCTATAGAATAACGTTTGTACGCCAAATGGTGCATAGAAAAATCAATCACCCGTCATATTATTTCAATATACTATATATTCCAGAGAAAAATTTTTGGTACAAAAAGTATGTCTTCATTAAAGAAATATTTTATCAAATATAGCTGTTAACAAGTGATACAGTCAATGTTTAAAACAATGATGAGTTAATTGAAACAGAAGATGGCTACATACCATTGTTATATATGTAGATATACTTAATATCCAAAACAATGTTTTACGAGACAACTTTATAGAGAAGAGAATAAAAGTGCCACAGTTTTAGGATGTCGTTATAGGTTTAAAGGCAATTCTACTAGACCAATTTATTAGCGATATATGGACCGCAAAGGACCGCAAAGTAACTAGCTAGAGTATCTAAAAGCCTAACAAATACAATTCATAAATATGAATTATATGAACTGTGGAAGATATAATTAAATATTCTTACAAAGATTTCCTCTGAATATTTATGAAGGTAAGGTAATTATATAATATCTCGTTTGATCATGAAACATCGTACAGGATTTAATACTTGTCTTGAGCGAAACATGTGTTGTGGAGTAGGAAATTGTTTTTATAATGCCTTTTGACTCTCACCACATTAATTATTCTACACTGAGATTATTCTGGAAGCTCTGTAGATAAATGACTTCCGAGCAAACACAAAATACCTGTAATTCTGCCGGCGCGGCGGTTTGAAGATCGCACAAAACCAGCAATTATGTATTGAAACGTTAAATATTTGTATACGACCTACAACTATTCAAGAAAAGATCCTGAAAGGTCGGTATCACAATATTGTGATGCTGTGTCTATGGCTTCAGATGTCTATAACAGAGAACTATCCCTACAAAGGTAATTAGTAATTCTTTTATATCACGTTTTTTATCTATTTTAATTCGGCTATTGTGATCTTACAAAACCATGGTTCTTTTATTACCATAGTTCTTTCGCATGACGGCCGCGTGCCTGTAAATGGACCAGACATCCTCTTGAGCCAATGGATTTACCTTAATGATCCATATACAATTTGACGTCGCGTGTCTGTAAATATTAGATCTTCATTTACACAACTAATGACGTAAGAAAGAGAGCTATCAAAATATATCATAAATTGGCAGCTTAAAAGATTTTGGAAGACGATTATTTAAAAACACCTTTCATTTGTTTTGTCGCCGCGTCATTTTAAAAGAGATAATAAACAGTATTGAGTAATGTATATTTTGCTTTTATATAGCATAAGTAGACCTTTGACGAAGAACGTTTTGTCGTGGTTCGTTTCGTATTATAAGACCGTGATTGGTCTAGACTCTAGTCTGGACCATCCACGATCGAACGAAACGTGCAATCGTTTTAACTCACGTTTTACTAACGAAAGTTATAAAATAATATTTAATACCGTTTAATAAATTAAATGTTATGCAGACGGTGTTAAACACTATCAAAAAATAAACATGGTACTGACGTATGTATTGAATAATCTGCTTCGTACCAAGGTAATGTTGGGCTTTGAAGTCAGTCTTCTTGTATGCGTGTCCGCAATTCAATCGTGTTGTGTTGTGCCTAAATTATTTGTGTATTAAATGCTTATACTGAATCCGAAGACGCTCGAGGTATGTTTACACAATATTTTCAATTGACAGACTTTGTCTAAAATGATCTTTACACATGTCGAACGATGATAGGAATACGAGAATTCACAGTTTAATGGTTTGACTTGGTATTTTGATATTAGCTATGTAGCTTGTAATAGATCTGTTATTTGTTCTTTTTTATTGTTTATACAGAAGCTCTTATTAATTAAAAGATCGAGTTAGTTACACATGACATTTATATGTTTATTTTGATTATTTGACGTAGGATCAAGTGAAAGATTTATTTTTCAGTTTTGTATACAAGTTAATTAAATGTATTGATAGCTAAATACCCCTTGTGTTAAAGGTTTGTTTGCCGTAAAGCTTTTTGAGTGGTTTTAACGTTCGACCTTCAAACCCTGGATGGGTTAAGTTTTAGCCTAATTAAATTGTCGTGTTTGAAACAATCTAGAAAGATGACGTTAATATTCAATTATTGTTCGTAGTCGCTGGATCGTCTCACAATTAAGAGATCACCTCTTACACACACACCGACACAAAATTCTAGTTCTGAAAAATCTTTGGGACTCCAGTATATATATTAGACGTAGACTTGAGACGGTTAGCATAATATAGAATCAGACGTTAGATTGCGTAAGTCCTTAGAATACAAATTATATTAGACCAATTTATTAGTAATATTCCGAGAAAAGACCCTCAAACATTCGACGCACATTTCGCCCCTACACAGGATGTTGAGCATCTGGATGTTGTCCTACGAACAGAACTTTCACTTAATGAACTCTGTGTGAATGTTCGAGGCTTTCTTCGCGGAATATTGCTAATAAATTGGTCCAATGGAATTGTACGCTTAGCGCAAATATCACATTTGCATACAATCACTTCGTTACGTCTTGATTACTTGTATATTGTTACATTGCATGAAGCCATTAGTTTATTTTGACATATAATATTATATATATTTAAATATAAAATACTCCTTCGATGAAAACAGATTTTTCGCTACAACTATAATTGGACTATGTTACAAATATGTTTAGTTCGTTTGACCGCAAACAATTGAAACATAAATGGCATACTGTGATAAGTAAATTGTGTATTTAGGAGGTTGTATTGTCTGCGAGATGACGTCACTGGGTATACCTACCGAGGCGCCGGTACATACAATATTGTTCACTTCGGCATACACACAAAACACTGTCAACCCGCCTAAAAAGGTATGTATTCGTAGAGATATGGTGTCATAGATAAAATTAAGTATTTGGAACTATACATTAGGTCTCGAAGAATAAAAACCACTTATCGATGGCAGACATAATAAAAAAACTCGTTGTTTTCAATGTAATCTCGATCGCTATTTGATTTTTTAAATTCATATCAAAATCGAAGCAGCTTGTTTGTTGTGTATGAGTATTAATGTATCTACGTCATTAGCACGGATATGTTTTAAGGATCACAAAATTAATTATTGAATGTTATCATTATGTCCGTGACCAGCTCTTATGGCGTATTTAAGAATTTATTTAAGCTTTTAAAGAGCAAAAATAGGAAGCCTCGTTGTCTCTAATCAGGTTGTACCGCATTAATCGTGACAGTCACAAATATATTTTATTTGTCGTTTTAACAACAAATACAGAATAAAGTAATTATAGAATGTCCCTCCCAGACAACAGACTTTTTCCCTTAAATAGTGGTTGTTTGCTACTGCTAAGCTAAAAGCATTTTAATTGCCGTTTTTGGTTACACGATTACATTTTGTATCAAATAGCTGTGCTACTTATACACGCTGAGATGTCTACCGCGACGTAAAATGTGGCCAAGTTTCCTGTAGCTGACACAGAGGAACAGTTTCCTGTGTTCCACAGATTATCTGCGGTATTAAAATATGATTGATTATCTGTGTTTAATGACAGACGAAATATATGGTTGCGTTGATTTTGCTGGCTCGCATGTTCCCCGACGTGTACGGTGTATATTGACAATGATCCTGGATACGTCATATGGGGGCTCCGTGTGGGCCCTGGATGGTTTAGTTAGGGTAGGGGCCGCTTTTTAAAGGCCGAGTCCCACACTCCCGCGCCACTGCATAGCCCAGGCGCGGGGTCCTAAAACGATTCCTCCAGGATTAAAAAAAAAAGGCTCGCATAGTTACCATTGTACGTTCCGAATATTTTAAAATCCTTACTTAGGGTTATCCCTAAACAAGTTCGTTTATGAAATGGAAAACTGCAAAGTATTTATTTCCTTGAGATGAATTCAGCTGAACACGTTTCAAGGTACGTCCTTCGTACAGTTTTATTATTAGCCGTGAACGAAGCGAATTTTTCTCAAGTTTTATTGCTTTTTTACGATTGAAGTCGTATCGATCATGTATCTTGCATGGCAATGAACGCTTTTCCAAATTATTATTGACTTTTTAGATAGATTTAGTTATTTGAATGATACTGATTTTAGGTTTTTAATCAACGCTTTCTTTCCCATTTGTGTCATGTGATGATTGCAGATGAATTTTCCTGTATATATGTTACTTTATTAAAGCACAATTGCGTTTTTAATCTCTAACCGTCCTAAGGCCCAAAAATAAATAATAATATCTTAAGTTATTATCATAAGTTTATAATATCTACAATACATGTTTAAGAAGAACACAGTGCTCCTATAGGAGCACTCAAACAAATGAAACTTCTATGGTCGAAAGCTTATAAAGACATTATAACGCAAATTGCAAAAGTGTATTTTAACATTTCTCACCAACTCTCCAAAATATCATCATCACCGGAGAACTACGCGTCTGATCCTTTCTGCTGACAAGCATTCGTAATAATAAAGCGACGGGCTGAGAATAAGCTCAATTTAATTTAATTAATTTAAAAAGAGTAAGAATTTTTCTGAATATACAAGTGTACGTCATTTCAATAGAACCACTCAGTTGCTACAGTGTTTTGTTCTATATTCTTCTATAAATATAATATCTCATGACAAATCTGACATAAATTTGCGGATTACAATACACAGTTTCATGTTTGAACAAGAGTTTGGTAACACAATCGTGCGACTGAATAAGAGATATCAGTTCCAAATTTCGTCTACTTAGGTGGGGAGGAATGATACAACCTCATACGTTTAAATACTTTTTAGTTACAAAACACAAACATGACATATAAATTAACATACGACGACTTTGTCAGTATTAATACATTTTCTAATGTCTAAAGATGTGTTTTACTGTTATTAAATTGGCTAACACAAGACAAAATTACACTGCATATATTGGGTTCAGGTTATTTTAATTGATACGTCTGATTAAGTAAGATTTCATTATTATTTATTTAGAAAAAAAATATTTAACAGCAGAACGGAAAGGGAACGTCCGCGCCTCGAGCGGCAGAAAAACGAAACATTTCAATTGACAATTGACTTGTAATCAATGACAAAAGTAGATAAGGCGTAAATCCTATTAAATTTATAATCTAAGAGAATATGTATGGGATTTAGATTTGGTCGCGTGACCACTTCAATATCCGTGCAAAATATTTTGAACAAAACAACGTTTGTTTTACCTTTTTGGATAAGTCGCAGGCAAGATAATTTTAATGAAACGCTTTTAACTTTGTGACGTTTTGACAGACTGTCGCTAAGGTCATTAATTCTGTGGTGCCTATCAGCGTGGTGCTCTGTAAACATTTTGACGAGGAGTTAGAAACAGCTTAATCGAGAGCTAATTGGCTTCGTGTATTAAGATAAACTTAATTGCGATCGTCTTTATTATGCCAATATAATATAATATATTGGCATAATATAAGACAATATAATATAATATAATATAGTATGAGTGT
The DNA here is from genome assembly GCA_963693355.1 of Pontia daplidice. NCBI lineage: Eukaryota > Metazoa > Arthropoda > Insecta > Lepidoptera > Pieridae > Pontia > Pontia daplidice. The sequence continues at coordinate 7,149,765 of CAVNZL010000139.1, forward strand.
GTATGTCACTGAACTTCTCTCAAACGACTGTACCGACGTTGATGAAATTTTTTGTGTGTGTTCAAGGGGATCTGGCAATAGTTTAGATTCACAATTTTGTCCGCTGGACAATGTTTTTCTAATTAATTTTTAATTTATTAGTTTGGAATGTTTTACATTGGATCCGACAGACGGTGCTGCCATTACAGTGACAAATTTTAAATAATATTCGAATAATTAATTGAATATTGAAATCACATGTATGGCAAAACAACGTTTGCTGGGTCATCTAGTATTTATATATAAATATATAGAGATCAATAATGTTTGGCTGTTTTTGTGGCTTAAAATAGGTAATAAATAACTACAGTAGGTAATCCTTCTCTCTGAAAAACAGGCTTACCACGTTGAATCGATTATTACGAATCGTAAAAATTATCTATTTTCCCTAGAGATAAGTAAAAATCGTTATTTAATTTAACAAAACTGTTTTTAATTGATAATCGATAAAACACATGATATACTTAACCCATGTAATACAAAGTCCTGTAAGTAGCTTAGAACTGCGAAACGACATATTTAAGTTGGTTTGATTTTGATATTAAATATGCAATTTCTTGATTGCTTCTTCATAACGTAGCTGCATCGTGGTTTCACATGTTCTAAAGAACTGTATTTTATTGTATAAACTGTTATTATAGTTTAGAAGGAGAACTAACACAAACATTTTCGTTTCTCAGAGTAATACGACTCGGTATAAGTTTTCATTCTCTCACCAGGCAGTTCTGTTGAGCCAAAGTTGCGCCGTGAATTTATATATCTTACATATATATATATATATATAGATACATATATATCTAATTTTATAAATAAACCTTACGCACGAACCTTTTCAATTTTTATAGGCAGTAAAAACACAGACAAGGTTGTACATAAAGAGTTATTACTTTATAAGTGCCCTTAAACCAGATACAATGTAGGGCGATTGAGTGCCGAAAGTAATTCTGTTTGTATATTTACCCGCCTAAAGTTTACCAACCAATAACATCATAACGAAATAAAAGCCTTTTTATTGGGTACAATAACACACACAATTTGTGTTAAACGAGTAAAATGAAAGACCTTGTTTATTTATTATAAGGAAACTCGGAAAACTCGTGACATGGAAAGCCAATCTATCCAAAATGTGTTTTTCGTTTCAGTAATGAGTAAATAATATACGGGCTACAGCCGTAAACTCACAGAAAAACGAATTATGAATTTAAATTATAGTATACAATTAAACTTACAGTGAGAGTTTCAATTTTATACACAGTTCGTACCGTCTCATACCAAAAGCGTCCTTTTTATAGGTGTTACAGATCCTTCCACAACCCGATGTTTGTCTCAGAGGACGCCAAATCAAAGGTACTTCATGAGCGGAGAGACTAGAGATAATTTGTTTTACATGCAAGTGATAAACGGCGTCGTAAAAGCTCATCGGGGTTTTGGTCGACTTAAAAAGGCGAGAAAACAAAAGACGATCATTCCGTTCGAATATGACTGGGCTACTTCTCAACGCGACGTGCTAAGTTACGTCTCTCTTATTCTGCTCTCTTCTTTTTTTGTAAAGCACTTGGATTAAATAATAATAATAATTTTTTGTCAGACCACAAAGATCCATGTGTTGTATGTACATTCAAATTCTTATAAAACTAAGTTAATCTAGAACTAAAAACTAATATTAGCCATGGAGTCAATTGCATGTTTCCCACAAGATTAAGATTATGAGGCATGCAATCCCCTCCAGTGCTTCACAAGCTAAGCTAAGATTAAAAAGAGGGGGGAGAGTTTTATGGTAGTTCTCTTGCATCTCTTATCTAGCTGGCGATTATTTTGTGGTCATAGAGATACAATTTTTAATATGGAATATTTAGTTATTGAAATCTGCGGTACCAATGCAGAAGAAATCACGAACTTAGTATAGAGATACTAAAAAACTCGAATCTAAATAAAATACAAGCCGAAACAAAACTTATTAGCAAGGTAGCATCTATTTCAGATGCCAAAGATAAATATTTAGAAATACACTATTTATATATTATGTACTTTATAAACGTCTTTAAATAGCTTTTCAATTTGTTTTAGTCGACTTTGAACTCAATAATTCTGTTTATATTAGTAACTCGTACGCAAACAATTTTTTAGCTTTACTACTGGATATAAATAAATTCATACCGGTTTAGTCACAATGCCTCTAGGACTCACCAAAAGGCCGTCTATGTCTCTAAAAGTAATTATGAAATACGGGTGACCAATGTAGAAACTTTTCCTCAACTTAATCGTGAAGAATTTTAATTAGTTTCGAAACACTATACAATTCTCATTAGTTTTGTTAAACTGTTCGCGGCTAACTTGATTGCAGATAGTTCATATTTCTAATTAGTTCATTATGAATTGCTCTGTGTCCTAATTACTGGTGTAGGGAACAGACGGCAGATAGAAAAAATTGTAGATAAACCAGGAGAAAATATATTTGCACGAAGTTCCACTATTGGCATTAATTAATGGCCTGCTTTACTATTCACACCGAGCACATATTTGAAATATAGATGAGAAGGTGGCACTCGACTGTCCCCTTTCCGTATGAGCACAATAGCGCTTACGTAACTTCAAAACAAACATTAAATCCTCGTGACTCTACCCGCGGTTAGAAATGTTCTATTTAGCGAGGAGATACCAACACGAAGCTCGACTAGTCACTCTATGGAAGACTTATTAAACCACACGCCTTCGTCTTGTCTACGTCAGTGAGGTTTTAAAACTTTGGATCGCTTAAGCTGCAGAGCTGCTATTTACTCATATACTGAATTCCAATTTAGCGTCTAAGAGCAGGCCAAAGAGAGAGGCCTCTCTAACTCTAATATGCTCTGAAATAGAATGATATTTAATACAAATACAGTCTCACTATAATCTACTATACCCGTATATTCATAGTTGAGAACTACGATTGTTATAGATGGACGAGCCTACCTCCATTCAGGCGAATAGGTTTGGAAAGGTTTTTTGTCCCTATCTCCGCAGTATCGCAAATACGGGATAGATATAGAGTATTAATTCAAGATGCAAGCCGAATGCAGCTACGTTAATCAAGCGCGGTGTAGCGATAGCAAAATAAGATGTCCTTATTTGCATAAATAATTTGTACCGTTACCACGTTATACGTTCATAAAATGTTTTTCTTTAAATAAATATTTTCATTATTTTTAATGTATATTTATTTATTTATTCATTTAAAGACACTTTGTATGCACACTACAAAGTTAATACTTTAGCTACTAAAAAAGGTTTGACATTTTTTCTAATTACTTGCTATTTCTCTGCATGTTTTTCGTCTGTCAGGAAGGTTCTTATGAATGATAATGTAAGTAAGGGAGACGTTTGACAATTTAACAAATCTCTACTTTAGCTGTCACTTTGAAATAAGACATCTGTGATTTAGAAAAAAGGTCCAATTATATCGTTTTAAAAATAACATTCCTCGTTAGCTAATTTCACGGATGAATTTTATAAAGGCGCAATTAATTTGTTTTTAATTCATTTTTTAACAGAACACATACATTTAAGACTGTTAGGTGAATACAGGTAAAGCTTATACTTGAAACTATAATTTATTCGTTTATGTTTATTCATTTAAGATTCTTGTATTGATCCAGAAGCAATACCGCCGTCAAGATGTATCGCGTAATGTGATTTTGAATTTACGCCTCCTACTGAATAAATTACATCATATTTTATATCTGTAGAATCGTCGATGTAGTTAAATTATTCCAAAAATATATCACGTTATATTTTTTGCGATGAGTACCTACATAAAGTTGATGAGATTTGTTCCAACCAATGCATGAATTCGCATTGGAGGACCAACGCTGTGGTGGTATTCTACTCAGCTATATTCCACCGTAAGCTAACATTTTGACGTATACATTAACGGATTTCCTAGGCTTTAAACTTAGTTTACGATATCCTGCAATTCCTGGAAGAGCTTCTGCTGTGCTACGCCAGAAGACAGTGTTTCCTTGCATTTGAAATAAGTCATTACAGAGTTATTCACAGCATATTTCACAGTGATTTATTTTTAAATTTTCATTAAAATTGCGTGCTTCGTATCGTCACGCTTAGTGAAGCGAATTACAATACGGCAATTGTTTTCTTTGTTAAATTCGATAATTTATTAGAATTGCAAGTCTGTCTTTTGTTTCATTCAGACTCTTTAAGGTGAATAGATCACAAGAAATCATCGTTTGGCACATTAGTTGTTGTAAGGAAAATAGATGGTGGTATATATTTCATGTTTGAGTCATTACGTTTTGTTCTTGTTCCATGAGTCAGGAATTATTTTAATTCTAGGTGTACCAGCGACTTCGTCCGCATGGATTAGGTATAATAACTTAAAAATACGTATTTTAGAAAACATGTACTATCCACGTCACTAACTAAATAAACACAAATGTATTTGATTTATAATTATTACTTAAAGACAAAAAAGGAAAGCAGCAAAAATTAATCACGATATTTTGAATTAGACTACAGAATTTTATACGTTTTTTATTACGTAATTTTAGTGTAGCTTTTTATCGGCGTAGTAAATACACATACATATATCCGTGCAAAGTTCCATCTTCCTAACACTAACCGTTTCGACGCTAGTGCGAGAACGGGCGAATGAACGGACACTACGAAGGGTTTATTTACGTAGACTGCGGAACCCTAACAAAAGTAGCCTAAGTGACTCCTTATTACATCGGCTACAAATCAAAAAAAGTCCCGTCAAAATCGGTCCAGCCATTCCAGAGATTAGCCGGAACAAACAGACAGACAGACAAAAATTTTAAAAAAATGTCATTTTTGTGTATGTATCGTATATATATTCATATGCATGTAGTAAAAAACGGTTATTTCAATATTAAAAACAGACACTCCAATTTTATATATGAGTATAGATATATCACTCACGGTCCGTTAGCACCACGGTAAGCCTGTGTAATGGTGCTAACACGGAAGATAAACTATATATTTTTATGTATAACTAAAATAAATTTAATAATATTTGACCGTACCGGGAGAATAAGCATCCGACATGATTACCGTTGCGCCCACTGATTGGTCAAACACCAACCGTACAGTTATCGTAAATAGCACTAAAGTACGAATTCAAGTATTTCCAGGAAACTAATTTTAGTACGTAACATTTGAACAGGCAAACACTGCAGTGATATGCCAAAGCAAATACTTCCGAAAATGCATATTACAAATACATTATTAACAATATGCAGATCAAACATCTGTAGACGAATTTGTTAGTTTATTTAACGTTATATAACGTCGTATTATAATTTGAAATTTCAACTATTTTAATGTACGCTAAAATTACGTATATATGTGATAATTTCCTTTACCGTAAAACGTGTAAACACAATTTGATAGGACTAAGAGAGTTACTCGGTACTCTTTCATTAATAGTACATAGTATATAACAATTAAAGTTAAAAGGAAGCGTATATTTTGTGAGGAACAGATGCCTTTATAGAGTAAAAAAAATAGAGAATTTGTAGCATGCAGAGCCCGAGAGATAAACGTATAATTTGTGATAAGACATTTTTAAAAATCACCTACATGAATTGAAGTTGGTAGCCAAAAAGGTTGGTAAAGAAAAAAAACAATGATATTAAAGAACCAATTATATTTTTCAATTTTAGAATCAATCCATAACAATCTACCGTCTTCATAATAGTACAAATATATCTCAAAGCGGCAGTAATTGAAATCATTATCTGTCTACTTGTGACAGTCTTACATTTTTTAACTCAAATTATCAATAAACAATTGGATTAGTATAAATAAGTCTGTTTGAATTAAATTCGTAATGACATAAATCGAAGGTCGTTTTAAATGGACTTACATTTTAAAATCGTTCATATTTTTAGAATTTGCAGTAAAATGAACTAGAACGTATTATTAGCAGTCTAGAACTCTTTGTTTTTTATCTATGATAAAGTTTAATAATAAACACTATTGCAAAGCGGAGCGCTAGTCATTTGTTTATACTTATCCAATCCTGCACTTTGTTCCTCCGACCAATTATTACACCTGCAGCCTTGGAGTTTAAATTTAAATTTATTACCATAGCAACCGCGACCGCAACAAACTCTAAAACAATTTACGCAATGAAACAATATAAAGTACGAAGTTTTACAAGCTCGAGTGTACTTCAATACAATTCAACCCAATATTTGAAGTACCGAAACACGTGAGTGGTTTTATTGTAATCACAAGGATTAGTACGAGTAGTTGTGACTGTAATGTCATGCTGTCATACTAGTTTATTTTAACATGTCCTAACATGTATATTACACTGAACATTCAGGTCAGGCGTCAGAAGAGAGTCTCAGCGTCACCTATCTTGGCTGTCAATATCCATTGTGAAGGGAATGAATTCCGAATAAGATTATATACGTAATGGCCAACATCTTATTATTTTACACCAAATTACCATTATGAACAGATTACTGTTTGATCTGTTGATTAAAAGGTATAGATACCATAGATTATATTATAGAATTCGTTTTCTCTATAGACAATTGAATAGTGATATAGACAAATATTGCAGTTCATGGTAAGATCATTGCTTAGCTGATTAGATTTTCTCGGGCGTTTAGTTCCTTTTTTCGGGCGTTTAGTTCCAAATACGGCCACGGAGCGCTTTTTACAATATCCATATATGTATCAAATTTTTTAATTACGATAGCTGTTTTACTATATCGTTTGTTCAAAAATTTTGTGCATTTTATTCTAAAACAATTATTGACTGGCACGAGTTTCGTGTGTGAATAAAGTTTCATATTTTGAACAAGTTTTGTGTTTTTTATATATTATTGTTGTCATATTTATATGTTTATATATTTATTACTATATAGTGAAACTGTCAAGGATATATCCGAAGTTTTCTTATGTTCATAGCTTATTTCTCTTCTCTATATAAAAAGATATGTTTGTTTTCCAAATAAATAAATAAATAAATATAGTGAACTTGCATTAACAGAGTGCATATTTTCTTTACAGGTAAGCTAACGTCTCGTTAATAAATTATATTGTATCGGTAAGTTCTAAGTATTTTTAAACTTTTAATCGTTTTTGTTAATGAACCGTTTGTCAACGGCAATACAGATAACATAAAAATTTTGAAATTTGCACACAGAACATCAAAGATTTGATCCCGCTCTCACTCTGTATGAAAGTTACATATATAAATTTTAACAAAGCCGTGACTTATAAATGAAATTTATTTTCAAACATTCTAATACATAGTGAGTCCTAACCATACGTGGGGTGCACAAAATGTTTCGGAAATAAATAAAAAAAAATGTTACTGTAGAAGGTAAAACATGAATGTTTTAGTCTCAAAATGTCGAGAATATTTGCTTTGCGTAAATGTACTTTTTCATTTGATCAAACCAATTTTCAAAACTCCTCCCTGCTACTGATCTAAAAAACGCATTTTTATACTCTTCGACAGCCTCTGGTGATGAAACATTAATGAATGCGAGCATCATGACAATCGTCGAGTCCATTGAGTTTACAATCGTATACAATCATATGCAATTTTTAAAATAACGATATAATGTATAACGATAATCAATTGACAGTCAGGTGAAACAAATTGCATCTCAAAGCCATTGTTTTATCGTAATTAATATTTTGGTAGTGACCAATTCCGGAAATTAGTTGTTAATTTAGCAATCTATCTTTGGCTCTGCATCGTTTGGTGTGTCAAAAGCATGTTAAATATTATGGCTTTATTCTTAACAACCATAACACTATTTTACGATATCTATTTACGAACAATTAAACTGAGCTTTAAAGCTAATTTTTTTTTAAAAATAAATAATAATATATATTTAGTAGATATTAACATCTAGCTATATTTAGTCTTAGTTAAGTTAATACGCAACTAATAAAATATTGTTCTAGTCCATACAGAAGCTAGAGATATTTTAAAAGTTTATTTAAAAATATTGTATTTTATATTTGTCAGTTTAATACTATAATTCAGTCAAATATAGAGTTAATATTATCAAAACAGTTTTAAATATATGTACCTATAACTATTTGGTAAACAGACACTTGATTATAAGTCCACATTTTTACATTAATTTAATTAAAATCTGACTCAATATTAAGACTAGACTCAAAGAGAACAGTTTTTCAGCTGACGAAGTCTTCTGTGGTGGATAATAGTATTTTCGGTACATGGAATACCAGAAGTCCATTTTTTGCTGGTGGATGTTAATCCTAACCTCCTTCTGGAAGTTCCTTCCGGATGTGATTTCATCGTCGCCACTTATACGCAGAGCTATTGTTGTTTCCGGAGTGTAGGGGTTCCATTGAATTCGCGGGTTCACAAAGTTAGTTGGGTTTGGGTCCCTGTAAAATGAATATATTTTATACTCTCGCAGACAATAAAGAATTTAGACTATTCAGAGTTAGTCGTATTTACTCTGGTTGTAATTTGTATTCTCATCTTATGTTTAATGTTGATAGAAAAAAAATGCTATCTTACCCATATTTCACAAACGATACAAATCGCATAAGAATTGAATTTTGTATGGCCACGTCGCTTGGACGTAGATCGAAGTCAAATAAGTAATTTAGCAATGCCCCATGCCTTGCCCCGGACAGTGGTATCTGTGGATAGGACCAGTCCGAGTTGTGGGTTCCTCGGTAAGCGAACTCCATAAGCCTTACTGGCGACTTGGAAGTCTTCGCTCTCTCTGCCACTCCTCGAATGATAGGCACCGATATTAAGGTATCACCCTGGTAATCTAAGAAATCTTCAATAGTATCCATTGAGATAACCTTTTGCGCGAAATAGAACTCTCTTATCTTTTGGGCTTCTGCATTTTTGTTGTTTTCAGACTCGAATTTTAAATCCACTGGTATAAATTCGGTAAAATTAGTGTCCATTTTGTCCAGCCAACCATTCACTGCAGCTTGTTCAGCTCTTACTGTTCCCTCTCGATCAACAAAGACAGCTATGTATGGTATATGATTGTAGTTGCCCTCACTAATTAGGTTTATAGGAGCATCTGTTAAAACTCTCTCTGCACCCAGAGTTGGGTTTTCGACGCACGGTCCAAAAAGTGGGGTATTGTTATAGAATTCGAAATCATTTAGAGCCGGAACTAAAATATTGAGGTCTGTTGACGCAAGTAGTTGGGCCAGATTTGTATTAGATTTGTCGGTGTATGATAGCTTTTCACCTAACCTTTTAGCGTATTCAACAGGTTCGTACGCAACAGCCCAAGGTGATAATGCTGATCCGCTAATAGCTATAACTTTATGCACCAAATTTCGAGATAGAGGCGATAAGGAAAGCAATTCGGCCATGACTGCGCCAGATCCGTGTGCAAGCAATGCAACATTATTCGGATCCCCACCAAAACCAGCAATATTTAGCTGGATCCAATTTAAAGCTTGAATCACGTCCTTTATACCAGCGTTTCCGGGTGCGTCTGGTACACCCAAGCAGAGGAATCCAAATATAGACAATCTGTGGTTTATGGAGACCACTACAAGATCCTGTTCAACAAGTTTCTTGAATGAAAATAATTCTTGTCTCGTTGTCGTGTAGTCTTCGCTTTCGAGCCAAACTACAACTGATCTGTTCCCAGTCGCATTTTGTGTGAAAACATTGAGTACTAGGCAATCCTCAACACCGATGAGACCTCTAGGAGATGGTTGGGCGCAGATGACCCTGTTGTCGACTGCATAATATTCTCCTGGATACGTTGGTGGTGGCGTGGGTGCCTGAAAAATATAACAACTGCTCTTATCATTTTGGTTCAATGCATTTTTAACTAATCGATCAATTTCCAATCATATAGATTTTGCGAAATATTTGTAACGCGACGTAATCTTATCTACCTTGCCCAGTTTCTTCGAATTGAGATTATTTCAGTTTTTATGACTTATTGGAATTAATTGAACATGCACAAAGGTTAATTAGGTACTCAACAACAAAACGTTTTCACTAATTACTTTCATTTACTTTGAAGTGGTTTAATTTAAGTTACTTTATTATTACTTTGAACTTCTTAATTGATTTAGAATAACTAAACATTATCAAATATCCATAATTACGAGGCCAATATATTTAAGCGATTTGATGAATCACAAAGTTTTGACTTGATGACTTTGATGTGCAAAATTTTGAAGTGCGTTGATGATTTTTACGTTTTGTTTTTGTAAATATATTTTAACACATAGGAAGGCAAGTGAAACGAAATTCACATGAAACACCATATACTGAATGATGTTTACTTGTTTGCATTAATCTCAAGTACTGGTTCGAATTGAAAAATCATATTTTATTGAGTAGTTAACTTATCAAAGAAGGCTAACGATTTGATAACAATTTTTAAACATACGTGACATACATTTTTTTGAAACCTAAAATAATTGTTATGATGTATAAAATTTTTATCATTTTATTAAACTATTTTTAATACCTCATAAGATAATTTTTAAGTAAAATAACTCCTTAATAGTAAGTATCATCAGGAAAATCTCAAATTGCCACTGTGACCTAACTTAGTGCTCCGTATAATATGGTTAAAATATGGAACCATATTACTGATACCTACCTAGTTATTCATCTGTCACCAGGCTATATCTCATGAACCGTGATGGTAAGTTGAAATTTACAAAATTGGGTAAGAATAATAGCAGTTTACGTCCGTGTTTTTGTTACTCATGTGACGCGATTCGGAATAAAAAACAGATAAGATTATGTTCACAGATCTCACAGATATGTGATCGTAAATAAAGCGCTGTTCATATTTGTTTTTCAAACCATCAAACATATAAGAAAAGAATGCGTCCCTAATAATTACTATATAATATCCAGGCCTGGAACAAGTACCGCTTACACATAATTAGGAATTTGTAATTCGTTTAAATAACTAAGAGATATCGTTTCTTTTTGTTTATTTTAATAGTTTCGATATTTTGTATTTTAATCAGAGATGAATTCAGAACTAAATGCACGTTACTATTTTTAATTATAAATATACGTATTATGATAAAATTGATTGTAGATAAGTGAAGAAACTTCTTAAACGTTCGCAACGGGTGTGAACCTTATATGAACGATTTTTTTTTAATTTAACATCTGCCAAATGAGCAAGAGGCTCATCTGCCGGGAGGCTCGCAAGTGCGTTGCCGGCATTAATTTATTAACCGTTTATATATTCTTCTCGTCATCCGAATTGATTTGAGTACTCCCCATGTTATATGCGGTAAAATATGCAGAGGGAAGCCATAATCAAAGTTTAGTTAATAGGCATCAACTGAGATTTGACTATTTCCTTCAATAATACGAAAATCACATGTAAAGGCATTGAAATTTATTTAGATTGTAATATTGGCTGTCAAAAAGGCATTTGATAATAAGGTTCTTTCACGACTATAATAGTCACATCTCAAAAACACACACCCATTGATATATAATTGTCTTATAATTTCTTCTTTTTTCTATAAATGTCTAATATACAATCAATCTCTCACAAAGATCCACTTTAGAACTACGATTTTGTTGATTTTTGTCGATGTTTAATTTTAAGGAGAGAATAAGTATATAATAATTATGATTATTAATAAGATGCACTAGGTACAAATTATAATTCACAAAATCTTAGATTGCAAAACTCTGTCTATGATTCAATAACGGAATATATTTTAAGGTTTTTTCCTAGAAAGGTTGTTGACAAACAAGGTTTTCGCAAAGTCTGGCACGTAGGACTGATATATATATATATATATATATATATGATAAAGCAAAACTTGGCTGTATAAAAATAAACAAATGCAAATTCCAATTCAGTTAATTAGTGTATAGTCATAAAATATATGCTAGATTGTAATTAATATTAAACCTCTAGACAGATATCTGACAGTAATCTTACCTTGAATCTGTTTTGGCCAGCGGTGTTCCCACCATAATGTAAGCCATAAAACGTGTAATAATATCCATCGGCGGCTCGGCTACCGATAACAACACCTTGCGTCGTGTTTACAGAAAGATTAGCCGGATTATCTTGCGCGTACGCACACACAAGAATACTTAGGAGCAGCAACATCGCGATACGTCCACTCGTCGCGACGTCAACCTGAAGTGTGAGGTGTAAAGGGCGATAATATCAATGTAGATAATAAATTAACCCATTTAGTGCTCTATTGTCTATTGATAAGTTTTCTAGAGGTCAAATGGGTTTGATGAGCGGTAGGGCCCTTTAATTATATTTTTGGCGTGGCCTTGGAAAACTATTTAGGCGCAGATGTTTGTAGCCTTATTGTAGAGGAAGTTGATTAGTAAATTCACTATACAATAATCAAATCGAACGAATATTTCTTACGCTTTTGGTTTGAAGGTAATATTTTTAAGTGCATGAACTATAGGAATACAAACTCTATCTAGATTTTTATATTTCTATATATGGTAGTAAGTGATAGTAGTTGGTGACGAATGAAAAATGACGAGATGAATCACGTCCTTTATACCAGCGTTTCCGGGTGCGTCTGGTACACCCAAGCAGAGGAATCCAAATATAGACAATCTGTGGTTAATGGAGACCACTACAAGATCCCGTTCAACAAGTTTCTTGAATGAAAATAATTCTTGTCTCGTTGTCGTGTAGTCTTCGCTTTCGAGCCAAACTACAACTGATCTGTTCCCAGTCGCATTTTGTGTGAAAACATTGAGTACTAGGCAATCCTCAACACCGATGAGACCTCTAGGAGATGGTTGGGCGCAGATGACCCTGTTGTCCACTGCATAATATTCTCCTGGATAAGTTGGTGGTGGCGTGGGTGCCTGAAAAATATAACAACTGCTCTTATCATTTTGGTTCAATGCATTTTTAACTATCAATCAATCATCAAAATCAATTTCCAATCATATAGATTTTGCGAAATATTTGTAACGCGACGTAATCTTATCTACCTTGCCCAGTTTCTTCGAATTGAGATTATTTCAGTTTTTATGACTTATTGGAATTAATTGAACATGCACAAAGGTTAATTAGGTACTCAACAACAAAACGTTTTCACTAATTACTTTCATTAACTTTGAAGTGGTTTAACCTAAGTTACTTTATAATTACTTTGAACTTCTTAATTGATTTAGAATAACTAAACATTATCAAATATCCATAATTACGAGGCCAATATATTTAAGCGATTTGATGAATCATAAAGTTTTGGCTTTGCTGTGCAAAATTTTGATGTGGGTTGATGATTTTTACATTTTGTTGTATTGTTTTTGTAAATATATTTTAACACATAGAAAGGCAAGTGAAACGAAATTCACATGAAACACTATATACTGAATGATGTTTACTTGTTTGCATTAATCTCAAGCACTGGTTCGAATTGAAAAATCATATTTTATTGAGTAGTTAACTTATCAAAGAAGGCTAACGATTTGATAACAATTTTTAAACATACGTGACATACATTTTTTTTAAACCTAAAATAATTGTTATGATGTATAAAATTTTTATCATTTTATTAAACTATTTTTAATACCTCACAAGATAATTTTTAAGTAAAATAACTCCTTTATAGTAAGTATCATCAGGAGAATCTCAAATTGCCACTGTGACCTAACTTAGTGCTCCGTATAATATGGTTAAAATATGGAACCATATTACTGATACCTACCTATCATCTGTCACCAGGCTATATCTCATGAACCGTGATGGTAAGTTGAAATTTTTACTATTTTTAATTATAAATATACTTATTATGATAAAATTGATTGTAGATAAGTGAAGAAACTTCTTAAACGTTCGCAACGGGTGTGAACCTTATATGAACGATTTTTTTTTAATTTAACATCTGCCAAATGAGCAAGGAAGGAAAGGAATGAAGGAATCTGTACAGGGACCAAAGAGCAAATGTTAGAGTTGACCGAGAAGAGACCGAAGATATTAATATCTGCCGCGGTGTCCGTCAAGGTTGTATACTATCACCGATGCTCTTCAATATATATTCCGAGGCAACCATGTCAGAAGCCATCGAGGGATTGGAAGTCGGAGTAAATGTAAACGGAAGAGTCATAAATAACCTTCGGTATGCAGACGATACCGTCCTCATAGCGTCATCGAACGAACAGTTGCAAAATTTAATCAACAGAGTCCACGCTATTTCTGAGAGAGATGGTCTATCCATTAACATTGCCAAAACCAAGGTTATGATAGTCTCACAGAACGACACCTTACGATCTGACATAAAGGTGGCTGGAAAAACGCTGGAGGAGGTACGTCAGTACAAGTACTTGGGAACGTGGGTCAATAAAGAATGGAGTTCCGATCAAGAGATCAAAACTCGTATCGAAATTGCCCGCGGTTCGTTTAATAAAATGAAAGGAATACTGTGCTGTCGTCATCTGAACCTAAAGCTCCGGTTTCGAATCCTCTGCTGTTACATATGGCCGATAGTTCTTTACGGTTGTGAAGCATGGACTATAAAGGAGGCCACTCGGCGACGCCTAGAGGCATTCGAGATGTGGTGCTATCGTCGCATGCTCCGCATAAGCTGGACTCAAAAGGTCACTAACGAAAAAAACCTTGAACGTATGGGAACTACCAGAAAACTGATGCAGCAAATCAAACAGCGTAAAGTCGGATACCTAGGTCACGTGTTGCGCCATGACCGATACCAACTGCTCCAAATTATAATGATGGGAAAAATCCAAGGTAAAAGGAAAGTTGGTAGGCGGAAGAAATCATGGCTGCGTAACGTAAGGGAGTGGACGGGTATTAGAACTGCTGAGGAGCTGCTGCACCTGGCCCGAGACAAGAGGCGCTACAAAAGTCTGACAGCCGACCTCCAGTAATGGAGAGGCACGCGAAGAAGAAGAAATGAGCAAGAGGCTCACCTGCCGGGAGGCTCGCAAGTGCGTTGCCGGCATTAATTTATTAACCGTTTATATATTCTTCTCGTCGTCCGAATTGATTTCAGTACTCCCCATATGCGGTAAAATATGCAGAGGGAAGCCATAATCAAAGTTTAGTTAATAGGCATCAACTGAGATTTGACTATTTCCTTCAATAATACGAAAATCACATGTAAAGGCATTGAAATTTATTTAGATTGTAATATTGGCTGTCAAAAAGGCATTTGATAATAAGGTTCTTTCACGACTATAATAGTCACATCTCAAAAACACACACCCATTGATATATAATTGTCTTATAATTTCTTCTTTTTTCTATAAATGTCTAACATACAATCAATCTCTCACAAAGATCCACTTTAGAACTACGATTTTGTTGATTTTTGTCGATGTTTAATTTTAAGGAGAGAATAAGTATATAATAGTTATGATTATTAATAAGATGCACTAGGTACACATTATAATTCACAAAATCTTAGATTGCAATACTCTGTCTATGATTCAATAACGGAATATATTTTAAGGTTTTTTCCTAGAAAGGTTGTTGACAAACAAGGTTTTCGCAAAGTCTGGCACGTAGGACTGATATATATATATATATATGTATGATATATATATATATACATATATACGTATATATATATATATATATATATATATATATATATATGATAAAGCAAAACTTGGCTGTAAAAAAATAAACAAATGCAAATTCCATTTCAGTTAATTAGTGTATAGTCATAAAATATATGCTAGATTGTAATTAATAATAAATCTCTAGACAGATATCTGACAGTTATCTTACCTTGAATCTGTTTTGGCCAGCGGTGTTCCCACCATAATGTAAGCCATAAAACGTGTAATAATATCCATCGGTGGCTCGGCTACCGATAACAACACCTTGCGTCGTGTTTACAGAAAGATTAGCCGGATTATCTTGCGCGTACGCACACACAAGAATACTTAGGAGCACCAACATCGCGATACGTCCACTCGTCGCGACGTCAACCTGAAGTGTGAGGTGTAAAGGGCGATAATATCAATGTAGATAATAAATTAACCCATTTAGTGCTCTATTGTCTATTGATAAGTTTTCTAGAGGTCAAATGGGTTTGATGAGCGGTAGGGCCCTTTAATTATATTTTTGGCGTGGCCTTGGGAAACTATTTAGACGCAGATGTTTGTAGCCTTATTGTAGAGGAAGTTGATTAGTAAATTCAATATACAATAATCAAATCGAACGAATATTTCTTACGCTTTTGGTTTGAAGGTAATATTTTTAAGTGCATGAACTATAGGAATACAAACTCTATCTAGATTTTTATATTTCTATATATGGTAGTAAGTGATAGTAGTTGGTGACCAAATCCAATTAGGCTTCATTGTTGATGTTATATAAAAATACATGTACTACACACAAGTCAACGACTTTACGTGGAATTATTTATAGCGAAAACTGCAACTCAAGTGTGTAAATGCAATGAAGTTTCATTTTCAAATGTTATTATGTAATTGTTATGGACAACGGGCATTATAGTTTAGAAAGCCGATAAAGGAATCTGCCGACCAGATGTGTTTCGAAGAAAAAGGGCATGAGAATGGTCGGCAGGTCCCGTTATCTGCAACGCATAGTTTGAAGTTTCATTTTATGAATTGTTAGATAGATTTGCGCAGCCGTTCCGAAAGGATGTTAGTTTCTAACTACACAATAAAGGAACGTGTTAACCTCCTCTTCGAGTTTCATTTTAACGGGACGTACGATGTTGGTATAGATCGTGTCGTACGCTAACAGTAATCATATACTGCGACTGTGGTCTATGTCACTCTAGATTCGTATTTAAATCATATTCGCAGTCCAATGACAAGTCTATGGCGTGTTTCAAAAATTTACAAATTACAACAAAATAAACTCAAATAATGTTATGTGTACGTAGGTCGCTAAAAATGTTACACTCGAGGGAGCATACTATTTAAGCTGTTCAAATTTAATTTAATCTTTATATATATAATTCTTTAGTGTGTATGTCACTGAACTTCTCTCAAACGACTGGACCGATTTTGATGTTTTTTTTGTGTGTGTTCAAGGGGATCTGGGAATTGTTTAGATTCACAATATTATATAAAATTCTCGTGTCACGGGATTCGAACTTGAACTCCTCCGAAACGGCTTGACCGATTCTCATGAAACTTTGTGAGCGTATTGGGTAGGTCTGAGAAACGGCCAAAAACCCTTTTTCCCCCCCCTAAAAATTAAGAGGAACCCCCCCCCATTTTTTTTTTTTTTTTTTTAAAAAAAAAAATTTTTTTTTTTTTTTTTTCCCCCAAAAAAAAAAAAAAAAACAACCCACATTTTTCCCCCCCCCCCCCCCCCCCCCTTTTTTTTTTTTTTTTTTTTATTTAAAATTTTATTTTTTGGGAAAAAAAAGGGGGGGGGGGGGGGGGGGGGTTTTTTTTTTTTTTTATTTGGGGGTTGTTTTTTTTTTTTTTTTTTTTTTTTTTCTCCCCCCCCCCCCCCCCCCCCCCCCCCCCCCCCTTCTTTTGTTTTTTTTTTTTTTTTTTTTTTTTTTTTTTTTTTTTTTTTTTTTTTTTTTTTTTTTTTTTTTTTTTTTTTTTTTTTTTTTTTTTTTTTTTTTTTTTTTTTTTTTTTTTTTTTTTTTTTTTTTTTTTTTTTTTTTTTTTTTTTTTTTTTTTTTTTTTTTTTTTTTTTTTTTTTTTTTTTTTTTTTTTTTTTTTTTTTTTTTTTTTTTTTTTTTTTTTTTTTTTTCTTTTGTTAGCCGTTTTCCTTTAGCGGAAAATTTAATGCACATATGTTATTGTCATTAATATTAAATTATCTGATTTTGTTTTTTTCTAATACTTAAATTGCCATCTTACAACAATGTTCAATAAATTGGTGTCTAGTGTTTTGTTGGATACGAGATCACCTGCGTTGCGTGAAAAATTAAAACTTAGTTAAATGGCTGAGAAAAATTCTGATAACCGATGGCTGATAACAATAAATACAGACAGTGAATTAGTTATTCAGTGAATTGATGATTCAAACTTATATTATTTGGTCTATTTTATCGAGGTTGTGACGTCACTCAAATAAATTATTTAAACAGTAAGTTTATATTAATTTCCTAAGATTCGTGTGATATTTTTTTGTAACAAAATATATATCTCTACTTTTAAAGGCGTATAGAATTAAATATATATTAAAAAAAAAAAGTACGGAAACCAAACTCGTTAAGATAAGAACTGTGATAAAGGCTTCGAAACGAAAGTCAGAAAAAACATTTCAGTTTTATATATAATATGGTAGTAAAGCGAATTAAATTTTTTATAATTTATAGTTGCGTGACAGCGGGTATTTATTTTAAACATTTTAATTGTCACGCAAAACGAAAGTGCAAATGTGACCCCTTTTTCAAAGCTCTAATATAAAACATGCATAACTATTGTATTTACATATAATTTATACAAATTCAGTCCTATACTTAGTTTGATTGATGCTTAGTACTAGAAGATAGGTTCCACCCATTATATGATCTATCTATTAGCCTGAAGTCCACAATTAATTAAATCTCGTCTGGCGTGACATGATCTATCACTTTATAAGGTTCTCCTAACGAAATATTGAAAAAAATAATAATAAGGTGTTATTAATCGGTATTTAAAAGCTATTTTAGATTAAATCCCCTTACACCGTTTTCCACTCATCATTATTGTCATTTTTATGATTCATTATTTGGCCGGTATATATCATCATGGTATATTATAAGTTCTAATATTCCAACTACAATGATAAATTTGGCTTTTTATATATTAATTACGCTTATCAATGTAACAATGTATAAAACGTGCTACATTTTACACTAATAGTTGTAACTTTACTAATGTAAAGTTGTTCGGTCACGGTTGAATTTTGAGGGTAGAATTGGTGGATTCGTTATCGCCTATCCTCTTCTCACCGTGATGTGACGGATTCCGAGGTGCGCACGCACATTCGCCCGGAGACGTCACGAGAAGCAGTCAACGTTTGACCTCTCGAAGGTGCGGTTCGGTGCTTATCCAAAAAACTCCACATCGTCCGTGACGAATTATAAACACCTATTGTGTGTGGTGCCGTGCATCAACCAAAGGTTCGGAGCAAGCGGGAGAGAGGAGATTGGGGTGGTGAGTCTGCTTTTTCTTCCTTTAATATTTCGGCAGTGACCTTCATCGAGAAATCCCTGATTTCTTATATTCTAAATAATTATACAGTCCACTTAAAATTTTATTTTTTATTAGAACTAGCGTTATTATCGGACAAAAGTAAGTATTTTGAACAATGTTCTGTGTAAAATACGATCCCTAAGGCTCTGGAAGCAACGTTGTGTAAGTACATATTGCATAAGTCCTTCAGTGAAAGCTTCGAGTTCAAGGCTTCTCCGGAAATGCTAATTACCTAACCGTACGTAGAAACGACTATGCAATTAAAACTTTAACTGTTATATCTTCATTTAAATATAACATAAATGCCCTTGAATATAGTCTATATAATGTCTTCGAATTTTCATAAATGTATCCTTCACTACGATCAAGTTTTCATTGTGAAAATTCCGACTCAAATTATTACTGAGAGCTTTTAATACATATGAATTTTCCCCTATTTTTATTATTATTTGTAAGTAACTTCACTATTTGTTTATCTTCTGAACCACTCCAAAGGCAGAGATAAGGTGCTCTATTTCAACGCAGAATATCATCAGGCGCTGGTCATTGAAAGGGATGCAATTATGATATTAACGCACATAAAAGAGATAGATGCATAACACATATTCAATTCTGTTCGAAACGTGCGCGTGAGTCAACGCTCCGCAGACATGAATTTCGCATTGTCCAAGAGGCGAAGTGATTAAATTCTGTTCGCTATTATTTAACCAGAAATGTTCGTGACTCCAATAGAATATGTGAAGGTGGGTGTTGTATATAAGTTGTATAATTGTTTGAACAAAAATGTCTATTCAATTAAATCGTGTTTTCACTGGCTAAATAGAGGCATTATTTAAAACGGTGTAATTTGATTGCATTGTTATTGAAAGGTTGATAAAATAAGAAAAACCATCATGTGTCGAAATGTTCATTCAAATAGTGTACAGTTTTAAAAACAAAATATAGTCGGCTTATATTTTTCAACTTCCCGAAAGCGACTTAAAAATTTTCAGGTTATTCTAAAAGCACAATAAACGAACAATATGTATAAATACAAACATATTTGTATAAGAATAATATAAAATAATATTGGAAAACAAGTCAGTTAAAGCTGACTCGTAGTATCAAAAGAAATGTTGACGTAACGAAACTTATAATGGGCAGTGGAGGATTTAAGTTCGCTTTGATTGGATGTCTTGGATGAAACTAGTTCCAGACATAAATAATAGTCTTGTATGACATGACCTTTTGAGCTTTGATGATTGTCACTCATACTTAGACCTAGCCGAACGGGCTTTGAGATAAATAATGACGTAATAAATAAGTATTTTGGCCGGAGCTTTCTGTTTCCTCCTGAAAAAGTAAATAAATATATTTAAACCCGTATCAATGAATATTGTCTTCGTGGATAGAAAACCTACATGAATTTCTGAATATTTAGAAATATCCAGCACTTGAAATCGAGCTTATTTTAATTACAGTATTATTAGGTCCTTAACAGAGAGACCTAGTCTATAAAGCTGTATGTAAAAGCATAGCTTCCTTCGGCACTTGATCGTGGAGAGGCTTAGCTAAATCCTACATCACTGAAGTGGAACGTGCCCAAAGATGCGTTCTTAAAGTGGCCCTCAATGTTAAATATAGACATTACAAATGCAGACGTCCTAAATATTACTAGTAGAAGAATTTATTTATTTAATACTCTTTTTTGCAGAACAATTAACTTGAATTGTGTTATGACATACTATATAAACTTAAACAATTACGTGCATACTGTGTTGTGCCTTGCATTATATTCTTATGAAAGAGTAGGATCTTAAGACTTAGGCATTTCTCTATAGATTTTTGTGTTTCTCATGGAAATATCAAATAATCAATATGACTAAGTTAGCAACAATGAATATGGTTTATGTACTTTTCTTATCCATGTTTTTAACATTCGTTTTAGGCATTTTTATTGTAATATTGTATTTATCGTATCTTACTGCGCAATATAATTAATTATTAAAGCTCTGATTCATAAAAAGCTTAAATCTAAATGTACAAT
The DNA here is from genome assembly GCA_963693355.1 of Pontia daplidice. NCBI lineage: Eukaryota > Metazoa > Arthropoda > Insecta > Lepidoptera > Pieridae > Pontia > Pontia daplidice. The sequence continues at coordinate 7,170,962 of CAVNZL010000139.1, forward strand.
ACTTGTGTTTTTATCATGCCCCTGACAAAAAGAGATGAGTAGATACTCTAGTTAAAACGGGGCAATTAGACTAATTCACTTCCCATCGCCTTGTCTCTTTTCCTCATAGCGTAAATACCATTTGACAATAGAGACCAAACATGAGTAAACACAATTTATTTGGTACATTTTAGTTTCGAAAGTTGTACCATGGGGATGATCCTTCAGGTTCTTGAGTTTGCAACTTTCGTTCCTCAAAGCATCGTTAATAGTAATGGATGGGTCAATAAAGGCAATATTAATTTAGTTATATATTAATTTACGTACTCTATATTTACGTTATACCGTATAATAATAAAAAACTTAGCATAATCAATAGGATATTAACGCAAGTTTATTATTTAAAAGATTAGATGTGCGTGTGTGTTGGTAATAATTTGCTGATCGTTTAGTGGAATTCTTTGTCGGATATACAGCTAATATCAAACTTGTTACAGCCTTCACAATTTTGCTAGACATTTGTAGCAGGCGTTTAGAGAGCTGAATACGTCAATACACTATGCTGATAACAAATTGTGAATGGGTTATAATCTGTGTTCTCTATTTCCATTATCTGTTCGAAATTTAAATGGAACATGCTTGTATTTTAGTTACGTTAGGTTTTAGAATTTTAAACCTGTATCTGATATACAAATCATAACAATACTATGGGTCGGTCAGCAAGCATTAAGTTATACTGCCGCACTTTACCCATAAACCATTGATCTAAAGTAATAATTTAATTGTATATATGAACTTTTTACTACAAACTATTTTAATAAGCTAACAGAAGAGCAAATGGACGCTACCAGCCTAGCTATCGTAATAACGACCTAGATTCCCCAGTTTATTGCGTAATATAGCATGAACTAATATTTACTCTTTATATACCATTGTCACAAAGATCAAAAAAGACATTATAGAGCAAGAGAAACCTCTGGAAGTATGCCAAGGATGGTAATATAAAAATCCCCCCCCCTTTTTTTCTTTTTTTTCCCCCCTTTTTTTGGGGGCCCGGGCCCCCAAAAATTAGATATATAATTTTTTTAAATTTAATCTCAACTAGACCTGGCAATCGTATAAAGCCATAAGATTACACAGTTTCTTGCACTGTAATATACCATTAAAATTTGCGTTGTTCGTACACTTATATACCATTGTGCGCGAAGATAATCATAGATAGCTGACACAAGAGCTTGGTAGGTACAGTCCGCTATCGACTTCCAGCACTATTTTAGATACTATGTAATGTTTGGATATAGATGTCTCGCTCTTGGCCATATTAAAATTGGAAAACTAACTGACTGGATGGAAGTATGCCATTAGGATAGGTATCTATTTATATAAATTCACCGTCTAAAATTTTGCTCTTAATATTGCCCTCGGATTGGTGCAAAAAGGAGCCCATAAATTAATATAAATTGTTAAAATTTAATCTCAACATAGAAGTGTTGCGAGTTATCATTTATTGCATTGCTATTATACATTTCCATCATTGGTGTGCGCTGCGGGGGTGTGTTCTCCGGTGCGCAGTTATAAATTGAGCATATTTTGGTATGTAAAAAACTCTATTTTGTCATGCAATCCGGTAAGCTCCGGTTAACCAATGCGAGATAGTTGCAATGATACAAAGTTAAGGTAAGGTTCACTTATGCTTCATAATTAGATATGCCTATTTATATACGATAATAATAGCCTTGAGGTTTATAATGTAATAGGATATAGTATGTAATCCTAGAACTGCATAAGAAATATTCGGCCATTTGGAAATTTTCAATGAATAGTTATATAAAGTTAGATCGGAAGTTCTTAATCGTCTACCTTTAATTTTATACATAATCAGCAGGGGTCACTGGGAGAGGTGCCAACCCCCCCCCGGGGGGACCCCCTACCATCCCACCGACTGTATTTTTAAGCATATAAGTATTATATATGTATGTATATTCATATAATACAATATACAAGTACAATACAGTATAAACAATATACATATAATAGAATAATGTACACATATGCGTTCTTGAAATGTTTATCTTAAATTTTGCAAATGGCTTCTCTGTCTCAAGTTAAATGAAAGTTTAACACCGAGGTATATTCAACATACAACAACAGCCTTTTGAAAACACTAAATTGTATTGTGTGTGACCTAATTTTTAAATCCACGAGTCATATTGTTCGTAAGACTTATTAGCATAAATTGTTAGCTTAACAGGTTTATTTTGGTTGATCACATTTTTGCGTGTCTAGAAAAATGACGCGTTTTCGCTTTCTATTCAGTTTGTATCGCTGTATATTTTAATAAAACTTTGCGGACATAGTTATCCTTATCTTGTAGTGAAAAAGTAATTGATTGAACTAATTGTTCCGGACCAATGGCTCTGATCTTGAGTCCTTGAGGTCAGTGAATGAGCCAACACATTTATTCTGACCCATCATTGACTAAGAGCGTTTCACAATACCTCCTTCGAAGCTAGACTCGGAGGTCTATCACAATTGGCTATCTAATTACGTACAAGTTTCAATGAATTAGTGTGACGACTCTTTTCATGAAACAACCTCGCTTCAATCTAAGTGCATTTATTAAGAGTTTCTTTTGTCAGATTGAAAATGAAAAATACATATTTAATTTTATATAATTGGTAGATTATATGAGATAAATACATTAACTGTAGAATTCCGGTAGGTAGGCAAATTAAATAATATGTAGGGAAATATGATAGTATACAGAAAAATATAGTCCCTAGGCACTGTTAAGAGAATTATGTTACATAGAAAATAAAATTTGCGAACGTCCATGGTCGATAGGCATTTTTCGTAAGCCACTACCTATTATTCCTTAAATCCATCACTTGTGAACGCCATTATATAATAATTTTACGCTCTATATTCGGTATCCTATAAAATGAAAAGCACAAAATTACTTTTCAGGAAAATCAAAGAAAAATGTGTTCTGGCTGTATTTGAAGCTTAGCTGTACGGGTTTTTTGTAAAATCTTAGTCTTAATCTAAAATATCTCGAAGAGAATCGATAATACTCCATTCGTTTAGAAATCCAAAGCAAGTAGTTTTAAGAAAACAAGCACGTATTCGTTTGTTTTCACATCACCTATTGTCCTTTGATGTTTATATTAAATTTCATAAACAGTAGCTACAGCCGATCTCAGGTATGATTTTGTAATTGTGCGATGCACCTTTTGACATAGCAGTTAGGATCTGTTGCATGTAAGGTTTTTTGGTCTTCTTATGTATCATATGTTATATACAATATAAATTATTAGATAGTTCATTTCAGGCCAGGTGTTCAGATCAAAACGGGTGGATGGGACTGTCAAAAAATTTCGCACTCTCGTAAAAAGCTAAGGCTATGAATACGGAGCAATACATTTTAATTGACTTAATCGGACTTTAAGTGTAACACTCTAGTCTGACGAGATCCTTCATTAGGATTTACGTTGAGTGCGTTAAAAAAAATGGTCAAGAGTTTGTTGTATTTAAGCCTCCTAAATCTTCATTATTTTCTGTTTTATTGTTGTTATGGCGGCAACAGACTTCTTGTGAAAATTTCAATTTTCTATCATAGTGATACAGTCTGTTGATATGGATAGGGAAGTCTTATATGGTTCCCATTTTTACACTTTAGGTACGCAACCCTAAAAATCAGCATTTCACCTCCATACTATATCAACAAATTTAAAAAAAGTGTATAAATTTCACGTGATGTCGCGTGTTCATACAAAATTACTCGAGCAATGGTTTGCACTCACGTCTAACAAAGGTTAGGGACACATTACATTTATTTAATCGATTATTTTCCGATAACGCAGTTCCGATAGCGCGACGGCAATATATCCGATAGAACAGCGGAGGATAACCGTTATTGTGAAAATGGAGAAAAATTCCTTTTCATATATACAGGAGTATTTTCATTAATGTGTAATCTAAGTGTAGCTATTGAGAATGCGTTGCTGCCATTTACCATTTCCACTTGCGACAAATCACTCATTGAAATTAGGTTAGGAGCTGGCCTTGGGAAATAAACCTTCACCCCTTTGTGTCTTCCAGCAAAACAGATATCAATAATGTATATAGCCTATAGTAACATTAATAAAACGAATGTTGACAAAACACAATTTCTTTATTCGTAATAAAAAGATCGAGAAACAGTTTAAACAATGTCTAGACGCTTTCAATAAATAAATTTAATTAGCATTCTGGAACACGACAATATTGTACGTTTGAAAACAATTGTAAAACAGTAAAAGTGATATTTGTTTAGTTTTTTAATGTGGATACATATGCCCATGGTCGATTAGCCACACTAAGTCATTTATAGCCTGTATTTATATTATATATATAAAATACACATTGATAATGGATATAAATAAATAGAACACCCAGACCACCAGCTATGTTCTTAAAACAAAAATTTATAGCACCAAGGGGCGAACCCGCGACCTTCTGTTAAGACTATTGCATTTAGGTCGTCAGTTTAAATCCACTGTAATTAGTTAAAAGTTTTGTAAGTAATATGGGGATTAAAGCAAATTTGTTTTGTTAGTTTTTTTGCGATTACTAATAACGTTTAATTAAACGATTCGTTTTAAACAGCGTACTCGAAAAGTCAAGCTTCTAGCGTGCAAGTATTATCAGGTTTATTTCTCTCAATATCTATTAAACTATCCAAGATTTAAATAAGAATTCTAGAGAACTCATATGAACGTTCGTTCTTGTCTTTGAAATACGGTCTATCCCCTCAGTTCCCGCTCATATTTCTTCGCATATATGCCGGTGGGGTCGTATTTCTTCTGAAGGCTGGCCCAGGCCGCCTTTTCATACTTGATGAGATGTCTGATAACCTTCGTGGTGCCTTGCTTTTGGGGCCCTGTACATTTTTTGCAGCCGGTGCGAAGAGCGTCGGCTATGTGAGCTAGAAGGATTCATATTAAATGTAATTATTTCGAATTAAAGGGATATTATATCAAAATAACTAGCCTCTAAGACTATAGGGCAAGACTATAAGGTTATATCTAGCTGAGAAGCGAGGGTAAATAAATGTATTTTTTGTGGTTTATTTTTTGTCGGCAAAAGCCGGACGCTACGTACTTTCACCCCTCTTGGAAGCCTAATTGACTAATTGTTTAATAAAGAGAGAGCTAAGTTTGTTATTAATAATTTAACATTAACCATGTTGATAATAGTTTAGAATATTAAGTATATGATTTTCTTTAATATAATTAATAGAATCAGGCGTAATCAAGCGGAAGTCCATAGTAAAAAACCCTAATAGACAAATATGTAAGCAATACTCCGCGACAAAATCCACAACCATTCGACGTACGTTTCGCCCCGAAACAACATCCACAGGATGTTGCCTTGCGGAATATTGCTTACATATTGGTCTATTAGGGTTTTTTATGACTTTCGTTGATGCCTAGCTGTTGAGTGTGTTCGCGTTTACATCCATTAAATTTGTTAAGTGACATTCGACATACACAATTATCAAATCTAACTGCGTTGTATACAACGAATTTGAAACACGTAAAGCTTTGAAATCTTCAAAGATGAATTTTTCGTCATAATTAGATATAACACTTACATTTCAGTTCCTTCCCGTCAACGGAACACCTTCCCTTATCCAGAACGCAGTTTAAATAACCATTCAGGACCTTCTTGTTGGACAGAATCTCATCTAGATTGATGTTGTCATATTTGGTTGTGTACTGTTGGGCCGAGGCCAGGGTTACCAGGAGAGCAGCTAGAAGTAGGAGTTTCATGCTGAAATCAAAGATAATATGAATGTAGCAATTATTATGTTCTCCAGAAACTGTTCAACTGTGCAATAGGGAGAAATTAGGACGTATAAAACATTAGTATATAAACACTTTGATGAATGAATCCATAACTAACTACAATTTAATCACTTCTGTATACCGATAATGTTACACGAAGCCGCACATAATCATTAATCAATATAAAATATATTTTAATACTTACATTAATATCACACGACAGGTTTCCAGATTAAAGTGAGCACAATTGATGCAATTAATTCAAGAAGGCGTATTTTATCTGTTTTCTTAGTCCTTGCCCGGAAATCTTTTCATTGAAAGAAAAGCACGCAATGTTTTCTATTAATTTTCCTTTGCGTATTTTACTCGAGGAAGTTTCATTGGGGCTGTCGTTTATTGCAATATGGTATTTCCCATTTTGTTGCAAAATGCAAAATAGAATAATCTTGTACGTTGTAGAGTTGTAAAAATCATTATAAAGATAATTAAAAAAAAATAGAAATAATTTGTCATAAAGCTAAAACTAAAAAAATATATTAACTAAAAAGTACTGTTAAAAGGAGTGCCTGTAGGCAAGGTTTCGACGACTGGCAGCGTTCCCCTTTGAATAGCTGGACTAATTATTTGCCCAAGATAACTACCAGCTCTTCGATCTCTAACTTTTTGCTCCTTCTTTAAAGAGCCTTATGTAGCCTTAGGACTCCACGATGCAACGGACTCGTGGAAAGGGTCAGAATCATAATTGAAGCCTTTCTAAAGTATAATAGATTTGTATCTATATCGTATAGATACGAGAGACGGATTATCAATATTATGTAAATTGAATCATGATTAATTACCAGAGGCACGGTTGAGGAAACAATTTCATGAATTTCCTTTTCTGACCTTGATTAATATTGCCTTCGAATTCCACTTGCATCATTATCATAAAGATATACCTCTGCAAATAACTATTCACTTTTTGTTTTGGCAACTCAGCCCTGCGGTAGTCCGATCTCACAATGCTCGTTTCTAAAGAAACTCGTTTCTATGGACAACTCTTGTAAACTCGGTATAACGTCAGTTATTAAAAATTAATGAAAATCATATATAGGGATATTATTTATATTAAATAGCTGTTCCTTGCGGCCGCTTTAATTTACCAGCGCATGTCGATGATAAAACAAATTTTACCAGTTTTCACAATATTTATACTCCTCTCTTATTGATAATCGAGATGTAATATAGCCTTAATGTAATATACCTAAGCACGTTCCAGCAAACTTCAGCTTTATAGTATAGAAGAGAAAATAATATTTTAAACTTGTATGCAATGAAATGACGAATTGTCATAAAATTAAATGATTACTGAGATTAACCACGATCGGTTAACTCTCATCACTGACGTGCCCACAGCCCACTCACAGTAATTGCATTGCCACGTGTAATATTAATTAAACCTCGATTCACAGATTCAATTTCGGAAATTGTCGAATAGCCTCTTATTCGATATATTTGCGACAAATTATGATACTCCAACGAATGTTGAAGAATAAGTCTTGGCTGTCAAGTTTCACCGTTTTGATACGAAGATAGATAGTAGTATAGTAGAGAGTTTTCGAAGACTCAATGATGTATGGTAAAGGCAAATGCAAAAATTTGTCCGACTTATTCGGATATTCTAACCGTATAAAATATTTAAAACTTGCAACCTTTGAAAGTAGTAGGCCATCATATCTATTTCCATAGAATACTTTGTTGTCTAGTTTTTAAGCCTTTTTCTTTACCACCATAAATGTGACAGCTTTTTGTGTTTCGTTCGACAATTTACTTGTAACTAAAGTACATTATTCAAATGTTTACGCTTCGATGAAAAGAGACACTGATAAACTAATAAAATATGTCAGCAATAATTTATCAGTTCAAAGGCCTTTGCGTCTGAGAAGCGAGACAATTTATTACATCTTAATTAACGTTTGTGTAACTATAGATATGTGCCTACTGCTCGGTTATTGGGACCTATGTTTACGCTAAATTCATGGAAGATACGACACAATTACTAGCCTTAATTTTTTAATCAAGAGCCTACAATATTTTCTTGACATCCTTAATAAAATAATTAATTTCGAACAAAGTAGTGGTTATAGATTTCAAATAACTGTAGCAAAAGGATCACAACGGCTTGACTGGTAATGTTATATGAATTGTAATAGTCAGTTGATGTTTTCCATCTGTGTGTTAAGATTTTCGTTTCATACAGTTTTATATGAAATTCAGACAGGGCTCAAATTACGTTTAGGCACGATTTTAGATCGAGAGGTGTTTTTATCAATATCGATTACATTTATATGCCTCGTCACGTCTCATAAGCTTACATTATCCCCGGGAGTGTTCGGGAAAACAAATAGAGCGTTTAATCAAAACCCAAATATGTGATTCCTTGAGTCTTATTTTCCCGAGAATACATTCAAATACTAAGGCTACGCTACAAACGTCAAAACCAAGGCTAGTATATAACAAAACGCATTTATTTTTGAATAGAAAAAACTAAAAAACACCACAGACGACTCGCAAGTGAGTAAAAATTGTATTTTTACAAAGAAGTAAAATAACAGAGAAAAAGACTTCGAATTAGGCAAATAAAAGATATAACCATCCCTCACGGACCCAAATAGCTGTGAAATATTGCCATCATAAAAAATTTAGGGACAATGGAGGTGAATTTTATGAGAGAAGGCAAAATGCTAATCGACTGGCGTCAAAAATATATTTTGAATTTTTAAACGGTAGCTAGTTTTTGACAAATGTGTCCTGGAATTTTTAAACAAATAAAAAAACTTGTCTGCTTAAATCTTTTTCTATTATCGAAAGCTATTAGAACTGTTTGATCGGAAGTCTTTCAATCTTTTGAAACAGAGGAAGTGTGGTCTGGGATCTTAATTAAAAAATAAACCTGAGAAAAGAAAATATCCTGTGTTTTTGCTACAGACCAAGAATTACAGTTGGGACACTTTTGACTATTGCTTTGATCTCGCAGTTTTAATTGTACTCGATTTTCATGACATAATAATAGATGTTATTTTTTAACGTGCTGTTAATACTTAAAAATAAAGAGGAAAGAACTAAATATCTAGTAACTTTTATTTTAAGTGTAATCTGATATTGGAAATATGGCCATTTCCTAAATGACCTTTTCTAACAACATATAATTTCACTTTGAAGGTTCATGTTCCAAACATATTATGGTGATCCAACAGTTTTATTGAGTTTTACTTGTTTCATGGATTGATTTGAAGCAATAATCGTGAATATTTTTATATACACCTAAGTACTGTTTGAAATAACCTGTGCCATTTTTAATTCAACTCAGGTTGAGAGTTTAACTTTTCTATCACGTTGGCGATTGCTTGGAAATTGTATATGAAGCCATAATTTTTCCATTACATGCTTAAACAAGGAAAGGCGGATTCATGTTTTGTTACTTTCGTAGGGACGTAAGCCGAAAGCTTTGAAAAGGGCGACTTTTTTTTAAATAAGTATTTCGTCTTCTGTAAGCACAATTTGAAAAGACAGATGCAATCAAGAATAAACAAAGGAAATATCATGAATATAATACGATATTGTTCCAATAATATTCGGTTAGGCTTCGATTATATATACGATCGATTGTTATTACAGACAAATATCGGGGCCCATTTCATAGCATACCTTGTTCAACTCGACACGCAAGTCAAATCAACCCGAGACGCGGTCATGGGTTTAAATTAAAACCCACAACCACTCTACGCACGTTTCGCTCCGGCACCGGAGCATCATCAGGAGATGTTGCCTCTACGAACAGCGTTCGATGAGTCATCGAGGCACTACGCTTTCATACTGGTCTATTGGGATTTTGAACTATGGACTTCCGCAAAGTAACGCCTGATTCAATTAATTATAAAACACTTATTTTGTATATACTGAATTGAATTACAGTTACTCTTAAAGTATAATTAATAGAAACAGGCGTTACTTTTCAATACAATTCTAATAGACCAATTTATAAGCAAGACTCAATGCATGAACAATGACTCAACGAACACTGTTCTTTGAGGCAACATCCTGATGCACCGGTGTCAGGGCGAAACGTGCGTCCAGTGTTTGAGGGTTTTCTCGCGGAGTGTAGCTATTAAATTGCTCTGTTAGAATTGTATATGCTCAAACTATAATTGAGCAGTTGAAGAGTATATTTAATTATAGTATTTTCTAGAAATGCATTCAAAAAGTCAATTTATTTTTTTAAGGCTTATTATTTTAGGAGCAAATGATGTTGTTAATTTGCGATTTAAGATTAGTATATTTAAAAGTGTTATAATAAGTGTATTATAGAGATGTTCTTGCCGATAGACAAATGGAAGCTGAAGAAATATATTTTCATATTAATCGGAGGTAAACTCAGTACAAAATGCAATATAGACGAAGGCGTAATGAATTCATAATTAAGTGCCGGAATCAAAGTTGATTACTGTTTGTTTAGGAGTTTCGTGTTTATTTCGCTAATTAATTTACATCTAATCTTGTTATTTGGGTGTATTTTATGTGTTGGAGGATATACAAAATGTTAGTGGACAATTTTTAATTTTTAATCCCAGATTTGAGTAATATTTGTCTAATCACGATTGTTGAAATTGCATTCTTCCGAATATATAGTTAATGCTTGTGTTTAAAAATAGAATATCACATTTTTGAAACTCGCAGGTTAATAAAGTACTTCTCATCATTTTCTATGACCTATCTGTTCATCTTCGTATGTGACAAGTTTTATCTTAGTATAATTAGTTTTTTATTAAATTTTGCCTGTAAGATTTATACTTACACTATAAACTTGTCTTTAAATTAGCTTTGTTTTACAAAAAGTCCGAAAGACGTAGTTAAGCTTAATGCTATAATGTTTTGTACAGGTATTGTAATGTTTTATTAATTGTTATCCTGGGCACCAGTATTAGCATGACAAATGAGCAAATTCCGGGTTAACTAGGTCGCGAAAGCAGGTCAAACGAGGATCTTTTAACGCTAGATATGATTTCCATTGTTCATTTCAAGCAGTTGAAAGGAACGTCGAGAAAACTATACTTTGCTACATAAAAAAATAGTTGGCATAACTACTAACTATTTTTGGTCTATTGTCTATGGGGATTGATTGTAGCATTAATTTATTTAATAATAGCCCGTATATCACCATTACAAAGCAATCAATGTTAATTAACATGATCGATATGTACCCTGAAATAGAAATTTGATTTTGTTACTGTACTTTGTAATGTTATTACAGAAAATTAATTGTGGTATAATGGTAATGGTTTGCTAACAGATTTTCATACCTATGTAGTTGTCCATTGGGTTCATAAGTCAAGATGCATAGTTGGATATTAATTACTTTATCCTTGTAGCATGTAGACCTTTAGGTTGTCTACGTCGTAGCAATACGGTGTATTAGCGTAGCAATTTATCAGTTGATTATGGCTACAGTACTCGTACATTCTACGATACTAGCAATAGTACTCCAACTTCGTAGCAGGTTCTTGTATAAAAGAAGTGACTTCTCCTCTTCTGAATTTTTTACTTAGTATTAGGTTGTACCTATCTTATACGCTGCGAAGAATAGTGCTAACATTACTGATAAACCTAAAATTAGATACACAATGTTTTTCAGTCATATCACATCTAGTAACATAAGTTTTGTATACAAGGTAACAGGTGGCTTTAGTGTCGTGGTCTATCCATTAAAATATTGCACAGGTTAGGCCAGTTAACCGTGCAGTTAAAATTAATGACATAACGTGAGGTTTATGTTTAAGTTTATTTTCGACAAGGTTCATTTTGTTATTTTTACCGAATAATGAACAACTGGAGGGCGACGTGGTCTTAACGAATATCGTCTGAAATTCTTCATATTCATATCCGCCCATGGATACTCGCGTGAATGTTCATGGGCAGCGCAATCATGCCTATATATACTATTACTGGTCAAACACAGAAACGCCATAAGTCGAGAATAATATTGTACAAATTATAATTCGTTAAATATATACATTTTATAATTAATAGAATCAGGCGTTGCGGAAGTCCATGGTGCAAAATCCCAGTAGACCAAGCCCACAACCACGTTTCGCTTCGACACAGGAGCATCATCAGGATGTTGCCTCTACGAACAGCGTTCGATGAGTTTACATTTTACATTTTGGAGATGCCTGCAATGTTTCAAATTAAACTGTATTCCACTCTAGTTTGATGAAATTTCGAACAATGTGACGATGACCAGCGAACGAGGGACTTACTTTGATGTGAGCATTTCGTCACGTACGGTCCGCCGGATATCAGCACGTCTGCGGTTAGGGGTAATGGTTTTATACCTCACCAGCTGAGCTACTTTGAACTATAGAATTCATTAAACCCTATCTATGTAAGAGACTCGGATGTGGACTTTTTTATCTGTAATTGGCGTTGAATTTTTTGTAACATAGATATGACATTTGACCTTTGCAAGTAGACAGAGTAGGCGTAAGTTTTTCTCAGACGTAAAAATAATAGCTTTCTTTGTTGTCTGATGTGTCAAATTTTCTTTATAAAAGTGACAATGTCATTCGTTATTCGACTACTACATACTTCGTTTCAATTTGATTCTGTATAATATCTATAAACATGATTTATTACTGCTGTTATTATATTAATAGTCTATCATATCTTTTCTCATATCGAATGCACAAAAAAATACATTGTTTATATTATTAATACCACGTTATATGAGTAACTATAGGATTAGTCAAACACTCGGCCATCGATCAAGAGTTGGTTTAACACAAATAACAATTCCAGTATTTAAGCAACGAAACGCCCTATTGCTTAAGGATGTTAGATAATAAAACTCTTTTTAATCTTGGAAATACATTAACTAAGTCTTAATTATCTTGGCGATCCAACGTAAACAATTAACCAATGTGTAAATGTTGATGTATCTTACATATGTTTTTAAACAATATATGCTAGCTTGATTGTTAAGTCATAAGTAATAGTTTCTTGTTCGTTGCATGTTGTGATCTCCTGTAATCTGAAGAAGCGCTGTGTCATAGACTTGCAACATTCAATACCGGGAAAGATAATGTAAAGTAAAGTCGAATTCTTGTTCCCGGGATCGAATCGATCTGGGTGCTAATGAATAAAAACTTTATAAAATAAAAATTATATAAACATGGTTTTGATTATTTCATAACTATATCGATTAGTCCAAGTATAAGGCAGTATGGATTATATAAAGTTGGTTTAAACACAAATACTTATCCCAACATTCCCAGTATATTAAAGCAATCGAAAACGAAATATTGCTTTAGGATATTAAATAAATAAAACTCTTTGTTAAGAGTCTTGGAGCAAACAGTTATCTACGTCATTAATTATTTTGGCGATTCGCCGCGTAGACATAAAGCAATATGAAATTTAATGTATCATCTTCTGAAAGCAAACGTTTTTGAAACAAGTATTGCTTGCTTGATATTGTTCGCAATTCATAACTACACGACGTTTCTTTGTTCGTTTTAAATAAGACCGGCGAGAAGACTTGGCTTAATTATGTATAGTAAGCTTTTTATCCCCACCAATATAATTATCAACATATAACCTGGTTAAAAATAACGTCAAAATAAATTCGAAGACTTGCTTCACGGGATCGAATCCAGATACTGGGTGCTATTTATAAAAACTGTTGATGTAAGTTCGAAATCTAACTTCCTCGGCGTTCCTCCATTTATTCCTAAAAGGGGGTTTTTTCATGGGGGGAAACCGGGGTTTTTTTCCCCCCCAACCCCTTTCCCCGGGGGGGAAAACCCCCCCCCCTTTTTTTTATTTTTCAAAAGGTTTTTGTTTTGTGTTGTTTTGTTTGGTTTTTTTTTTTTTTTTTCCCCTGGGGGGGGGGGGTTTTTTTTTTTTTTCCCCCCCCCCCCCCCCCCCCCCGGGGTTTTTTTTTTTTTTGGAATTTTCCTTTTTTTTTTTTTTTTTTTTTTTTTTCCCCCCCCTTTTTTTTTTTTTTTTTTTCCCCCCCCGGGGGGGGGGGTGGGGGGGGGGGGGTTTTTTTTTTGTTTTTTTTTTTTTTTTTTTTTCCCCCCCCCCCCCCCCCCCCTTTTTTTTTTTTTTTTTTTTTTTTTTTTTTTTTTTCCCCCCCCCCCCCCTTTTTTTTTTTTTTTTTTTTTTTTTTTTTTAGGGGGGGGGGGGGGGGGGGGGGATACGAATGCATCAACCGATAAGACTTTTTAACATCAGCTGTCAGTTGCGTTTTATTATACAATTTTTTTAAAAATGAACCGCTTAAGTTATGTAAAGGTAGCTTAAGATTTAAACGCTACAGCATCACCTAACCGATACCTTTAAATTTCAATTCTGTGAGCAATTCATCTTAGCTCTATTCATGAATGTAGTGCAGAAAAAATAACTTGATATAATCACGACCCAGCTGGCGCAATGGTGGCCACGCTGGACTAATGAACAAAGGGTCTCTGATTCGGTCACTGCTACGGTCAACTTTGTTGCGATGAGCATAACTGTTGGCTGTGGACTGGGTGTTTCATATATTGGTATATATAAAATTTATCTACAGCTATTTATTTTATAAAATTTATCTATAGCTAACCGAACGTGGGTGAGTTGAGAACCGGTACCCCGTTGTTACATACATTTTTGTATATTTCACATAAAATAGCGCTTTCAAGATCGCAGATCATGTAATATAAAGGAATTGTTGGTATTACTCTTTCTGCAAATAAAACATTTCTATCTACTAGAGACGAGCGTGCAAGTTTTAAAATGCAAATCAGCTTATGCGCTTAAAACGTGATTATAAACTCTGCTTCGAATAGTATTAAGTTAGTTTTAAGTGAATATTTTTGTCATAGTTCAAAGGGTTTGTACCTTGACTTGTAAAGGTTACGTTTGACATAAAGACGATTATTCTGTAATAACAATAATTATCTTTATTTGCACTAACTGCGGTCTAGGTACAGATGGTATACAAGTTACTATTCAGCTACTACATAGTAAGCCAACCAACGTGGCATGCAAGAAAACCTCAATCATACACAAAAAACATCTTTAGAGTAAACATGTCCTAGAGAAAAGTAAACAAACAAAAAGTAGACAAATAAAAAAAATATATATATAAACAATTAAAATAATATAATAATAATCATGTACATCAAATCAAAATATCTTTATTCATTTAGGTAAACATGTACACTTATGTACGTCAAGAAAGTCATACATCAAAATCAGTTACATTTTAGCTCCAGCCATGTCGATAATTTACTTCGTAGTTTTTTGCACGTGTAGTTATTCAATTTCCTTCGGTAGGTATCAAACTTAACCGACATTGCAATACGGCTGTTTAAATATTTAGACGTTTTAGGTGTTTCATTTAATGTAAATCCATTTCTACGATCTGTCGATATGTGGGCATATATCATTGGTATTGAAGAACTCAGCGTGCTGGGCCACAAACATACAAATTTCATTTTATTTACAGTAACTTGTGTAAGTCATAGAGTAGTGAATACGGTGGCAAATTTTGAAAGAGGTAAATTGTTGTTAAAAGTATCAGTGTGTTGCGGCGTATAAAGGCAGCCATATCTGCTGATCATCACCGACCAATCCGAGCATCGTACGTGGATAAAAAAAAGCTCTGATTGTCCCATGCATTATTCTCAGTTTTTGCTTTTTTCCATGAATAGTTGTTTTACATATCATATTATATGTATAATATATTTTGCTCTTATATATAAATGCTATTAATGTATATCTGAATGACGCAGAATTATATGTTGGAGAGTAAGCACAGCTATTTCTGGACATAAACAGTTACATTGATATAAGTAATAGTTTTATTAAACGCGTTAGCGTAAATAGCTTGGACAAAACAGTATGTATTCTTGATCAAGTGCTACCTTCATCATTTGTGAGATATATTTGTTATATTAGTTTTCTCGCTCAGAATTAGTTTATATAACTTGTTAAAACATGTATTAATTGATATGGATATCACAATGAATCTGGCAAATCTATGGCTGTTAATCTTAATTCATAAAATTAACCTTAGTACTGACATATGAGTTATACAAACAAAAAAGCAAATTTCTCCAAGCTCTAAAAATAAACAAGTCTTAAATGCTTTTAAGAATAAAGAGGGATGATAATATCTTTTGATCGTCGCTGGCTTTATGAATAATGGAAAATACTAATAAAATATAAATGTTAGATAAAAATTTGTTTGAATAATATATACATATACATCTTAATAACCATTTCTATAATCAAAACAGTGTATGAAAATAATTCCAAAATCCAATATGTAGTGCCAAACAATCGTTTTGCATTATCATCGGAGGACAATTAAATAAAAATTGACTTCAGACACTCAAGTCATTAATAGAATCAGGCGTTACTTTGCGGAAGTCCATAGTACGAACCTCTACGAACAGTGTTCGATGACTACGCTGACTACGAACCTGATCGTAGATGATGATGATGTTCCTGAGGATGCTTCGGTTTCGGGGCAAATGTGCGTCGAGTGGTTGTGGATTTTTTCGAATATTGCTTGTAGTTTAATAAGGTTTTGTACTGAAGTCAAAGAGGAATTGTTTTATTTAATATAAGCGTATAGCAGTCTAGAGAACCTACTAAGTAAATATTTACAAGGCTTCAATGTTGTTATTTACAAGTTCTCAACTGAAAGCTAATATTCATATGCACATATCACGCACAGTCGATTAGCGCCATATTAATCCATTTACCATGTGTTATTGATCACTACCAATACTGATTATGTATATAATTACATTTATTTTATTTACATTTCACATTAAAACTGGTCGTATGCAACAAATGTGCCCATCAATTTTTGGGTCAAATTAAATGTACTACACTACAAACCAAATGTAGAATCAAAGATGTATTTAAATACTAAGATGTACACTGTAATTTAATTAACAATGTCATACGTCATTGTGTGACTTCAGGAGCTCAGGTGTTCACATCGCAATTCTGCAATTGCTATTTTCCGCTGCACCTTGAATACCATTTCAAGTATTCGGAAGCCTTTTCACTTGTGCTGGCTTTTCTTTCGATTGCTACCGGAATGGTGTATTATTAGTCTATTGGTATTTATTAGCGTGGCTCTCATCGCCGAGGTGGTACGTTCGAATTACGTCTAGGAACCTAATGTTTGTTTATATGATAACGTAACCTTACTTATAATTATTGAATCAGGCGTTACTTTGCGGAAGTCCATTGTTCAAAATCCCAATAGACCAGTATGAAAGCAGTACTCCGCGAAAAAAACTTTTTTGATTTATTCATTATTTATTATTATTAGTCTATTGGGATTTTTAACGTTTGACTATTAATTATGACAATCGTCAATACTGAATGAGGGGCTTACGGCCATTAATCGAATGAATGAAAATTTTATCTTTAACGGTTCAGTGTAACTGGATGTCAATTCCAATTCGAGTTTCTGAAGCGTTGATTAAACTAGAACTTTGATTTTTAACTCGGTTTTAAATCCAGTAATACCGCTTGAAACGTTGAGAAAATCTTTAAATCTTCGTATCTATTTGGATTTCTGACAACATGTTGACATGAGGATGATTTTAAAACGATCAATAAAATAAATAGAAGAAATTTAATTAGAAATTCAATTTAGACTCGAACCTAGATTTAACAATTCAAAATGATCAGCTGAGATTGGGCGGTAAAAAAACCGGTAAAGTCCTGTCATCGTTGGCGGTTTTTATTTGTATCGGTTCCTAAAAAGGAAAAATGGAACACTTATGGGATTACTTTGGTGTCCGTCCATCTGTCAAGACCATTTATCTCGCGTACGCGTGAAGCAACGAAACGATACTCTTAAATAATGGTGCGACACTCACGAGGGAACCAATATATAACTAGAACTATGAAATTTCGCAAATAATCGCAATACAGTCGTACGTCAAAACTAATAACTATTCATTTTTCATTAAAATAACAGGGTCTCGATGCGACGTACGGAATCCCCGGTGGTAAAGTTCGTCTCGAACTTATGCGCATTATTAAAACATTAAAAGCGCGCCAGACAAATATCTAAGTTTCTAGTAAGTTATACAATTTAATATCAGGACCTATTTGACACCCGGTCCTCTAGTCATAGAACTATTCATAGCTTGTGTTGTGAGGTAAGCCCTCATAAGCTATAAATCTTCTCTTCTTAATATATATATATATATATAAATCTCCTGTCATGATATTTGTCCGCGATGGACTCCTAAAGTATTTAACCGATTTTATTAAATTGACCACCGTCTGGTCCAACTTAAGATATAGGATAGCTTAGATCTTTAATTATAGTCGCAATTTTATTTTATTGCAAATTACATTTTGTATTATTAATTGACAGTCACAATTATCTGTTAACCCCAAAAGATTCTAACAGGTATCGATACTTTTCGACTGGATTGAGTAAGTTATCAATAGATGGCACTGTAAACCGACAAACGTGTCATATAAAGATTAATTTATAACCCTACTTTTATTAGCATACTTTTATTGTTTAAAACGCTTTCGATTATAAACATAGACCCCGCAGACTTAAAGCTGATAATAATTTTTATAAAACTAAAACAATGATTGCTAGAAATCACATTTATAGCAAAACAACGTTTGCCGGATCAGATAGTAGATATATAGATTTGAATCGTATCGAACCTCGGATCTTCTGTTTGGCTGCTATAGTGACCATTGCGCCAATTAAGACGTCATCGCAGTTAAATTTCATTTTATTTTCTATTAATTGTTTGGCCAGGATTTATAAAGCTTCAAATAGTCTTTCAATTCTAAAAATTACGGTATCTAGGGCTCGAAGGTTTTAGTTCCAATTTCTTATTCATATAGAAACAGATGCCACAAAGATTGATCCTCAATAATTCAATTCCATTCCAGCAAACACTTCAAAGTAAACGGACCCTAATTTAATGTTTCTACTTTGATATATGCTATTGCAAAGTATGTTCTGTTTTGTTACATTTAGGGTCCAATTTCGTCTACGGCCACTTTGAAGTTTCCTTTGTCGCGATGCTCTTAGCACTTACCGGAGTGATATTACTCAGTGCAGGCAGGTACATGCGAAACAAGTCTTTAATCTTTGTTTCCATTGCGCTAAGGAAAATATAGAATTCTACGGCAATCATTTTATAGTTAAAGTTGCTGGAGAGCTAAGCACTTTTCCATGTATAACTGTTTCTTTACTGCGAAAGGATCAAATATTTTCTCCAACTGCGAAAGAAAACACTGCGGTAGCATTACTTTGTAAAGATGTTTCAAATAAACATTTTTTGTCATATTTTATAATAAATCCTAAACTTAAGACTGCTGAGTTAGAAGTTGATACATACACATTCACTCGGGCTCAGCTGCTGTTATATATATTTTCTATAATTATATATATATTATAATTATATTTTCTATAATATTATAATAATTATAATAGCAAGTCATCGACACCGACAATTTCGTCTGTTTGCCCCAGTTTGGCAAAGGCCTCCACCATTATTTTCCAATCTAATCTATTATGGGCTTCCCTTGTCCATGTTTTCCCGGCTACAAGCGTAATTTTCTCTTTTTATATCAAAACCTAAACCTAAGACTGCTGAGTTAATTGATCCTTTACTACACGTTCAATCAGGCTCAGCTGCAGTATTTCCAAATACTGGTTAGATACACACAATTAAAACTATATTTTTTGAATAATAATTAAGGACATAAATTTCTGTTTGTTTGTTGTACAAAACACAAAATGTTTTTATACATTTAAGATATAGGCGAATAAATTAATAATTAAATTGATTAACTACCTCGTTAACCCTATATAAAGGCTCAGTAAATAAAAGCTGGCAACACGCCCCAATTTATTATCAAACAAGTGGTATGCGGTCCTATAGTCATGCAAACTGTTTTATTATTCCGCACCCAGAAAATCTAATTTGTGTTTGTGTTACAAATTATTCGCTTATGAATGTGCTGATTTTCTCCCTTGTCTGTTAATTATGGTATAAATGTGGCCAAACCAGTATTTTTACCAAGGAGCGTTCACTATTTAAGATTGAGAATAGACTATATCAATTTTTATATTATAGAGTTGTGTGGGAATTGACTTAATTGTCATGTATTTAAAATATAACTAGGCCATTAGCAGTACCCACCTATACCTGTTTTGGTTCTTGTTGTTGGGATATAGTAAATTACACATCGAAGAAATTTTGGACCCCTTTTTCTTATTTTTACAGTCGCAGCGAATGCCAAAATGGTTGAGACCTCGGGGTTAATGACAGACCATTGTTGGCGATTCATAGCAATAGAATAATATCTCAATTCACTGTATTTTATGAACTCGAAAGCGAAAATTCACTTTTTTATTGCATATTTCGTCTTAATAAGTATATGATTCTTATGCACTAAGCATCTATTCTCGCCTTTTAAGGCATTTGAGGTCATTTGTTAACGACAATAGACCATTTTGTCCAATATAGTAATATATAACTTATAAACATATATAATGTTTATGTTTGTTTCTATTTTACTGAATCCTCCTGTTATGGAATGTGTTATAAATTAAATTTTGCATCTGTGGAAATTATTTGACGCTAGGTAATAGACACTATTGCCTTATCTATGTTTTGATTCTCTCTCTAACCGCGTGTCTCATAAGTTTTGTCCTCAAGAATATATTTACTTTATTGCATTGTTAGAGAAAATGTTCAACACTAAATCTCTATTGTCAAAGGAATAAAGACTATTTTTCGTTTCAGAAAACGACACGTAGTTGGATCGAGAGTACATTCCAAAAACGCGAGTGCAAATGCTTCGTGCCCAGCGCTAAGGACGAGCATGTGTGAGTAATTTGTTATGTCTATGTTTTAAATCTCAAAGAACCTAATCGAATTACACGAAACTGTGAACCTCCGAAAATTATGTGAAGAAATATTTATGAAAACCGTGTTCGACTATACCTCCTTCTGAAGGTGCCTCTACACTGGAGCTTTGTCACCGGTCTTGCGAGGTGTGGTCTATCACATGTCAGATGTAGTAACTGAATTATACTTATGTATCCAAATGTGAATAATCTCTGCAGTTTTAGCCGCGTTAGTAATTAACGTGCCATTATATATACGCATATATATAAGCTATTAAATTATATATTTTCATTTAGGATTCAATTTGTTACTACCAAATGTAGTTATGGGTCACTATATTTAATACATATATATAAATATATAGATATAGAAAAATACTATGGCGGGCTTTTTTTACAACTACTTAAGATCATTTCTATCATATATGTATTACATAATATGTACCACTTTAGAGGTTTTGTCAGCGCACGCCAGAATAGCTCGCAGAAGTGTTATTTTTCATACTTACTTCATATTTTGGACAATCCATGTGTTATTATTGCAAAGTTTAATTTCCATAGTTTTTTGGAAAGGGACTAACAAACATGAATGTCCGAAACGAATATCTGAAAGTTAGAAAACGACCATCTTAATATTAACCTATTTATATGGATTGATTACCTATTTAACTATACTCTGGTCTGAAATAAAGTTATTATTATTATTAAAATAAATTTATACAAAATTAAGCTCGTTAATAAGCTCGTGTTTTACAACTTTCAAATATTTATTTACGAGATAAAAATATTTTTATTGTAATGACTACGTTACGTTTTTCTACGGAAAACTTTTCTACGAACCAAATGAAGACGGACAAAATGTCTTATCACGTTATGAGAAAAGTTAGACATACGTTTTCAATATATGTTTAAGGTAAGGGATTTGGGATTCAGTAACAAATGTGTTATGAGCGGATAGACCCGAAGCCTTTCCGGTGTTGTAACTTGAAGTCCCTGACAAGGATAATACTGTAATCATTTATACAGGAAAGTTTAATAAGGTTAGGGGGGGCCCCCCCCCCCCCCCCCCCCCCCAGGCTTCTATTTGTTATTCTTCATTTTTAGGGGCAAACTTTACAATTATTAATACTCATACAATTACATTCAATATTGCGTTTTAAAAATAAAATAAATTATTGCTAGTAATACAATTCTATCGTCTGAACAACATACAAGCTTTGCGTAGAAAGCTCAGTCATACAGAATTACATTTGTCGCTCTTACTCTACAAAATCTGTTTTGTCCCAAGAGCATTAACACCTTTTCATTCGACACAAAAATATATGAATTTAAACATAAAGTTAAATCTCCTAAAAGCTTCATTGGTCTCTGTTGACTATGAAAGTTTGAAGATGAAAAGTTTTCGGTGTAAGGAAAAGCGCTTTTGCAATTATTACTTATTATTATTGTTTTTATTGCTAGCTGCGCGTAGAATCTGTCTGATAAGAGGCCATAAAAACGATAGTTAATAGATATTCTTAAAATAGACAGAAATTTGTGGTGTGTCAGCTTTTTATCTTAATCCACGAAAACACGGATTTTTTTATGAATATAATTGCAGATGTTGGTGTGGCCTAAGCAAGACTGCGCATGGTGCGAACATCCCCATTGGCCCGGTGGGGGAAGCATGGGTACCGATAAAGCATACTCAGCCGTCATCAACAGACGCATACGGCACGATAGAGTTCCAGGGAGGTCCACACCCCACGAAGGCACAGGTAATTACGACGCAAGAAAGCTTTCACGGTTTTACATTTCCTCTTTTCAGTTTAAACTTTTATTCTATTTAGTTTTTTAATTACGAGAATGTGTAAGAGATGTATATTAAATAAAATATGAGGACTGAAAATTTATACGCATAAAAACAAAAATATGTAAATTGGTTTTCTTTTTGTTTTGTGTATCAAGTCAAAACAAGTAAATAAGCCGACAGTTGTCTAGTCTGTGCAACCTGATTATACGAAAGCTTCTCGGCCCACTGTACACCATATCGCATATTTTTTAACTTATTATGTAATTTTTAAGCGAAAATTTTACAAATCAATAAAATCCAACTTGTGACTATAAAAATAGGCAGCGGACGATGTTTAAGCAAAATTGTGGCATTGTTTGGTTATTTTAAATAAAACTCATTGATTCCAGTATGTCCGTCTATCACACGATACGCGGCCAGAGCTTATAGTCCAACTGCTGACGCGAGAATGGGCGCTGGAAAGGCCAAAACTACTCATCACCATTCAGGGCGGCAAGGCCAATTTCGACCTTCAGCCCAAGTTGAAGAAGGTCTTGCGAAAAGGCCTTTTGAAAGCAGCGAAGACCACCGGTGCCTGGATTTTCACTGGAGGCACCAATACAGGTATTGTTTGCGTTACAGAGTCCAAAAATCAAAGCAACTTTTCTCCATAAGAGTTTTTTTTATTGAGAATAGTTTCATTAAATAAAATTCTCATAGACAAATTTACTACCTTTTTTTTGCTAGTAAATGGTTATTAGAATTTTATACTACATACTTTCGCTAAGTACCTGATTCTGTTAATCTCTTCTACAGTTTCTTTAAATCTAATCAAGTCCTCGTTTCGCGAATACCGTTTCGTGCCTTATTGTTTCATTCTAATCAATGCCAATTTCGTCATCACAAGATCAAAGTTCACGCTTTGTGTACTAGACACTCAACTCTGATTATCACATTTTGTTAAACATTATCACAAAAATAAATCTCAACTCCAAATGAATTCATTATATTAGATATACAAAGCATTTATGAAATGCCATTTAGTTCTAAAACCATTTCTAATCCTCCTGGACTTCCCCCTTTATATGGTAAGTAGTCAACTCGTTAAATCTGCAACATAAAATTTCCAGACTTTATATTTATTTTTCTGTCTGCCCAAAACCTTAAAGCTCAATGTTAAAATGTTTGAAAATATCCGAAACGTATAATCAAGAAATTAAACTTTCTTGGGCCACCTGGCTGAAGGCATTCGACCGACGAAACACACTTTGTTTGCCATTATTCGCTCGGAACTTTGAATCGTCCTAAATTTAATTTAAGCTTTACATCAAATGTTTTCTTTGAGATACTTCTACATTTAGCGTTATTTTTCAGCAAATGGTGTCGTCGAGACTGAAACGAGTTGTATAAATATTGTAATATTCGCGTTTACAGTTTTACAACTTGAAAGTTAGGCAACACACTTGCAAAATGCGAAAATGGTGTTTTTAATATTCAACAGAAATATAAATATTTCGAAATTATGTGACGTGTGTAAGATCGTTTTTTGAACCTGGTGTATATGATAAGGGTATAAGATGTCATCAAAAATTCAATGGTTCATGCCGATTACTTCTCTATTTCGTATAAAAACTTCTTTGTGATGTTTGAACTGAAGTAAAAACATAATCTCATCAAATTGGTAGTATTGGTGGATTTACTTCGGAGCATAAGAGATAAAATTAAGAAATGACTAAGTTTTTAATAATACAGTATAAAAGGTAATTGACTTTTTTGGTAATCAGATAAGTGCATAATCGTAAAAGATACTGGATAATTATACGTCTTTTAATTTTATTCGATAGATACTCATAATTTTACATATAACAAAATAAAACGGTATTTTTCTGATCAATTAATTTGTATCCAACCAGGTGTGACCCGGCAAGTAGGTGATGCGCTGCAGTTGGAGAGGTCACAGCGGGCTGGCCGCGTGGTCAGCATTGGTATAGCCCCCTGGGGCATCGTTGAGGGCGCTAATGACCTCATTGGCAGAGGAAGAGACGTTCCCTACCATGCTATGGCATCTCCAAGGTATAGTGTGTTTTTCTATAGGGCAATAATCACTTGCAACGTAATTTTGTAAGGTGAATCTTATATCTCTGTAGGTTTCTGTGCATCTGTACCGAAATGTCCAATATTCTACTATGCGAAGATATCTTAATATCTTAACTGGTGGATGAGCTGGAAGATGTTAGGGGTAATAAAGTTTGCGCATAATGTACATGCATAGACGTACCTCTCGAGCGATAGCAACCTAATTTTTATTGTCGCAATTATTACTTTGTTCAATCTATGGACGTTTGCCACAGAGTATTAAGAGTACTTAGAAATGAAAAAAGGTTTTTTAGGTCTCTGATTTAATCGGATCCGGTGATGATAAGACTGTGGAGGCAGTTAAGGAGTCGGTTTGTGCCTGGTACAGGACGTCATTTATAAGTTTCTCAGCCAGAATTCTTGCGTTGGGGGGAAGGGCGCGAAGCTTTGCTGCTACGTTGATTCCTATAAGATAATAAATTAATATTCTTCTGTGGTTCAAGCTCAGCAAGATGTAATATAATAAATTCTTAAAAAAGAGATTTCTCAAAACATATTTGTGTGTACACTCGTAGCTTAAAATCACTATTTTTTTATTCACGTATTTAAAGTTAATTTATTATTTCACTTATATTCTGGCACTACCAGCAAGCTTACCCGCCAGTGTCTTTTAATATGCCTGTAGAAATTTTCTTTAAATACTATAATATATTGTAATATGGAAGTACATATTACACAGATTCATACTTGCTCGCGATCGAGCAAATTTTATCGAACATTTACGTTACCCAGGTTTATTACGTTACGTTAGAGATAAATCACATAGGTAAAATCGAGATGCCTGTCTGCGACTTTGCAATTCAGTGGGCAATATCAGATAATGTCTATTCGAAAAATTCTCAAAGAAACTCATCTTTTTACACTAGAATTACTCCCAAGCGAGATGAATTTTCGGAGGAATTTATTTGTCCATAAAAATATAAGCAAAACTAGTCAAGTTTGAAAAGGAACATGATGACTTCACAAACTTCTTATTTTTGCTTACATTGAAATGCTACATAGATGAGCTTTAAAATTTTGATCTACCCGGATATTTTTTTCCATACTTAATCGGAATATGTCTTATTACAATACAATAAAAATATCGCCAGTATCAAAAACTTTTTTAATTTTTTACTAATTCATAGATTTTAATAGTTACATAATTAAAAAATATTA
This sequence comes from Pontia daplidice, assembly GCA_963693355.1. Taxonomy (NCBI): domain Eukaryota; kingdom Metazoa; phylum Arthropoda; class Insecta; order Lepidoptera; family Pieridae; genus Pontia; species Pontia daplidice. The sequence continues at coordinate 7,196,778 of CAVNZL010000139.1, forward strand.
CCTATTGCGTCGTACTCGTCTTTAAGTTCTCCCCCACACCTGTTCTTCTCGCGTAATATTTCCTGGAAATAATTCTGTGGCGTGTGCACTTCAATCAAGGGATCGGAGGAATAGTTCGGATATACGATTGCTGATTCTTCATATGTGTCCGATGTTACCATTTCCGGGCTCTCTTTTCTTATTTCACTCTCCTGAAAATTATTATCAACAAATATATCGACTCTATTTGTTTAATTTCATTCTATATACGATGCCGGTCTGCCGCACAGAGGGTACGGCGTTCGATCCCCGATACCAAAATATGTGACATAGTAAATACTAATATATATTAGCTATGGTATATATAAAAATGTGTATGCTATATGACATATAGGCTCTTTTATTGACAGTAGCGACACGTGAGAATGTTGTATGCTAACATCTTGCTCTTGTCAATAGTAGAGAAGCAAAAATGGAAACAAAGAAAATATTTAAGTTAAAAATAATGCTGTGCTGAAAATCATTATAAAATTGGCCCGGTGCATATCTCTAATAAAATGCCAAGCATGTCAATTGGGATTATATGACCTTCGACTTACACGCGAGTCGCCACCGTACAGTCTAATTCCGTTATAAAAACTGTTGCAAATAACTTACAAGCTCAGCAGAGTTTATTTAAATAAAACAATTCCTAGAAACTGATTAAAACGATTATCTATGATGCTTTTTAGCAATCTTTTGTCTGCATAAATAATGATAAAAGACAGTATTAAATGGATTCCCAGAGGGGACCGGTCGGTTTTTGGGGGGCGGGGGGGGGGCCGCGCTCCCCCCCCTTTTTTTTGTTTTTTCCCGGGGGGGGGGGGGGGGGGGGGTTTTTTTTTTATATAATATATAGTAATAAATGTCTCAAAGCACGCCTCGAGTCTCGCAAATATTTTCCGGAAAGCAATGCTCTGGGCATAGCGATTGTCCATTTCAGTGATTCTTTTACGAACGTGACTGGAATAAAGCTTGCTATGTGGATTCAATTTTTGCGCTAATTATTTATTTACCGCGTTTCCAGGTATTTTATGGCTGCTTGTACTTCATTAATATTAAATCAACAAGGCTTTTAACAGAAAAAGCCGAGCATTTCTAGTCGGACACGGTGGAATTTTCACGTTTGTCAGCTTAGGTATCGAAAATCCTAAAAAAATATTACTGTATGTATTCAGACTGGGGACAAATGGAGAGCGAAGTCTCGGTAATTCAGTCCGTTTACCCTTTGGTTGCGGAGCCCTAAGAATATTGAATTAAAGTATTACTTACGAGTATATACTAGTTATAAAATCACATCTAGAACCCTTTCTTGTGGAAACCCGTAATGGATCATCTCTTAATAATTTCCTAAGGGACGTTGCGAACACGAATATGACGCCTCTTGATACGTACTGTTATACCCTTAGTATGTAAGGGATATGGCTAACGTCTTGATTATCTAATATGCAAAGTAATCAAAGGGAAAGCATATAAGCATTCCAAGCGGGAGCAGAGTCAGTCGATTGTCAGTACTCATTAAGGTTGCACTTATGTTCTTAATCTAAATAAATCATTTTTTAAAAAAGATTATTTTAAGTTTCCGTATAACATTAATGGTGGCAGCGGTGGGATACCGAAAATCCCTCTACCCGAATACGACTCCGAAGATCCGTTAACATTATCTTCTGTGTGTTTTGTGATATAATTAAACAACATAATTTTATGGCCTTTTAAGTGAGTGCAGTGAAGTGCTACAAATATATATATCTAGTGAGTTATGCTGTTCAAGGTCACTGCGATCATCATTGCGCTGTAAGTCCCAAACATTTATCAGAGCTCAGAGTTAGGTAGTCTAAGAGTTAGTGACAGTGTATTCTTTTATATTTATATCTGCGACTCGTTCATTTCTATATCCTATTGTATGTAAAATCATATGTCTAAAAATCTAAAATCCGAAGATAGTACTTCTGGCAAAATGTCAGAAATTGATCTAAATATTTTACTGAAATTTATTACCACATTCGATGGGTCTCGTGAAAAATTAGGTCCATTCATAACAAACTGCCAAAATGCGATTAGTATGGCCACTCCATCGCAAACCGATGTCCTTTTAAAATTTATTTTGAGTAAGCTGGAAGGAAAGGCAGAATCAGCGTGTTCGATTAGAGAATTTAATAAATGGTCTCAACTTGAGGATTTCTTGAAAGCCCAGTTTGGCGATAAGAAACACTATTCGTATCTTTTAGCAGACTTACAAGATTGTAAACAAGCCCACAATGAAAATATTAGTCAATATTCCCTCAGGGTAGAATCATGCCTATCAAAACTACTAGCTGAAATTAACATTTCAATACCTACAAAAAAGAAAGACGAACTCGTAGGACGCGTAGCAGCAATGCAAGACCTTGCATTAAATATTTTTATGACCGGCCTTCAGCCACGCCTTTCCACTATAGTAAGATGTAAAGATCCATCGACACTCTCTGAGGCAATCGCTTTCGCAATATCGGAAGAAAAGATATTAGGTATGACATTTAGAAAACATAACAATATTCCACGTCCTAATTCAACACCTAATCGGTTCTCGAGACCAAACTTTTCGCCAAGTAATAATACTACAAATGTGATAACTTGTAGATATTGCAAAAACATCGGTCACAGTATAGAAAATTGCCGTAAGAGACAATATAATAACAGCCGAAACTCTAACCGTAATCCCAACTCTTATCCAAATCGGAATCAAAATTCGACTCAAAATCGCGCACAACACATTGACACACATTATAATTACCAAGATAATAGTGACGAGTATATCTCCCGAGATCATTTAAACTAAATCGGTTTCCCGAACGGTATCGCCCGGGAAATAAAAAACTAAATCTCAAAGCCGATACCAAATTTACTAACGCTGTATCCACTGTATTTTCTGTACCACACAGAAACGCTGTTTCCACTGCATCATATAATAACACCGTTTTAATTAAATCCTCTGTATCGCCAAGAAATGCTATATCCTCTGTATCCTCTACATTGTATAGAAACGCTGTATCCACCGAATCCTCTGTACTATACAGAAATGCTGTTTCCACTGAATCATATAAAAACACTGTATCCTCTGCATCATGTAATAACACTGTATTCATTAAACCCTCTGTATCGCGAAGAAATGTTGCATCTACTGCAACCTCTGTATCCACTGCATCCTCTGTGTCCACTGCATCCACTGCATCCTCTGTGTCCACTGCATCCTCTGTATCGCGAAGAAATTCCGCATCCACTGCATCCTCTGTATCCACTGCATCCTCTGTATCCACTGCATCCTCTGTATCCACTGCATCCTCTGTATCCACTGCATCCTCTGTATCCACTGCATCCTCTGTATCCACTGCATCCTCTGTATCGCGAAGAAATTCCGCATCCGCTGCATCCTCTGTATCCACTGCATCCTCTGTATCCACTGCATCCTCTGTATCCACTGCATCCTCTGTGTCCACTGCATCCTCTGTATCCACTGCGTCCTCTGTATCCACTGCATCCTCTGTGTCCACTGCATCTTCTGTATCGCGAAGAAATCCTGCATCCGCTACATCCTCTGTATCCGCTGCATCCTCTGTATCCGCTGCATCCTCTGTATCCGCTGCATCCTCTGTATCCGCTGCATCCTCTGTATCCGCTGCATCCCCTGTATCCGCTGCATCCTCTGTATCCACTGCATCCTCTGTATCCGCTGCATCCTCTGTATCCGCTGCATCCTCTGTATCCGCTGCATCCTCTGTATCCGCTGCATCCTCTGTACCCACTGTATCCTCTGTACCCACATTATCCAAAACTTTCGCATCTACAATATCAACTATGTCTACCATTTCTAAACCTATAATGACCACTGTGCCCACTGTTTCACTATTATGTAATGATCCCCGCGAAAAAGTCTATAAAATTAATACGAATTCCAAAAGATATTTACCCTGCGTTGTATTACAAACTTCCAAATCCTATCAACCTATCAATCTCTTAGTAGATACTGGATCTTCTATATGTTTGCTTAAACACTCGTGCTTATCTCAAAGTCAAAAAATTAATAAAAATAATATTGTTACCATTAAAGGAGTAGATATTAAAGACGAACCAATCCGTAGTCTCGGTACTACAAACCTCGAGTTTCAAGTAGATAAACTTACTATTTCCTACGAGTTCCATATTGTTGAGGAAATTTGTCTTCAATATGACGGCATACTAGGCAACGATTTCTTTACAGCTTTTAATATGAAAATTAATTATAAGACAGGACATTTAGAAGGATCGGATGGTAATAAAATCAAACTCCACTTTAATGAACCTACCTATGAAATACCTCCCCGATCAGAGACTATTGTAGAATGCTCCGTCGTAAATCCCGAAATTAAAGAAGGCCTTATACTAGATGAACACATTTCTGATAAACTATTATTTGCCAATTGTATCGTGAAAGTCAAGGAAAATAATAGAGTAAACGTATCTATTATTAATGTGTCAGAAAATCCAATATCACTCAATCCAAATATGTTAATAACTCTGCATCCAATTGAATATCATCCAACATCCAATCCTAAATATTATTCCTCTGAATCTGCCATTGACCGCTCGAGAAAAGTGATTGAATCGTTGCGCACAGCTCATTTGAACAAAGAAGAATCTGAGTCCCTCTTTGAAATTTGCTCCCAATACAGTGATATATTCCATTTCTCAAATGAACCATTGACAGCTACCGACACTCTACAACATGAAATAAATACCGAGTCAAACAATCCCATAAGTGTTAAAACATATCGTTTCCCAGAGGCACATAAAAAAGAAGTACAAACACAAGTTGAAAAAATGCTACAACAGGGAATAATTAAGCCATCTTCATCACCATGGTCTGCACCTATATGGGTGGTACCTAAGAAAATAGATGCCTCTGGAATTCAAAAATGGAGGATTGTTATTGATTACCGTAAATTAAACGATATCACAATAGGTGATACTTATCCTATACCAAATATCACTGAGATCCTTGATCAATTAGGTAGATCCAAATATTTTACAACTTTAGACTTAAGCTCAGGTTTTCATCAGATAAAAGTTAAATCACAAGACACTAATAAAACGGCATTCAGTGTACCTCAAGGACACTATGAATTTACTCGCATGCCATTTGGTCTTAAGAACGCACCGGCAACGTTTCAGAGGCTAATGAACAACGTGTTAGTTGGTCTTCAAGGTGAACGTTGTTTCGTATATTTAGACGACATAGTAGTATACTCATACGATTTAAAGTCACACATTAAAAATCTTAAGGCCGTATTTCAAAAACTTCGAAACCATAACCTAAAACTACAAGCCGATAAATGTGAATTCTTAAGAAAAGAAGTAGGGTATCTAGGCCATATCATTACTGAACAAGGTGTGAAACCTGATCCAAAGAAAATTGAAGCTGTACAAAAATTCCCAATTCCTAAATGTGCCAAAGACATTAAGTCATTTTTAGGGCTTGTGTCTTATTATAGACGGTTCATCCCTGATTTTTCCAAGACTGCTAAACTACTAACAAAATTACTGAAGAAAGACACTGAATTTGAATGGAAATTTGAACAACAGCAAGCTTTCGAAATTCTAAAGAGTAAGCTTATCTCTCCTCCCGTCCTAGCATATCCTGATTTTACTCAGCCTTTTATACTTACCTGCGACGCGTCTAATTATGCCATATCAGCTATTCTATCTCAAGGTTCCGTGGGTAAAGATAGGCCAATAGCTTACTCTTCACGCACTTTAAACAAAGCAGAATGCAATTATAGCGTCACTGAAAAGGAATGCTTAGCCATAGTATTTGGCACCCAAACTTTCCGACCTTATATTTATGGCCGTCGGTTCACCATAGTTACGGATCATAAACCCCTTCAGTGGCTATTCAATTGCAAAGACCCCGGATCCAGACTTGTGCGATGGAGGCTTAGATTGGAAGAGTTTGACTATGAAATAGTTCATAAAAAAGGGAAAATTAACACAAATGCTGATGCACTGTCTCGATTTCCAGTAAACCCTTTACATACAAATCCAAAATCTCCAAATTCTCTCTTACCAAATATCGACGAAAATTCAAACAATTCCTTAGACGATCAATTTTCTCAATTACCGTCTCCTATACCACTTTCTTTCAATGATCAAGAAATCCTTCAGCCAAATCAAAATCCTCTGAATCAAATGCAAAATCCTGCTCAAAATCCTTTACCTAATTCCATACCTCGTGTTACACCAGATCAAGATCAATTACCATCTCCACACTCGGATTTAATTGATCTAGGTCCAATTGATTTAGATATTACAGAAGACGACATTAATATAGATTTTGACTCACTCCAAATTCCGTCGCCTAGTGAATCCAATTCCAATAATCCCAACATTACCCGTGATGACTATCCACAGTTTTTAAAATCAAATTCTAAAAAGGAAATTACTTATAATACTACATTACAAGAACACAACGAACATCTATTGAAAACAACAAACAAAATAATTCTTATTCCAACATCCATAGACCTTGATGAAAGTAATCCATACGTATCGGATGTTATCCTTAATACAGAAAATAAAGATGACATATTGAATATGGAAAAAGAACTAAATTCCTTTCTTAAAATACAATGTCAAAATAAAATTATTTATTTGCTATTTACAAAAGTCCATCATTTCGACGAAACAACATATCCCTCTATATTCTGTGTCTTGAAGAAAGTGAGAGACGATTTACTACAATTCCCCGATTCATCAAATATTTCTATTTCTGATTTCCGGAATCCATTTGATAAACTATCTTATACTAAAATATACAATATAATCATCCATATTTTCCACAATACCAACATCCCTATTGATGTATATCGTAATAAAATAATATATCCGACTTTAAGCGAAAGATCCAAGATATTACGTGAAAATCATGATATTCCAATAGCTGGTCATCTAGGATCTGTCAGAATGTACAACAGAGTTAAAGAATCATACTACTGGAAAGGAATGAGGAGCGACATAGAAAACTATGTAAAAAAGTGTAGATCTTGCCAAGAGAATAAAGCTCTTAGGAAAACAAATAAGGCTCCTATGGAGATAACAACAACATCTACAGCCCCTTTCCAGAGAGTAGCTTTGGACATAGTCGGTCCTCTTCCGGAATCAGGTACTGCAAAACTCAAATTCATCTTAACTATTCAAGATGACCTTACAAAATTCTCAATAGCCTATCCAATAAGATCCACGACTGCTGAGGAGACCAGCGATTGCTTAATACATTTTATCTCGCTTTTTGGCATACCTAAAACCATTCTCACGGACCAGGGTACTAATTTCACAGCTGATCTTTTCAAGAGTACATGTAAGTTTTTAAAAATAAAACAAATCTGGTCTTCACCATACCATCCTCAAACTCAAGGTGCGCTAGAACGCAGCCACTCTACTTTAAAGGAATATCTAAAATCATTCATAAATAACAACCAAGATAATTGGCCCACTTATGTTTACACTGCTATACTCACATATAATATAACCACTCATACAACTACAAAATACACACCCTACGAACTCATATTCGGACACAAGCCTTATATACCAAATTCCGTATTTGAAGAAGAATCTACAACCTATTTAGATTATATAAAAATGTTACAACATAAACTGAAACTCTCAAGGGAAATCGCATTGCAAAATATTACAAAATCTAAAGAAACATCAAAATCTTATTACGATTCGCACACCAAACCTCCTCCGCGTTATAAACCTGGAGATTATGTATATATTAAAAATCACTTAAGGCTAAGAAAAGCTCTGTCTCCTATTTGGAAGGGACCTTATAAAATAATAATGGTTAATAATAATCATACAGCGACACTTTTAATAAATAGAAAACATGTAACACATCATTTCGATCAAATGAAACCGGCGCTCTTACCTAAATAGAATTCAAAGTATAATGCATAGTATATTTTATTAAACTTATTATTTCCATCAATTAAATGAACGTCTCTTAAACTATGTCTCCTATGCAATTGCAAACGCATGGGAAGATAAGAACTTATTCCAGGTATAATTCCATCGGTTAATATAAACAAAACGATAAGCAACGAACATTCTTTTCTATACCGACTCAAACGTATAAATAAATGTTTATATGATTAATATTCTATTATTCTAATTTAAGTAAGTACTATGTATAGTAAATGTATATAATTTATATGAATAAATTATATAATTCCATTTCAGCGCCATGGGTGAGGTGCATACATCCTCTGGCTTTATTGAGCCACTCCCTTCTAGTTCCGGCATCCTTTTCGATGGTCTGGGTAAATTAAAAATAAGAAAGGGTCAACTAGATATAATTAATTACATTAATATTTCCTATATCGGCCCTCATTTGTATAACCTAAACGGCATATTTACTACTCTGGGAGAGATATGTAAACGTAGTAGTTTTCAATCTTGCGAGAATACTTTGTCTTCCCTACTAGTTCGATTTGAAGAAATCAAAAGTGAATTCAATTCTATATCTCATCTTATTTCAAATCGCAATAAACGCTCGGCATGGTTTGGCGCTATAGGTATCGCATTTCGGCATATTTTTGGAACTCTCGATGAAGATGATGCAATAAAATACGATCAGGCTATAGAGTCCGTTCAGAAAGATGAAAAAACCCTTGCTAAACTAATTAAAGAAAATATTTTAATAACTACAAGTACATTAAGTTCTTTTAAGGAAACGATAAAACAACTTGAACTAAATGAAGAAAAACTAAATAAAAATATCTATAAATTCTTTTCTAAATATGAAAACGTAACAAATAAACTTATCATAAACTCAAGCCTAAACTCAATTATTAGCAACTTAGAAAGTTCCTTACTTACTGTGTCATTTGAAGTTCAAGACCTTATCAATGGTATATTATTTGCCAGTCAAAATGTATTTCATCCTAATATTTTATCCCCCTCTCAACTTTACAAAGAACTTGTTAACAACATCAGACATTTGCCGGAAGATACATATATTCCTGTACCCTTAGATATAAGTAATATTCATTTAATTTTAAGTATTTCTAGTGTAGCATGTTATTATTATAATCACAAATTAGTATTCGTATTACAAATCCCTTTAGTAACCAGGGAAACATACGTATTATACAAAACCTTAGCTATTCCAATCCCACATAATATGAACGACCCGATTTCTTTTAGTTTTATTCTACCGAATAATCAATATATTGCTATTTCTAATAATAAGAATGATTATTGTATTTTTGATAATTTAAGAAAATGTAGTCTTGTAAACTCTGAGCTCTATATCTGCGAAACTCGGGCAATCCTTTCAACCAGTGGCAACCCTACGTGTGAAACAGAATTGTTAAAAAACCCTCATAGTTCACTTCCACAGCAATGCACAACGAAAACTCATGTTGGAACACTTGATGCATGGGAACCCCTAACGAATAATAGATGGGTGTTTATTCAATCACATCGAAATAAGATCTCTATAGATTGTGGTGTAAATGGCCTATCCGAAACCACAGTATTTGGTACAGGCATACTAAAAATACCTAAACATTGCACTGTATTCACCAGAACAATGAAAATAACGGCTACTCAAAACTTCAAGGTTAATATTACTACACCTATACTGGATTTCACGTTGACAAACGATTCTTGCTGTAATATGATTCCCGAAATTAAAAGTGAACTCAGTTCTGACTACAAGACGCCGAAGGTTATAAACTTAAACAAACTAAAACTTAATAGTGAAAGTGAAATTAAGGAATTAGACAGTTTAATTAATAAGGAACCTTTTATTGTAAAATTCCAAACTTATTACTCAGTTTCTATTACGATTATTTTTATTATTGCTATTATAGTACTAGCTTATAAGTTAGTTTATTGTATTAAATTAAGGAAAAATGTTAAACTCCAAAAATCCACTGAACCAGAAGATGTGGAAATGAATGTAAGCCCTGCTCCACTTAGACACTTATCTTAGTTTGATTACCTTCCGAAAATTCAGTTATATCCCTGAATTTCGGTCTTATGCGGGGGGTTGTTATACCCTTAGTATGTAAGGGATATGGCTAACGTCTTGATTATCTAATATGCAAAGTAATCAAAGGGAAAGCATATAAGCATTCCAAGCGGGAGCAGAGTCAGTCGATTGTCAGTACTCATTAAGGTTGCACTTATGTTCTAAAAGATACGCCATATTGTTAAGTCAGAGCAAAACTGTTTTATTGACAACTATATAGTAAGTACCTACAGTGTGTAGGTATACATCGCAAAATACATAACATACCTTCCTCTCAAACACTAAGCAAACAATCAAAACTACAACAAATCAGAAAATAACAAACTTAGTAAGAAAGTAAATAACACCTCAAGATACACTAAGTTTAAAATTCAATTAATTATAAAAACAAAACAAGAATCAGGTTGCCTGTGTTGGTACCCCTATCACATCTGGCCATAAATCATTCTCCGGTATCTGAACTTCTCTGGGGTTTGACTCAGATCCTTCTGATTCCACCTCATCATCCACATCATATGGCCAGTCCCCTCTTATCCCAATATCAGTCCCCAGGCTACAATTTATCGTTCTAGTTAACAACTGATCTATATGACGGCGATACAACACACCTTCCTCCGATCTCAAAACATATGAACTAGGGCCCTCAATAGCCTCAACTATCGCTCTTTTCCATTTTTTTTCAGATCCATACATTCTCATTAAAACTGGTTGTCCTACACATAAAGATCTCTTTGGAGGGTTTTGTATAACTCTTTCCATGTATGCATCTGCCCTAGTTGGAGTACTATCAGGATGCACACGTGACAACGCCGTTCTAAACCTGCGGCCATTAAGTAACTCAGCCGGTGTTTTGTATGTGGAACTGTTTGGTACCGTTCTCATATGAAATAAAATCTTGGCAAGTTTTTCCTGCCAAGGAATATCTATCTCCTGTAATTTTCTTAGGTGATTTTTAAAAGTTTGTATCACCCTTTCAACCTGCCCATTTGTTGCTGGATGATATGGTGGTGCTAAAAAATGCCTTATTCCATTCTTTCTTAAAAATTGTTGAAAATCTCTTGACACAAATGTTTTACCATTGTCCGAGACCATAACTTCAGGGAGACCTTGCGAAGAAAATATCTTTCTTAATATATTTATCACTGCAATACTGTTCATGGAAGGAACAATTTCTACTTCAATCCATTTACTGTAACTATCAATCAATACTAAAAAGGTCTTTCCTTGAAAAGGGCCAGCAAAATCTACATGTAATCTACTCCAGGGTTTATCAGATGGGGCCCACACTTGTGGATCTTTTGCAGGGTTATTTCTTACCAATTGACATTGTTCACATTTTGACACCATTGCTTCAATATCTTTATCCAGGCCAGCCCACCACACATAACCCCTAGCATACGCTTTGGTCTGTACTATACCAACATGCGGTGCATGTAATAACTTTAAGACCTGTTCTTGTAGTGCCACTGGCACCACTACTCTATTGCTCCATAGTAAGCAATCCTTACTGAGAGAAAGAGCCCCTCTCCTATTCCAAAAAGCATTCAGCTCAGGATCTGTGTTGTGGTTTGGCCACCCATGCAAAACATAAAATATAACCTTCTGAAGTATTGGGTCTTTCTTAGTTTCATTTGCAATCTTGGCAGAATCCATATTCCAACCCTCTGGCATCTCTTCCAATAATAGAACCTCTTTAAGCGATTCCTCCCCTAAATCAGAACATCTTGGCGCAGTCCATCTACTCAAGGCATCTGCATTTCCAATTAACTTCCCAGGTCTAAATTTAATAATATAATTATAGCAACTCAATTTTAATGACCATCTTAACATTCTGGGTGAAATTTGATCTGGTATAAGCTTAGTTGGGTTAAATAAACCTACAAGAGGCTTGTGATCAGTAATAATACAAAATTTCCTTCCCATCAAGAACTCATGGAACTTGGTTAATCCAAACATAATTGCTAAGGCTTCCTTATCAATCTGACCATACCGTCTCTCGTGGGGTTGCAACGTCCTTGATGCCATCATAATTGGGCGTTCAGAACCATCTTCCATTACATGTGCAATAATAGCTCCCAAGCCATACTCTGATGAATCACAAATTAACAATAAATCTTTATTTAAATCATAGCCAACTAATGTAAGGTCAGAAGAAATCAACTCTTTCGCTTTTTCAAAAGCTGCTTGCTCTAAGCTTGTCCAGGACCATGGCCTCTTACTCTCCAATAACCGATACAGAGGTTCCAGCACGGTTGCTTTATCTGGCAAAAACTTTTCATAAAAATTATACAATCCCAAAAAGGCTCTTAAGGTCTCCTTATTTGTTGGTGCTGCTTTCTCTTTAATTTCTTTCACCTTTTCTGGTGAAGGATGTAATCCTTCTTGATCAATTGTATGCCCAAGAAAAGTAATACTGTTTGATGCAAATATGCATTTCTTTATATTTAACCGTAAGCCCAATTCATTTAATTTACCTAAAACCTCTTTTAGTCTCTCATTATGCTGCTGCTCATTGCTACCAGCAACAGCAATGTCATCCAGAAGACAGGCTACACCATCCATATTTGCCAGGGCAGTTGACATGACCCTCTGAAATACTGCTGGGGCAGCATTCACTCCAAAAGCCAATCGATTTACTCTCATTAACCCAAGTGGAGTATTTAATGTGAGTAACTCAGCGGTGTCACTATCAACCTTAAGTTGTGTATATGCTTGTTTCAAATCTAACTTACTAAAAATTTGACCACCACTTAATTTGACAAATGCCTCTGTAGATGTTGGCAAAGGATACTGATCAACATCTATAGCAACATTCACTGTTGCTCTATAATCTCCACAAATTCTTAATGAACCATCAGCCTTTTTAACAATTCTTATTGGAGTGGCCCATTTAGAGTATTTCACCGGGGTTAAAACTCCCTCTGTCATCATCCGATTTAACTCTGCATTGACCTCCTTCTGTAGAGGAAAAGGAACAGGACGTGCCTTAAAAAACCGTGGTATAGCATCAGGTTTCACACTTAAAGATACTTCTGGGCCCTTGTACATTCCCAGTCCCTTCTTGAATACTTCAGGAAACTCTTCCATTAACAATGCAATTCTATCATCTGTCCACCCTAAGCCATTCACCGATATACCAAGAGAATCAAACCAATTCCTACCCAATAGACTGGGTGTTTTTCCTGCCACCACTAATAACTCACACCCAGCCTCTCTATCACCTAATCTCACACACACCTGAGTCACACCTAATACTTTCAGTTCCTCGTGAGTGACTGTTACAAGTTTAATATTACTTGGTGTGAGAGTTGGAGGAATTTTCCAAAGTTTTTTATATGTATCTTCAGATATAATTGTCCGTGCAGCACCAGAGTCTACTTCCATACACACTAATGCACCATCCATAAACACTTCAGTCCTTATTGGTGGCTTGTAGTCTCCTACACGGTTTGTACTATACAATCCTAACATCACAACTGGTTCCTCAACAACAGCACTCTCCTTCTCAACTGGCTGACTGACATTATGAACTTTAGAGTTCTTTTTACACACAGCCACAGTGTGACCAATCCTTTTACAATAGAAGCATCTAGCTTTAGTGAATTGGCACTGCTGTCCAGTAGGATGTCTTTTACCACAGTGCTTACAGCCTATGTATTTAATACCATTAATATCCATTGGCTCATTAACACTTGATGAACATTGAGTATTGCTTGACTCGGCTAGTTCTTTAGGATATAAATCAGGGAATGTAGATTGATAGTTAAGACAGATTTGCAATGCTGCCTCATATGTAAGGTCTTTAGTCCTCAACAATTCCCTGCGTAAGCGTTGTTCGCGCACCCCCAATACAAGCCGGTCTCTTAACTGACGTTTTAAATCCTTGTATTTACACTTAGCGCCGAGTGAACTAATGGCGGCAACAAAGTCTTGCATGCTTTCCCCCTTTTCTTGACGCCTGCTATGAAATTTGTCTGCCTGTAGAATTTCATTAACCTCAGGCTCGTAAAATTTGTCCAAAATACAAATTATATCACTTAAGGGAACTTCAGTAGGGCGCAGTGGTACCAAAAGCGAAGCAATAAGTGCATATGTGTCTTTTCCACATTGTGATAAGAATAAGGACCGCGCTTTCGATGACTTCGTGTCCTCGTGGCCCGTCGCATCAAGCGCACACAATAAAAGTTCCTTATATTCACGCCAATTATCAGTTTTTGGGTTAAATTGTCCGGGGAATACAACATTTGCCACATGTGCAGCCATTTTGACTTAAATACACTTAATTTTCCGCAGTCGCCAATAAAAGATACGCCATATTGTTAAGTCAGAGCAAAACTGTTTTATTGACAACTATATAGTAAGTACCTACAGTGTGTAGGTATACATCGCAAAATACATAACATGTTCTTAATCTAAATAAATCATTTTTTAAAAAAGATTATTTTAAGTTTCCGTATAACAGTACGTAAGTATACGTAAACACGTATGAAGGAGTATGCGTATGTTGGAAAATATGGAAGCTGAATCGCGTCTATTAAGTGGTAGATTGGTTTTATCAGTCCTCGATAAATGTTTTGATAACTTGATATTTTTTTATAGTTACCATGTTATTGGTGAAGCATCGTTTTACTAATAGGAGACATTTCTCAAGGGTTACGGTTACAATAATAAAGGGCTTCCTATGCTTCGAAATCCTATTTTGTATATCTTGTAATATGGTGGAATTCTAAGTATTCTTATATAATGAATTTTGTATATGTTTTGATTACCAAAGTTTTTTTTACCATTTATATAATATAAGAACGAAATTTAAAATATTTAATAATAAGACAGTATTGGATTTTAGGTCGATATCTATGTTTTAACCGGCACAGTTAAGTGACAGCTATATTCAAATATGATAAATGAATATTAGTGAGATCAGTGTGTAATTTTTCTTTCACAAAATCGTGTTAATTGGAAATACAATAATTTTGAACGTTGCATTTACAAATTCCTGTGTGCGTGAATTTTTCGAATTAAATGATAATATTGGAAAATACCTCAAGCAAGCATTACTTTTAATTGTTTCAATGATCATTACGACAGTAAAATATCATAATAATAAATTGCATATGTTTTTTGAATTCCCATACAATACCTATTGTAATTATTATTAACCTTAATTTGGCACTCATTGAATACTATATGTTTCATAAAGTGTTATTTTATTTATTTGGTTTAAAAAATACTTTAACTTCAACATTTACCAGTACATACATTAGTGTACTGTATAAGAGGAAGCAATATTTATTAATTAAAAACGGCTGAACCGATTTGGTTGTCAATTGGCGAGGTGCGTTTCTTTGGGTTGAGACGATGTGATAACGCGAATGAATCCGCTAGTACATCTTATAAAAACATCGTCTTGAAGAGATCTGATACGTTTTTTAAATTAATTGTTATGAGGACAAACTGTATTCAAAATGTTCGTATTATTTCTAGATCAAAATTGGCGGTTCTCAATAATCGTCACGCCTACTTCTTACTTGTGGACAATGGCTCAGTGGGGAGATACGGAGCCGAAATAGTTTTGAGAAGGAAATTAGAAAAATACATCGCTGCACAAAAGCTCCATCCATGTAAGTATTTTGGTTCATACAAGCTTTCATAGAGAACGCACAATATT
Organism: Pontia daplidice; assembly: GCA_963693355.1. Lineage (NCBI taxonomy): Eukaryota > Metazoa > Arthropoda > Insecta > Lepidoptera > Pieridae > Pontia > Pontia daplidice. Next base: position 7,212,515 of record CAVNZL010000139.1, read on the forward strand.
AAAAAGGAATAGAAATGACTAGTGGCGCCATCTATACAAACGTAATTCAGAATCATCCAAGCAATAATTGCCCTATCGCTTACCGATTCCCATTGTGGCATGTTTTTCTCAGAATCTTCAAACACGAAAGACAGCAAGTTGTAGTACCAAAGGCTAGGCTCGTATTTTTCGTTCGGCTCCTTCGCATTACGTAAACTATACTGAACCTTAAGATATTCCCGACGCACACACGATCGCAAACTCTCAATCTTCCTGCATACATGCACTCTTGTCGCTTTTGCGTCGTACTCGTTGACCAACTTGGTCAAGCGAGATATAGCTTCGTCTCTTTTCTTCTTCTGTTTGTACTCCGGATTGCGACGGTCCCATAGACAAGGTGATTCCTTGTACATATGTAGAAATTGTTTTAGTAGGTTCCTAGAGAATATTAAGTTGCTGCGTTTCTCGTCCGACATTTTGCGTTCGTCAAGCGGCGCGTCGCGCGGGTCACTGATCGTTTGGTTCGGCTCGCCTTCGGAGCTTGCTCGGCCCCCCGCCCCCGCTCGCCCCCTCGCACGGCATCTACGCCGTCGCGCACAATTTGCTTGGTTCGGTAATCGGTTACTATTATTCCTCCGATATGATGCTCGAAGAACAGCCACGATTCAAAGGTCGCTATGAAAATTTAATTTAAAATATCTACAAATCAGTCTACGTACTAGCTGAAAGGTAGGATCCCAAACCCTAAATTCACTGTGATGTTGGGTTTGGGAAACTAATAATAGTATTTGTTGAACCTGATTATTTCAGCCGTGGTGGAAATATTTGCTCTAATATTAAATACATTCTACAAATTCTGTTTGAAGCGTTGCCACGTTTAAGCGAAGCGATTTATAGAAGGATATAAAATAAATACCTCATTTATGCTGTATGAATTACTGTATGTGGATTTCGAACTTATTTTCATATACTGTGTTTACTCGTACAAAGTTGTATTATCGTAAAGAAATACGATGTTTATTTTGCGTTCATTGATATACGATCTTTCATGTTACAATGAAATAATAATAAATACAATTTTATTTATATTTATAAAAATATAAAAGCGACAATATACTATCCAAGTATTTGTTTTAAATTTGATCTTAAAAAAATATTTTCATAAAAACAATGACGACTTATTTACGGGCAGGTCGGACATGCGTACCATTTTTCGAGAGAATTTTGTATTGGAGCTCTCATTAAACAGTAATTTAATGTATTTTGTTAGTATTATATGGGCCAAGGAAATCATCTGCGAACATTTCACAGACATTTGGTGACATCCCGATGACAGGCGAGACATATTTTGAGAAGCAATTAATTCATTTTTGACTTAAAATAGTATTTTTGTTAATGATTCTGGAAACTTAGTGCGCCCCAGGTATATACCTGTCGTAAACTATTCCCTAACATTTCCTTTAAGGGGCATAAAGTTCCAAACCAAGGGTGAGAGTCAACAAAAGCTCCTGTCGGACATCATCCCGTCTTAAAGGCTATAAAGGGGATTTGACCATTGTTAGGACTTGACGAGAATTTTCACGGAACACCGAATTTCACTGAGGCTATTATGATTCAGTGGGAGCTTTAGTAATATTTGAGTGTATTTTTTTATAAAAAGGGGGAAAACGTGTTGCGGGTATTAGAATATAAAGAAAATTTGTATATTTTGACGCGTTTTAGACGATAACATTATAAAGAGGAAACATTTGTTTCCTAACTACTGGTCCCTATTCAATCTTACACCACTAAAAAGCTAAGTCGCTGAGGTAGGGTTTTAATATGTACCAAGTATCAATTTAATTTTTACTTTGATGATATTAATGCTGTTTATAAGGTTATTGTCAATTAAATTCAAATTCACGAAGTAAAACGTATACGCAATGATTTATTTCGCTATATAGAATTTGGAATGACAAGAAAAAAGTTAATTTACAGTCGCAGTAAAAACGAATTCATTTATTCATTAACAGCTCCATAAAGAACCACAGATAAAATTTGTAGACACCTTTACCTTCAACATAAAAATTGCCAGTTTATAGGTATTTTACGACTGATACGAAAATCGAGACATCTCTAGGACAATATAAATTTTATTGTACGGATATTGAGGGCGTTTGAATTTGATTAAAAATTATAATAAACATGTAATAAAAACATACATAAAAAATTTAAGCATTATGAAAAACAATAAAATAATTGACAAAATATTATTCTTATATATTGGTGTGTGAACGCGCTGGTTATTAATTTTTGAAAACAATAATAATAAAAAATTGAATGGCCACGAAATTACCAATGAATAATAAATTTTAATTAAACTATAAATAACGGAAAAGACAGGACTCACCAAAATACGAAGAAAGAAGAGGACTAATAGTTAGCTATACTAATTTCTTGTGCGAACAGTTCAAGCCTGCAAAAGTCACTGACCTCCGGACGTCCTTCCAAAATGGTTGTCGTCATTGAAGGCGTGCAGCAACGTTGCACGCCTGATGAATAATATGGCGTAATAGGGTGGAATTGTAGTCTTAGGATATTTTAATAGGATCATAGGAGGGTGCGAAAGGAAATAGGAAGAATTAAAAAATATTATTCTCGAAAACAATTTGTGCCATCCATTATACCATTATACTAACTAGCCTTTGGCGTTTCCAGTATGTTTCATTGAAATTATGGTCTTGCATTATTTTATTTAACTCAAATGCCCAAATTTTGATATAATGCAAATAGTATATAATATACATTGGCATTGCCATGAACAAGACTTTGTTCGAATTTAAACATCGACAAAATCATTATTATTTTTAATAAACGATAAAAATATAACGACAATAAAAAAAGTCTGGTTTTTATTATGGGTTGAAATTAAGTCATAGTAATTGTTTTGCCAAGGACTGAATGCTGAAGCTCTCAAGTCTTCAGTCTGAAGAAGATACACATACAGTTAAATGGCAAAACCACAGCCATTACTGATTGCAAACAAGTGAAGACTCAGGGTAAAAAGGCTTCTTTGTTTTTAAAAATCAACTCCTAAAGGCCTAAGATAGATAATTAAATGTTGTATGAGACTATAATTTGGGTATAATATAGTTGATAAAATGGGTAATTTTTAATAAAATTTGAACCTCAATCTAACATAGGAATAGCTATTCAATAAAGAAAAAAATACACTTATATTTAAACAATATTTTTTTATTGCGATTGCTTAAATTGGGTACTAATTTGCAAATTCCATTTGGGGAATGTAAGATTGGGCCGGGATTTTTTGCCGAAATTACCGCATAATTTTAATAGAAATTTGTAATTGAATTTCTAATAATCTTATAATCAATTAAAATTGACTTGAGTTATACAAAATAAAACCTTGAATGGATTGTTTAACTTGGAAGTCCAGCATTTTATGATGAAACAACGCCTTCTTAACTTAAGTTACACATTAAGTGTAATTATTATTATTTTTGTAACTTTACGAAAGTTTTCGCTGTATGTGTCAAAAGTCAAAATCAATTTTGGTGAAAATTGTTTCGTTTTACACGGATATTTTAATGAATACGTGTGAAATAGCATGGAATCCTAGTGTATATAGAAATACAATTTATTAGAGAGAAAACCGACTTTTTAGAAGATTAGTCTACGTCATCATCAGACTGTGTTTTCCTTAAGATTCGCTCAAACATTATGATTTGTTCCAGACACCCACTCATCAACGCCAGTGGTTTGCTTAGTAATAGAGGGTGGGACCAACACCGTACGCGCTGTCCTTGAATACGTCACCGACACTCCCCCAGTGCCGGTCGTGGTGTGCGATGGAAGCGGTCGAGCTGCAGACCTCATTGCATTTGTCCATAAGTAAGTACTTCGATCTTATTGCGAAATATGCAGATTTTATTTGCGTATTATCAAAATTCACTTTCTTATGGTGCCGTCTGCTTTCGGTAGTTTGCCTTCATCTAGTCTAGATTTTAGTGCTTTGACCAAACCATTGGCTAAAATTAGTTAACCAATTAATTGTATCAGCCGTTACTTTGCGGAAGTCCATAGTTCAAATCCCAATAGACCAGTATGAAAGCAGTACTCCGCGAAGAACCCACAACCACTCGACGCACGTTTCGCTCCAACACCGGAGCATCATCAGGAGATGTTGCCTCTACGAACAGCGTTCGATGAGGCACTGCTTTCATACTGGTCTATTTGGATTTTGAATTATTTAACCAAGATGTCTGCGGCCAGGTTTCTTTCTACCTTTATCTTTTCACCGATATTTTAAATTTTAAACCTAATATATTGGTAGTTACATATACTTTTTTGGTCGAGCCGGAGCCATCTAATGAAATATTGGAATACATTTTAAAATTGTTCCAAATTGAGTACCGAACGAGTCTGGTATTGGTGAAAGACAAATTAAAGATAGATGTTTTGTAATGTATGATACTCTCTCTTGAACCGTCAAGTTCATGAAATTTATAAAATGGTGTGAACTCTGAAAATTAACAAACTAAATTTCATCGAAATGTTTGAATTTCATAATACCTAAGAGGGATCGAAATCAACAACCGTTTGCAGAAAGGCATTAACGCAGATAGTTAGAGCAATATTCCGGCTTAATCTTGAACAAAAACTGTCTTAAGGTGAAATGAGTCTTTTGTTTTCAGCTTCAATGATTGTAGACAAAAGAAGCTTATTACATCCTTCTTTTATCGGAAGTTAATAACGGATATAACGTTTCGGAAACAAAGGAATTTGTGTATATTGGCCGGAATCATTTAAATTATTTACTATTCCGTGTATACAAAGTTTGTTTAGTTCCCGTATATTTTTATTGATCACAAGAAATCAGTTATGAAAAAAATTTCATAAAAATAATTCGGTCTTATTGAAACGTTTTAAGAAAAATTTGATCGCTTCCTATGTATATTTTTTTAAATATGGCAATTGGTCTAATAGAGTTACGCCTAATACTGTGCTCTCTTTCGGTCATATCCCGTTTACGCTGTAATGAAAAGCGACAAACGAGTCCTAGTGGTGAAACTTTTTAATTTCTTTATTTTCAGTATTAATATTTTATATATGACTATATAAAATCACAGTTAAGTTATTTTTTGTAAAAACTCTCTACTTACTATTTTACAGCTATAGGTTTAAATTTGGCAAAATCTACACCATAACTGGCAAGTTTCCAACCACCGTTAAGGCAATCTATATTGTGTGAAAAACATACATTATTTACATCAAATATTATGTCAACGATAACACACTTTTATTTCTCTATTGTGTTATTAAATTTATCTGTGAATAGTGTACTTAACAAATACATAAACATTTTAACTATATATCATGGACAGAGTATTAAGAAACTTGCTAACACATATTTTAATATAATATAAAGGCCAAGGTCGTGTCGGATCCTATCGTGCCCTCATACACTTCCCATTTAACTTTGTGTACCCAGTTAAAGTTACTGCAGAATTTTGCTTCCACACGCCTTGAGAGAATATACAAGGGACGTAAATAACGCAGATTAGCTAGCGGACGACGTAATTTTCCTTCTACCACAGTTAATGCCTTTTCCGACGTATATCTCGTAATATTGCTTATCTATGGTTAAAAAGAGGGAATAGCCAACAGAATCACGCGCAATGTTTTTATAATTTATTTGCTAGTATAAAATACTTTTTACGCTACGATCTTTCGTTATTATTATATATTATTTCGATAGTCATGCTAGCATACAACATAGTCTCCCGGTGTTATATTCAAATCTTTAAAATCACGCAACGGAGTCTGATACGCTTTTTTAATAGTGATTCAAGACGAAGGTTTTTTAAGCATAATACATGAATATAGTCTACGAGATGGATCAAAATAATTTTCTACAGTATTTGCACTGTAAGTCCAAAAAATACGAGCTCCTTCATACAAGGTAAAGTGGCGGGTAGAAGGAGGCCTGACCGCAGACGTACCTCCTGGCTAAAGAATCTGCGGCAATGGTTTGGTCGAAGCACTAAATCATTGTTCAGAAACGCGGCAGCCAAAGTCAGATTAGCTATGATGATCGCCAAGCGCGAAAAGGAGACGTCACCATAAGAAGAAGTATTTGCACACCTTGAAATAATACGTTATTTACTATGATATTTTAAAAGCATACGTATATAAGATGAAGACTCGTGTTTTAAACACTTCCATCTTCACTATATTAATATGGAACAAATAGGAATTTACTGCGAAATTTCAAACTAGAACGCGAATATAAGTCATAATAACTTTGTTATATGCTTTGCATGTATTTTTGTTAAAGATTCTGAAAGGTCTATTTCGTATTTAAATGCTTGTTTCATATTGAAATGCTGAAGGATTGTTTTTGTTCAAATCCCTGTAACTGGTTGTGCGATTTGACATATTGACGTGTTCATTTATCGAGGCTATAGATGACATTTACCTTCAAAACAACTATTTATTCCTAAACTGTATAGGTATGTGTGTGTGTGCCTGAAGCTATTCAATGTAAGCTATTTGTAGCTTGTATTATGGGTACCTGATAAAGGTAGGACAGATACAGAGATACTTTATAAATACCATTGCACGGAGAGTTATATTTTTTTAAAGTCGAAGAATTTAGAAGATTAACACATATTTTTACACACGTTAGGACTTAATGTAAATAGAGTTTGCATATATGAATATGTATATTTTAGGTACGCATCAGAAACAGGAGAGCAAACTGTACTAGAGTCGATGCGAGATTACCTCATTGGTACCATACAGAAGACATTCGAAGTGGGATTACAGCAGGCTGAATGCTTGTACAGTGAGTTGCTACAATGTACAAGGAAGAAGAATTTGGTAAGATATTGACAAATTTATACATTAAATTCCAAAATTTAATCAAATCAGAATTTTGTTTGCACTGGCATACATTGGCAACATTAAGCCGCTATGATAATACTGCCGTTTGAAAAATAAACATAATAGCACTACAAAACTGTATCAATTCTTGCGAATTCTTGCTTTTGAAGTATTTACATGAATACAATTCCTACGGGTCTCTACTAATAAATCTTTATCTTATACAGCTATAGCACTGTAGAGTGAATTTAAGTTTTATTATATAGATGGCACAAAGTTCATTTTCACGCTTTCGGCTTCAATGTAAATAAAATTAGGAGAATCGATTTCGCTTCAGATCTTTTTCCATTAGATAATGCTATTTCATATTTTTACGGAAATTGACAGCTCCATTAGGAACCGTCGAACGGACATCCCTCTCAGATATGGGAACGTGGGTTTCCCCAGAATTTCACTTAAAGGAATTATAAAACCGATAATCGGTTTGCTTAATCCGAACACATTTGTAGCAAAACGGAACTTTCGTATTGCAAGAAAGGCCGACAACGTACTTGCGAACTCTCTGTGTGTACCCGAACGTGCACAGTGTATTTCCTGTTCGTTTGCCTACTGTTTTATAAAAAATGGAAGCGAATTGAGTTTAAATAAGTTTTATCTGAAATAGGGTTAAAATAAAGAATTTTTAATCCCGTAGAATCGCCTGTATAAAACGATTTTAAAATTAAGTACCGGTTATTGCGGAATTTCAATGAATTTCTCTTCTATATTTAATATATTTGAATTGTTTAACTCAATCAATCTTTTGATCCAGCTTTTAAATCGAAGGTTTCTCAAAATAGTTTAGGTAAACCAAAAATCTGAATTGATCGCATCCTCTCAAAGCGGCGCAGCCTTCAGCACATAATGTCCTTCATTATCGTAGTGAGCTACGAGAAAATCCTTCCACCTTGAACCTCTGATCCGTAGAGCTCCGTCTGTTACCTTATCTCATGGTGTAGACTTCCCTTACTCATTAATATATTCACTACTTATGTAGGGTTGTTAGGTTCTTTGGTTGTTAAGTTCCCTCTCACACACTTAGTCATTTTATTGCAGTTTTCCAAATTCATAACAGAACATCACTATTCATATCCTTTGTACATATAAATTTAAACACTCAGTCTACTAACTGACAGTTGAACAAACTATATTATATAATTATAATTTCATTTTTTACCTTTTTTTTAAATGTCTGTATGGAAATCTATTGTATCAAGGCGAGAACTGGCTTCTCAAACACAAGTTCCTATCTGAGAAGTCATAATTTGCTTATTGTTGATAAAAGTATTATTATTATTATAAATATATATTTGCTTCAGATTACGGTCTTCCGTATCCAAGAGCGCGCAGAAGGTGGGGAAGTGCAAGAGTTGGATCAGGTGATATTGACGGCTCTGTTCAGGGCTCAACACCTGTCTCCCAGCGAGCAATTGTCTCTAGCTCTTACTTGGAATCGAGTCGACATTGCGCGATCTGAGATATTCGTGTATGGTCAAGAATGGCCGAGAGGTTGGTATTTTTATTTGATACCAGCACAAAAAGAATTATTCATCGCAACTTTTTCGTTTTCAAGACAAAACGTTATAATGTATTAAGACGTAGAATGTGACAAAATACAGTCAGTTACTCTCATACTGAATTATTATATCAAATATAATTAGATATCATTATGTGTTGATAGGAAAAAGATCGTATAGTCTACATACTACAACTGTCGCTACATTCAATAGGACAAACAATATTTTGAAATTAGGGGATGTGAAACCAAAAGTATTAATGATTATATGATGCAAATGAGCAGGAGGCTCACTTGATGTAAAGTGATACCGCTGCCCATGGACACTCGCGATGCCAGAGGCCTCACTAGTGCGTTGCCGGCCTCTATGATAAAATGAAACGGATGCAATGTGTATATAGGATGTCTACGCGAAGTTTTTTCAATAGATTTTAAATTAAAATGTAGTTCGTTATTACTATTATAACAGTACTCAAAGTCGAAATATTCTATTCACCGAGATCGTGAATATCATTCTTACTGAAGTTTATCCTATTCAAAACGACTGGTCTGAGACGAACAGCCAAGAAACTCTGCCGCGTTTATATTTTTGTTCACGAATTTTGTGGACTAGAGGAATTTAATCCCAAGCGGAGTATCATTTGAATCATACAAAAATGAATATTAAAAGTTCTCTAGTTATGTAAATACGTTTACATATTTTAAGGAAAGCTCTTGAGGTCTTGTGCAACGTAATACAATAACTCGATGACAACATCCATTCCTTAATTATTGGAAACAAGTCAACAAACATATACCGTTGTCATGTCTGTTGCCCGGGGCAAGATCCACTTCCAAAATGTTATTATTTGTACGTGGAGAAGTCCTCTCCATGTTTTTTGAAGCTGAAATAATTGGTCAGATAATCATCAAAGCGTACAATAATTGTCTACTTCTGCTGATTACTAGTAATTATTGTGGGAATGATAGTACCATACGAATTTCATTCTTATAAGAATAGTTCAATCTTTTATATGCCTATCTTTTGTGGCTTCGTTTCCTTTATATACAATTCGAATATTCGCAAGTCGCAGATGGTTAATGTTTACGCTGATAAGTAATTATTATTAAAGAAAAACACTTTGTTAACGGATAAAGTTATGTATTTTTTCAAAATTTAAGTATATTACATTATTTTTGTTGTAATTACTAAATGCAACAAACAAAGCATCGCTTAACAATCCCCTAAGACCCCTAAGAGAATTTCATATATTTCTTTCTCCATCTCGGATTCAGATGAGAAAGAACGAAGTCACGGTTGCTTGAAAACATAGACTTTTGTTTCGCTGGACCGTCACGGCGAGAAGACTTTGTTGAACTATAGTGGTGCCTTCTATGCATTCTTTCAACTATTGAATAGGAAATCTATTTACTTTATTACAACACAGGCTTCTCGGAAAAAATATTTTAATGTGGACCCAAAATCAAGGAGGTTTGTCGAGAAATATTGTACTAATTGCCTAGTAAGACATGTTAAGTATATACTATTACAATATAACGTAAGTGATATGGATAGTCCACAGATGAAATTTTATATAAATTTCGTATGATTTGCTATTGAAAAATGAATACAACTATATATACTTAAAAAACGCCTTTGAAAACTTAAACATTGTTTGCCGGGTCAGCTAGTCAAATATTAAAGAAACGCTTTTCAAAGTAGCCACGATCAATGTGAATATGTGTAGTTTAAATGACGCTTTGAAGAGTACTTTGTTTATAATTCTGTTTTTGATATGACTAAATTTACCTTCAAAGGGTACGTTTTAATGGTTCAGTGACCGCTTTCAGCTAAATTACCTTTACAAACGTTCGCTGGACACAAAATACGAATACTTGTTTTATATATTTTTAGTTTTTTTTTATGCCAATAAGAAAATATATTAATTATGCACTTAAGACGCTAGAATACTATGCGATATTTAATAATCTTAAATCTATTCAAGTACAATTTCTTGTTTTATTTTTTTCATAAGGCGTTCTCGCTTTGCTAATTAAAAATATTACAATCGCGAGTGAAACTGCAGAAAGTAGTTAAATAATGCAATTTTAATGAGCAAATCCAATTAAACTCGGAGTAACTCTATTAATATAAAATATTATAATTACGACAAATATTGCCATCGTTATCCGTTTGACCTGCGCCAGAAATTGTTAACATATAAACAAATAATGTGGTATTCAATCTTTCTTATGTTTAGAAATATTTGCATTTTTAATTGATTATTATAAAAATGACATAATCATTAATTAGAATTTGTCATTTGATTATTTTTTATTAGCGCCTTTATTTAGCATGCGGCGTAGCGACGTAGTTCAAAAGTCATTTACAAATTCATATTTTCAAGTATTTGCAGACGTCAAAAGTTCATTATCAGTCTGGTTAACGAGTTATGTGCTCAACTTTCATACCAACCACCTCTAGACTCATATTGAGTTAATATGAGGGGCAATAAACCTCAGGTGGTTGAATGGAGACAAAGGGTGTAAAATATAAAAGCTTATCAGAATATTAACGAATTGCTTTTGTCTGGGTCCCGGTTAACAATTCTTTAAATTGCAATTCATTGGGATATTAGAAATGATAGTATTTTCCTGGATCAATAATTTAGTTATTTTTTTTGTATGTATAAGATTTCTGCATAGCAAAACGTTTCATTTTATAGAAACGGAACAATACTATATTAGTATTGATTAGGGACTTTATCACTATTTTCTAAGTGTCATGCAATGATAATTTTTAATGTTATATATATTTTATTTTAATTTGTATTATAATTATGAACAATCATCAGCTTACATATCATATACCATATACACTAGTCAAACGAATATTTTAATTTCATGTAGGTGCGCTCGACGAAGCAATGATGCAGGCCCTAGAACACGACAGGATAGACTTTGTGAAATTGCTTCTGGAAAATGGGGTATCAATGAGAAAGTTTCTGACCATACCACGTCTAGAAGAGCTTTATAATACCAAAAGTGGACCCAGCAATACTCTACGGTATATTTTAAGAGACGTGAGGCCGCATCTGCCTAGAGGATATGTGTATACGCTTCACGATATTGGCCTGGTGATCAATAAGCTGATGGGAGGTGCTTATAGGTGAGAGATATTGTCATAGTTATTTGTACTCTACTCCCTTAAATGAAATTAACGTTGACAATTGACATCTGTGATTGACAGCTGATCGGGATAATTAAATAAAATGTACTTTTAAGCTTAAAATTAATATGTTTTTGTGTTAAAAAATACTTGTCGCATTGTGAATGCCTGTGATGTCAAATATAAACAATACGAAAGTTTAACTATAAAAAGCAGATTTGGCTTTTAACAAAACTTGTCATCAACCATTACAGAACTGACATAGCTCGGTGTTATTTTTTGTAACGTAAATTTCAGAAGGCGTTGATGGATAGCTTCCCTTTCCGAATCCCTCGTTGATAATGCATTACTACGAATTTCATCCAACATAATGTCGTTTTTTGTGATTTATAATTGAAACGAATGTCCTCTTAGCTCAGCTAGCCGCGGCATATTCTATGAATTTGAGACTGCTCAAACTAAACCAGCCAACTTTATACCCGAAACTCTTCGTCTTAAGTCTCTTCTGACGTAAAAATAAAAAGGAAAGTTTAATGTTGTGTGGATAATTAAGCACTTCTACTGTTTCGCTACGTACAATCAAGTAAAAAAATATTATTGGTACAATAGTACTAAGTAGGATTGTTTTGTTCTAACACATTAAACGACGCAGAGCTAATAATAGATGGCGCTGGAAAACACATAAATCGCGGCCAAACGTTTGGAACGTTATACGCTTTACAAATTGTTCGTTAAAATACGAAACAATACTGTATGGTTTTTAATTCAACTATTACTCAAATCGGGAGGTAAATATTGTAATAAGATCGGGTTTATACTCCTAGTGCCAGAGTTAGTGATACGCGATCTAGGTGTACTACATATATAGATGAAATCGAATAATAAAAAATAATCGAAATTAGTTTTGTCATATTTTGTGAGTGATGAATCCCCTACCGGGAGAAACTAAAACAATATTTCTTATTTAATGTGATTTCTGAAATTGTCAAAGAAATTGAATTCGTCAATAAAAATTTTCATTTAATAATAAATTTGTGTCATATTTAGTGACTGTTGTAGACATACGTTTTTTTTCCATTTTTAAATGATAGTTCCAAGTATTAACAAGGTAAAATATTGTTGAATACACATCTCGTTCCATATTAAAAGTCGTTGAGAAACGAATTGTTTATCGCTCTAGGTGCTACTATACCCGGCGTAAATTTCGTCCAATTTACGCGAAGGTGATGAACAAGAGCGTGAATGTTCACCGGAACAGCGCTTCCTTCACCCGTCACAATGCAGGAGGGCTATCGCTCATCACCGGCTTCATGCCTGTCACCACGGAGATGGCACTGTTCGATTATCCTTTCAACGAGCTTTTGGTAAGAGAATTAAAAATATATACAAAATAACTTTCAATGATATTCATTATTTTTGTGGTGCCGCCACTTGTTGCCAAATGGTAAAACCGGAATAAAAAATATTTAACGGTATTCCAGCACAACTCCAACAAAACAAAAGTGATTTTTTTGCTAAAATATTGGTACCTTGGTGCGCGGGTCCGACTCACAATCGTGATCACATTTTACTCTGTTAAATGAGTTTAATTCTTCGTTCAACATTCACACTAAGTTCCACTTAGAAATATTTTAAGCTAAAAGCGCACCTTTTGCGAGAATTTCAAAATTAAATTGAGTATTATCAAAGGGAGCGATCGCCTGCTCGAAATGAAATAAAAGTTGGATTGATGTGTCGGTATATCACGATTGCATACCAAAAATCTTTTGTAATACTTTTCAGGTTCATTTTTTGACTATGCGGCATAGAATTAGTACTATATGTTTTCAAATTTTAAAAATTCATTGATGGTATTGTAAAAAATATTGAACGTAGAATAAATTCTGTAGAATTGAACGGATTTATGTGTGGGGTAAGTTTGCGGGATAAAATGAGGAATAGTAAAGAAGAAAGCGATGTGTAGTGAAAGAGGATATAGTGATCAGGGTTCGGGAGGGTATCCTGAGGTGGTGGGTCATATAAAAAGAATGAATGAGGGTAGGCTGACTAGAAGAGTGCGGATAGTGAGTGTGGAGCTGGGAGACCTGCCCGAACAATTGGATCACATTCAAAATGTCCTGGAAAAAGGGCAGGTGAAAAACCGACTACAAGTTAATGTATAAATGATATAATGATGAATATATATATAATGTAAGAAGAAGCGAGGATTCAATCATCGTAGGAAGTGGAGGTCTTAAGTAGAGGCCTACCATTTGAAAACAGTCGTGGACTTGTTAAATTAATAAATATTCTCATGAGCGACCGATCACCATACCTCATTTAATTTATTATAGTACAACAAACCAAGCGGCTATTTTTCAAAAAGTATCACAAATGATTTATCTCTTTAGATGTGGGCAGTGTTAACAAAGCGACACCAAATGGCGCTACTGATGTGGACTCACGGGGAGGAAGCTCTAGCAAAGTCCCTGGTTGCGTGTAAGCTTTACAAAGCTATGGCGCATGAGGCTGCTGAAGACGACATGGAGACGGAGGTTTATGAGGAGCTTAGGCATTACGGAAAGGAATTTGAGACCAAAGGTTGGTGCGGCTTTTAAAATCATTGTAAAATTCTGTAAATGGATTGTACAAAATTTCGCAGACTCTTGGCCGATAAAGTTCACATATTTAAACTCAGCAGAGATAAGTGAAAATAGTTGAACTGAATATTTGGGAAAAATGTATCTTTTGTGTTTCGCCTAATCCATTTATTATGTTTTTATATTACATATATAATATGTATCACAAGATACACGAAATATCACGTTGAGATGAGAAAACTTTTAATTACATATGTCATCATCATATCTTTCTAACTTAATTTTTCTATTAAGATGACTTTCTTCTATTTGTGTAACTTTAAAATTATTTTTATCATCGAACCAAGCAATTCGGGGTGTTCCTACATTGCCAAAATACATACGAACATACATATTTGTATTACAAAATTTATAAATTATGTTTCAAATAAATTGTTACGGTAATATATCGGTGAAGCACAATTGTAATTGAGGTTCTTACGAGCATATTTTACCCCAAAACACTCGCTGGTGCCACTAATCATCACCGTGAACGTACGTTGCCAAAACGCTCTACGAAATTAATTTTCATGCACTTGGTGTTAATTAAATTTCGTGTTTAATTACAAAGTTGTTATTAAAACTTGCCATAGGAAGTGTTTGCATAAAGTCCGAGAACCTAGGCAGGTATATCTAAACTTTAAAAATAAATTTTACATTCTGTATCCATAAAAATTCTATCGTTCCTTTAGCAAGATGGTGGCGATTTCTTGCTCTTATGATGTTAGGTTCAGGTTTTATCGTCTTGACAGCCTTGCCAAGAGCTATCGGTACAGCTAAGAGTCCACTAAATACCCCAATCATGACGATGCTATTTTTTCATAGCACTGGAATTGCTGGACTACTGCTATCGGCAAGACGACGATCAAGCCCAGCAACTCCTAACATGTGAACTACAAAACTGGTCAGGCCAGACCTGCCTCAGTCTAGCTGTCGCTGCTAATCACAGGGCTCTCCTAGCTCATCCCTGTTCACAAATAATCCTAGCTGATCTATGGATGGGGGGGCTTCGAACGCGCAAGAACACCAACTTAAAGGTAATTTGATATATATTTCAATCTCTTTTTATTTCCTATTAACGCACAACTTGGCACGTCGTAGTTGTAACATAGGTTATAACGCCGCCGTAACGATATGGATGTCTGTGTGTCATATAGTACTGCAACGCAGTTTGACAGATGACACGTCAAATGTCATATTTTGGTTGATTGTCAAACCTCGTTAAAGGGCTATACGGTTTGCATGCAGACGCTGATTACGGTTTCAATTTTTGAACCTTTGTGTTTAAAAAACGAATTCGAATTGTCGATGGAAAAAAGGATTTAACTGGCACATAGAGTAGTAAAAAAAGAAAATATGAAATTGCTGACTAAGCTAAATATAAAAACGAAATATGTTCTGTGTTATCTATTTAAAAAGTCACTTTACACATCCATGTGCAAGAATATTGACTAAACGGTATTGACATAAAATCCTAGACTGCATATTGTTAAACACAAAGGTTGTCGGCGTCCCTAGTTACCGTAGCATGTGAAGCTTAAGTGACAGTAGCGGCATTTAGTTTGCAACATCGGCTTTGTAAAAAGGTAATACTGAGCCTGCTGTGTCCACTCTACATACTCCAACTGGAGTTCAAGTCGAAGGAAGAGCTGCAGCTGATGCCGCAGACTGAGGAGGAGCATTTAGAGAATGAGAGCCTGGAGGATGATAGGAGCACCAAAGACCCCAACGACGCCGAGGTAATTACTTTTCTGTTGCTTGTCATTCCGCTTCTGTCTCTGCCTTCGCAATGTGATTGCTTATATATGTGTAAGGGTATATTAATTGATTCACAGCATTCATCACAATAACAATTGAACACGCATTACAATTTCTTTGGTGTATATAAACTGGAATAATATAGTTAATAGATGTGTCGGGTGTTACTTTGAGGAAGACTATAGTATACAATTTTATTCGACAAATTTATCAGAAATATTCCGCGAAAAAACCCTCAAACGCACGATGATTTAATGAACGCTGTGAAGACTGAAGGTTTGAAGGATTTTTCGCGGAATTATTGCTGATAAATTGGTCTAATCAATTGTAGACTTTTTTTGATTTGCATTATCGCGATACATTAATTAGGCTTTATTTAAATATAATGTACCCGTGATACGCCTAGAGTATGTTTCAGATATATTACGTCATAAATCGGCTTGTTTGTTTCTGTAACTTTCAAAATAAATAAATTCAAACTCCGATGTACAGAGGAAAACTAGTAATGTCAAATCAATATTATAGATAAAATATGCAGCGTAAATATCATCTTAATGCCTTTGAATGTGGAGGAAGTGAAATCATTTATTGATAATACAAAAACCTGCAGAACTTGCATTATAAATACGGCTTCATTTTTCGGCTTATAAAATTGTGTAGGTCGGGATAAAACGACGAACGCTATCAATAAAGAAGATTTTACCTCCGGGACAGTTGGTTATAGGGGAGAAAACGAAGGTACATCTCATTCATGTTGAGGTTCGCACAGATTTTTTATATGCACATTTCTGCAACACACATTTTGTATTCTTTTACTGAACTATGTGGTAAGTGTACCAGCGTTGCGTTTAGGCGTGCTAAGAATAAATAAAAAAAAAGGAGGCAATTAGCATTGCAGCGACGGCAAATTTGATCAAGTTATCTCCGTACAGAGTCTAACAGTGCTCATAATTTCACAGAAGAAACAAGAAATGCTTTTAAATTGTGTAAAGGGTACAATTTCTTAATTAAGAAACACGGAAGAAAAACAAGTTATCTCTCCCTCTTCGTCGCGGTATAACTCCATTATAGTAAATCCCCTGTAACATTTGAAATTTAATTTGGCCGTGAAATGGCTGAATTATATGCTACTGTTAATTATTCATCGTACTCAGAATAAATGAGGCTATAGTACCCGTTTAATTATTAAACTTGTTTTTAAAATCAATTAGTCACGTTAACAAACCTGGAAGATCAAAGTACTCGATCCACTCTCTGCCCCTGTGACGTGATATTTGAACTTTACGGCTTTCTTATAAACTTCGAGTTTTATGTTTATATTGGATCTATTACGCCTTTCTTTCCAGTTTTATAGACAAGGCAAATTGAACTATAAAACGCGGGTCTCATAAGATGGCTGTAATTTTTTCTGCCTGTAGTACGTACAAGTACTTCAACTGTTTACAAAGTATCGTTTACTAAATCTTTCCTTAAGATCGTCGCCTTTTGATTGTCATTTAGAAATTGCGCAAAATGGAATGCAATAATATTAACTTTCTGAAAAAACTATTACTTGTATTACTTTACACAGTAGAATTTAACTGCAGACACACGGTTCTTGTTTATTTTACATGGAATATTTTGAATGCCATATTTTGAATGGCAATTTACTTAATAATCTCGCGTCCGTCTATTACTGCTAGCATAAAACGAGTTATGTATGAGATAATATGTCTTATTGAAATCGTAGTACTCGCTCGTACTGGACGTCTACGAGCGTATAGTTCAATGTACTGCACTTTCGTAGCAGTATATTAACGTATTCAAAACGCTATTTGCTACGATAGCTCTAGTATAGTAGTAGTAGTAGTATATAAGGTATAAAGTCATTTGTTTCATAATAATTTAATAGCCAAAGTTACAGTTAACATAAATCTTCGCAAACCTCGGTGGCTACAAGGCCATAAAACAGAGCAAGAATAAATTAAGAAAAGGTTTCATATCGCTGAATTTGCTGAGATTTAACTTTTTGACAAACGCAATTATAAATTGTTGATTATAATTGTCTTTTGAAAAGAGAAATATTAAGTTGTACATCGTTTATATCCAAATAATTTTATACTTGAATAAATGAATCCTTTTTATCATATAATTTCTTATTATGAGAGAAAATATACATGTAAAAAAAACATAATTAGGTTGTTGGATTTTTTGAAATCTGTCTATTCTCGCCGAATTTCATACTGATAAAAAAACGTTGGCTCAACTTGAAGGGAGATTTTAACCTGCACATGATTTTATTAATAAAACTTATATGATTCACAAGTGGATTAAACTTTTATCTAAACATACTAAAACTTAAGATAACAACTTCTCGAATTCAAATTTGAACTTCACCTCTAAACGTTTGTTCAAAGAAAATCGATTCAAATGATAAAGCCACTTTAACAATCCAATATTAAAACCACCGAAGGACGCTGGTTCATCGCCTTTATACATATATTGCAAATTTATTTGCTTTTTAGTACCTTAAATTGTGCCTTATATGCATTATATTTTTAATTGCTTTTGTCGATTCTAAAGTGTGATTAGCATATAAAATATGCTGATTGAGTCCCCGTTTACTAGCGCGTAAGACATTTGCCAACACTTTGCATGTTCCGTTTTTAAATAAACAGCTTTCAATGTCTCTCTCTATCTATTTGTCTCGAAGCTAATTTTATTTCGACTCTGAATGTCTTGGTAACGTATGTACGTGTTTCTCCAAACTCAAGCAGGCGTTGATTGGCTCAGGGGCCGAATGCGAGACCCGAGTAGACCAAAATGGGAAAGTTGGTAAAATAGGCTGGGAACTGTCCTACAGAGAATTGCCTGAATATCACGCGCCTGAAGACAAGAGGATGAGGCCTCTGCGGCTGAGGAAGAAAATCTACGAGTTTTTTACAGCGCCAATCACTAAGTTTTGGGCGGATTCGGTAAGTAGTAAATGATATATTAGAGATCTTAATCATTATCTTAGAATGAAGCGTTACATTATACCTTAATCATTTTACTAGCAATATTCCGTGAAAAGATCCTGAAACACACACGTTTCCGACACATTGATGATTAAATATGAATAAGTAATGATTCAGTTATAAATTATTGTAAATTATTAATAATCCGCACTCAAAACTTCAAATTTTGCCGATCATTAATTTTTAATAAACCCTTAAGTCCATTAATATTTGAGAATGTTCTTGAAAAGTTTCAAATTAATTACAATGCCGTATTTCCGAACGTTGTATTCAATGTTTGATCAGAGAGCCTTTGTTACAAGTATCGAAATTTGAATGTTTCAGTTCACTTCATTTTATTAAATCAATATTTACAAAAGCTTAGCGAAAACAATACAGCCTTTTCTTGTATGTATAGGGATGAAATGATATATAAGCTTATATGGAATAGGATTCTACGTGTTCCGAGCGAAATTGTTGATTTTATAAAAGAAATACGACGGCAGGCTGTTGTCCTGGTTTATTTGCTTCATATAAAAATATATTATACTGAATATGGTAAAAGCGAGCAACGGTAGAAAAGCCATCTTAATTTGATCTTTGTGCTTTTCGCAAGACTTAATAAGACGTAGGTTTTTCATGAGTAATTTTTCAGAGAGAATTTAATATTTGTAATTGTTTGTTGTAATGTCTTATACAACAGGATTATGCCAGATAAATTTATTAATATTACTATTATGTGTTGAAAAACTTGTTGCGGCTTCAATGTATATTTTTTCAGATCGCATACATTTTGTTCCTACTTATGTTTACATATACAGTATTAGTGAAGATGAACCACACTCCATCTTGGCCTGAAATATATTCTATTTGCTATATTATAACCTTCCTATGTGAGAAAATTAGGGAAATTATCACGTCGGAACCTGTTGCTATTAGGTAAGATATTGTTTTTCTATCAATTTATTTTTAATTTACTCAAGTAAGATAGATTATCCACTAACATCTTATAGTATATTCATAAAAAATGAGGTTTCATATTTCAAAAAAACATATTACGTAACATTTAAACTATTTCTGTCAATTTTTTTTGTACAAAATAAAAAAAACATTGAACAGTACATTTCCTCATTAATATACACGTATACTATAAGAATAGTATATCTATTAGTCTTTATAAATAAGACTTAGGGACCTTCAGGAAAAGAGCGTATAAGCATCTTAAAGGCCGGCAACGCACTAGTGAGGCCCTTGGCAGTGTCCATGGGCTGCGGTATCACTTTACATCATGTGAGCCTCCTGTTCTTTTGCCCCCTGTTTTACATACAAAGTAGCTTTCTACTGAAGAGGTGATTTAGAAAGCTTTATGTTAGTTTGTCATAATTAATCGCTCGTAAATAATTCCCTTTTGCTCTTTTAGACATAAGTTCAGTGTATGGGCATGGAACATGTGGAACACGTACGATGCCGGCTTCATAATATTCTTCCTAGTTGGCCTGACACTGCGCCTGCGACCAAGTTCTATGGACGTCGGCCGGGTCATATATTGCGTAGACATTATCTATTGGTATTTAAGGATATTAAATATATTGGGTGTTAATAAGTATTTGGGTAAGTGATCATTTTAGCTTATTCGACAATAAATATAGCCTGAAACGTTATGAAAATATTCCAAACCCTTTTTTTAAGTACCTTTGAGTGAACAGTATTATAACGTATCGTTTGCGGTTTAGAAATCACAAGATAGAAAGTGCAATGCCTTGCTTTTGTTGTCACCCGGGAAATATAAACTTAATATTTGTACTGCTTGTATTTTTCTTATAGACCACGTATACTCCAATTCCAGTAACTGTAAATCCAATATAGTGGCAAACATAGAAATATAACATTGTTCCATAGATTTCGATAAATAATTGTAAATTAATTCAAATTAACGGGTTTTATCAAAGCAATACCATTACCATACTTTGAACGCAATCGTCTCAACAAATCTAGCTAATATCATATTTAAAGCATTTTGACAAGTATCGGTTCATACAAAGTTGAAACAAAGATCTATTTTACAACTTTGAATAGACTAAACTACGGCTTACATTTTCAATTATTTAAAATGTAAATTTCACATTCTTGTATAACTCATCTTTATTGTAACGTGAGACAAAACGTGTCTCTAGCTAAAAGCGTACGAATCATGTTTTTAAATGTAATTGTATACTATCACAGGTCCTCTAGTCACAATGATGGGTAAAATGGTCAAGAATATGATATACTTTGTGGTGCTATTACTGGTCGTATTGATGTCCTTCGGAGTGGCCAGACAAGCGATTTTATACCCAGACAAGGAAGCTAGTTGGTATTTGATTCGGGAAGTGAGTATCCTGTGTTGTTTACACTGCAGAAGGGTTTTGTGCGTTCTTATTATCTCTCTATCCTCTATATCTCTTCTAAGACAATATAATATATGAAGTCGTTGTATTGTTTCAAAATAAGGATAGTATTTATTTAAATATAAAAAATGGTTTCTGCGACACATTGAATAAAATTTCCATTAAGGACGGGTAATTAGTGGCAATTCTCTACAGTCTGTGGCAGTTTTATATCGATATTGATTTTATTGTACCATATTTTGATTTCATGATAATGTTTTAATGTTTGTATCAAAATAACATTAGATATCGTTGTAAACAAACGTTCTTCATAATTTTATACATATTGTATTGTATTACGACATTGATTATACATTTAAATTAGATCTGAACAGATTTTGAAATCGTTCTGCGTTATATCATACAAGCGAAACTACCGCTTCACTATAGCAATAACATACGTAAAATGAAAATTTTATTATTTACTAAAATATATAAGACTAAATAATAGCATTCTTATATTTCTACACGACACATTAACGAAAATTATTGTGTCGTAAACTTACAACTAATGTATAAAGTAATTTTAACGGTCGCAAAACTCTACTGCATTTTCCTGTGTAATTCTTAGCGTTCGTATTATATGAAATAAACCTTTTACATTTATATATAATTGTTAATTATTATTAATTTAAATTTAATGAGTCCTAACTAAAGTGCTATTTCATATATGTGTCACGCTGTATTGAAGAGATATGACGTTTAGTCAAAACTTAGATGTATCCATATTTAAATAACTATTTTTATTGTCAAGCAGTAATCAAAGTCTTCATAATAACTGCCAATGTGCTTTTGACAATTGACGTTGTTTAAATATCGAATTGTGTGACTAACGAAACGGCTTACAGGAGCCTCTCACTAACAATTGCAGGTGTTCTTTCAACCATACTTCATGTTATACGGAGAAGTGTTCGCCGAACAAATGGCGCCCCCTTGCGGCCTGCCAGGCCTAGAGGAGTGCCGCGTGGGCCACTGGGTCCCACCTCTAGTCATGAGCATTTACCTCTTGATCGCAAACATTCTCCTTGTCAATCTCCTCATTGCCGTCTTCAATAACATCTTTATTGAAGTCAACGGCGTCTCGCACCAGGTTTCGCTTATGTTATTCTGTAGTCGATGTCGCCTGTTGCAAGGTTTTAGTTACGCAGTGTAGTTAGTTTGTAGTATTTGGTTGCACTGGCCACAGTTAGATTGGCTGTTGCAATCAATCCTTTCGCACCTTTCCATTTCATTTGCTCTTCTTAGCTCATATAAGTTGATTTAATTTTCAGTTTAATTTAGCATGTCCATTGCTTATTTTGTAGATATTCTTCCAACCCTACTTCATGTTGTATGGCGAGGTATTCGCCCCCGACATTGATCCTCCTTGCGGAATGGACGTCGGTGACAGCAAGTGTGTCACTGGTCGGTGGATCACACCCATCGCGATGACCATCTACCTCCTGGTCGCAAACATTTTGCTCATAAACCTACTTATAGCAGTGTTCAATAATATATTTAATGAAGTCAATGAAGTCTCGCACCAGGTTATTTTTGCTTTTATTTTATCTTCTGCTTCTGAACGTTAGCTCGCACGTGACTCAATTTAGATAAGCGATTTTACGAAGGACGCGAGTTAAAGGTTTTATTCGTATTAACTGCTAATTGAGCACACCTTGTCTTTGGTTTATACGATCAGCTAAATTTATAAGTTTCGTTTTCGCTTCTCTTAGAGTTTCAATTGTGATTTTTGCGGTCCACCCTTAAATATCCTTGTGAATATGCATAGTTAATGGACGATACTATTTTGGCGTGATTTAATTAATGTGGCGGTCCGGTATTAGCGATACGTTTTCAGCCATATGAAAAATACTTCCACGCGTGCGTCATAAAAGAGTCGTGCTATAAAATTAATTTGCTAATTTATAGTTTTCAATAGTATTTCATAATTCACGACTTAACTTAGAGATATCTGTGTGTATTAAACGAAATAATGTTTAATGAACTTAATTGTCGCTATTTATTAATTATGAAAAAGTATACTTTTATAAAATAATTGTATGGCTTCCCAAGTATATAAAATGGATCTTCAATGTCATGTTTAGAAAATAAAAAGATATTATTTATTATAACTTACCAACTAAAAATACAATTATTAATTCTAGTATATCCTTAAACAGATGTATCAGTACATCTAACTTAAAGGTGGACACTGAGTTGCCAAAAACGTTAAACAATCAGCACAAAACACAAAAAAGCAAAGAACACTTTCTTTCTTGCCTAATTGAAACGGGAAAACTGTGACCATACTAAGAGTTTAGTCTAGTCAGAGCCTACACAATAATTTTCCTAAATTTGTAGACATTGGTATATGCAGGCAATGGGAGATAGAACGTTAAACTAAAATATATATTATAACAAAAATAACCGCTGATCGTACGAGTCGATAATGACAGAGACAAGTGACATAACGTTCAGAAGCAATTGCATGTTGATTTAATATCGCTTTTACTAGAAACAATGTTTAAATGTTGAGTTGTTGCCTTTCGTTGAATAAATAAAAGCATTGTGCTTTGAATATTTTATCACCAACGGCATAAGCTTTTTAAGCCCTAAATTTTATAAAAATAGTATTATTTCGGTGTCTATTTGTGTATGAGTCTAACAAATATTGTTTAATTGTGACTACTGTAAGGATGAATTTTGATAGGCTCCATATTTTCAAATAGCGTAGCCTCAAGAATAGAAGTGTATTCGGTGATAATTTTTCTTCGCAGATAATTTATACTAAGTAACAAATGTGACAGGTTATAATTCATATTTGCTTATGTCTAGGTATGGATGTTCCAAAGATTTACAGTAGTAATGGAATACGAGCAGAAACCCGTCCTGCCACCGCCTCTAATAATTTTCTGTCACATTTACGCGACCTGCAAGTGGGTGACGAGGAATGTGTCTCATAAGAGATTTCAGTACGACAACGGACTGAAGCTTTTCTTAGAGAAGGAGGATATGGAGAGGCTGTACGACTTTGAAGAGGAGTGCGTCGAAGGCTATTTTAGAGAACAAGTGAGTCGAAAAAACGAATATCTTAATATTTTAAAATAAATTTTGAGTTATTTTTTAGTTATAAGGCATTTGATCAGCACCAGGCACGAGGTGCTACTAGAGGTATTTACATATATTAAAATATAAAAAATATATAAAATTCGAATACCATAGTATCATTTATTTAATTTAATGTTTTACCAACCGATCGACTAATAATGGGTAATAATTAATATATTAAATAATGTTTGAATTTTTAGGAAGTAAAGTTATCAAATTCTTTAGAAGAAAGAGTAAGGAATACGACAGATAGAGTAGAACATATCACAACCAAAATGGAGGACTTGAATCAAAAAGCTAATTGCCAAATACAATCAGTTCAGGTATTTTAATTACCTTGTAAATTATATAATGTTGTATGTATGTATGTACTATGTGTGTAAAAAAGACACAATATTAAACTCAAGTTAGAATAACAAATTTGTAAACAGTGGATAAATTATTCATATTTAAATCTACTAAAATAACCAAAAAATCAATCAAAATAAAATTCCAGAGCGTAGAGTTTAGGCTAAGGAAGCTGGAAGACGTGGCGGAACAGACCATGAATCACTTAGCTGTGATACATCGTTTCATGGCAACACATCCCTCGCTGGTGAACCGTGGCTCCACTGACACCCTTGGACCACCGCCGCCCACCTTCCAAGCCTGCGGAGCCAGGCTGAGGACTGCCAGTGACCGGTCTGAGGTGAGTCCATAAAACCTTTTTGCAAGACAAGCGTGTATTTTATATTGTCTTTTATTAACAACTTACTATTTAAAAAAAATTTTTATATATTATTTTAATTTATGATTACATATTTATATACAATAAATATGATTTTTATGTTAGATTAAAGTATATGTAAAAAGGCCGTTCATATTTATGTATGAATCAAAATCACTTTCGTTTAATTCGAAGAAATAATAGTAAATGGGATATATGATGGTTCGTATCGCCATAGTGTAGTCGTTTAATATGTATTATAGATGTGTGAGTTGAATGTATTGGTGTCAAATAAAAATAAGGTTTTAAATAAAAATTACTAAACGGGTTTACATATTTGGAAATTAATTAGTAACAGCTCTGTGAATTAGTGTATATCGTAATACTGAAACTTAACAGAATTTTTGATGCCCCTAAAGGAAATAACTCGGCTTCTGAAAAGCCGCGGGCAAACGTATTCAGAATAAATTATCCCTATCGAAACAGACTATTGCGATTTCATCAATATTTACATGATTCACATTCATATGTAACAAATGAAACCCTTATCTGTGGTTAAAAATTTGCCGGCAAATGTCTTAACCATCTTAGACTTTTGTTTTATCGAAATTTATTCCACTTTGTGAGTGTAAAATAATCGAATAATTAATTCTCGATAGCGATGCGATTTATATTAAATAAAAATTAATAATCTGTGCGTATTTGACAACCGTTCAATCACGTAAATATTGACAATGGCAATTGACAGTTCCGAGCGGGAATTGAGCATGTGTTAATAAATCACACGACATCACTAGTTCGTGTTATTGTAACCACAGTGTCGTTTTGTTTGCCGATGTACTTTTATTTGCTGTGGCGGCATGTTCATTTGACCTAACTTTGATTTTATCCATCTGTACGTGTTTGCTTTAGCGAACTTCTGGTGAAGCCAAAAGTTCTGTTTTTACTTTATTTGTATTGTGATTCGTTAATCGAAAAGTAAATATTTGAATTTAAAACGCAGTTTATACTCTGTGTAACATTTATTCAAAAATCAACGGCTTTATTGTCTTGGAAGGATTTTTGTCAGAATAAAATTGTAAGCAAAACATGCGTATAGACAAAAAACTAGATTGTCTTTTGAAATTTGAATCACAATGCAAATGAGTGGATGTGGCATCGTTGTGGCTGGGCAGGTGCTGTCTGATAGCGACACGGGCGCGGCGCGCTTCACCGTCCGTCCCGTCCAAGAGGAAGACGAGGTCTCACAGCCCTCCGACGTAAGCACCCTATGATCCATTTCATAGCCTTTTACTTTGCGATACACTGCGCGTTATACAACTTCTGTTCGGGTGAAAATTAAAGCCAGAGCGTACTTTTGTTTGCAATACAACGGCTTTTTATGCATAGAAATTTTGAAAAGTTGTAAAATTGGCAGTCGATCCAATGCAGAGCTGTATTATATTCATTCCTTCACGTAATTTTCATCTTAACACCTTATGTTGGTGTGTTTTGAATGTGACTGTGTTTACTTACTAAAAATGCTAGTTTTACGAGGAACAAAACGAGCTTTACGACCCAAGAACCTGGATTAACGCACCACTTTATTAAATGAAAAATCAAATCATAATTAACGCAAAATGAGCTATTCATTTCTACATAGCTAGTTTTGCAGGACGAACTTCCGCAATCCGGGCCAGAAGTTGTCGCAGAAAAGGAACCGGAAGCGGATTCTATATCAACTTCTTCCGGCGGAAGCGTCGCGGGCCCCGACGTGACAGTTGTCAAACCATCTGTCATTACTCCTGCACGTCAGCGGTCGTCGGACAGCAACAGAACAGAACCTAGCGATGACAAGAAAGGTGAGGCTTTTGTGGTGACCGCTTATTTGTTTTTTAAATTTTAAAAGCGTAAGACTTTTATTAGAAAATGTTTTTAATGTTATCTGAATACTCATTCTCCTTAAAATGAGAAAATATGTTATTTCATGCAATAAATGTTTATAAATATCTACAGGCACACGTATTTCTCTAAATTGAATTTTCACTGTAAAAATAACATATTATGGTTTGCAGTGCCATCATCAAATGATGACGCATTCTTACCGGAAGTGCGTGAAATTCCGCCGGATAATCACACCCTGCGCCCGCGCACCACCTCCGCCGGCACACGCCGAACTGCCAACGCGCGACGGTACGTATTTTCATACAATTAATATGTTCAAAGTTTATAGAATTCGTTCTAATTTAAATCGCGCGTATTCTATGACGACACAGACATAAGATAGATCGCTATTCATAGACCTCATAATCATATTAATGGGATCCTGAACAAGTTACTTGAAAAAAGTTCTCCAGAACTTCCACCAGATGCTTCTAAAACGGCTCATACCGCGGGATCATATCCTTTTAGTTAGCATGTGTTTTGTTTGTCATCATCGAATTGGCGATCGTCCCAAATTCAACATATTTTTAATTTTAATTTCTGTTTACTTGCATCTGTTAGGAGACGGTTGTGGAAACAGTAAGTGACGGATATTATGGCTTAGCTTTTAGACGTAGTTAGCCAATCAATGTTCTAACACTGGCTTTGGCGTACACTGAATCACAGCGTGCCACATTAAATCGAACACATTTCTGTTGTAACGCAAATGTCACTATCCTCTAACACTCACTTCTTTCTTCTTTCGACTTTTGTATCTTTATCTAAACTCAGAGGTAAGACTTACCAGAGTATATTAAATAATCTGTTTAATACCATAACTAATGCATATAATAATTGAATCTAAACACAATTAAATAATTATCGCTTTCAATTTGTGCAACAAACACACGTGCAATTGTGCTAACGTAAGGACAATTTGCAGACGATCTGAGGGCGGAAACGATTGCGGTATGGGCGGGCCGCATTCCTCCCACCACCTGGCACCCAGACGACAACACAGCCAGACGCACTCGGAGCCAGACAATTCCGCAGTTGACGCTTGCTCGTTACATAATTCTGTAACAGGTAATGGAATTCTAAAGAGAAAGTTTAATCTACCTATTCATGTCCACAGCTAAGAAATAATTAATGATGAATAAAATAATAAGCATTGATTTTGATTATACAGTGCAAACTTAATATAACGTACCTCAATATAACGACTTCCTCGATTTAACAAATTCTTCGTAATCCCCTTGAATTGTCCATAAGAGTCAATATAAAATATACCTCTATATTCTGTGCGTACAACCTCTTTATAACGAATTTTAGACCAATCTACCTCAGGATCGGTCAGAGAGATTCAAGGATTTAAATATTATGACGCTTCTTCAAATACCTATGAAAATTCATGTATTTAGACAACACATAAATCGTTTTATACTAATTGTGTTCCATCAATAATATAATACCCGAAACTTAGAAACGATTTATGTGCTAAATCCACAAACTGCATAAAATAACAATTCTTTCAAGGAAAAGGTGCTCGCTACTATAATAAAGTCCCCAAATTCCGAGAGCTTAATAAATTCAAAAATATTTTAAAAGAAAATTGATTGCTAAAGCCTATTACAGGACCGCGGTTATCTGAATGACAGAAGTGCTTGGGACTAAATTGCTCCTTTCTAAAAATTATAAGTTGTAAGCATGATCAAAAAAAAACAAACCCACTAGTTTCTTGCTTGTTCTTCTCAGGGCGCGTTAGTGAACAAGCCTATAAATTTAGTTTTAAGTGACGTGCAAATGTGATCATGTAACGATCCTACTTGAATAAATGAATTTGACTTTGACTTTGACTTTGACAACATAACAAACCTCAGTTCAACGAATTACTTGATATTACGAATATTTTCTTGTTCCCCTCCGATTTATTATATCGAGGTTGCACTGTATTTACACAAGTTAGGTTCTTAAAATATAAAGTTCAACCTATTTAGTTATATTTTTTAAACCCTCGCGTTATTAATTAGTTGTCGTAAAATTATATCAGGTACTTAGGTGAGGTACGTAATTATCTTATCGATTAACCATTTATTAAACTACAAATATGATACTATAATGGCACAGCACAGTAGTGACTGTAGGCCATCCCATTCCGTCGCTTGAAAGTTGAAGGCTTCCACCAGGTCGTCAGTCCGGCTGGGAGGCACCTGGGGCGCCCTCCAGCAGGTCGCGCGTGGGCGGGGCACCTCGCTCTCTTCTGCTCGCCATGCACGAGTACACCAGCATCACAGACGAACTGGAGACCGTATACGGACTGTTCTCACCGCCGCACACACCCAGGTAAGGCTCTCGAAGATCCGCAAATGGCGATCTACGTTGTGATGAAGAAATCGTGATGGACATAACTTATAAATACTTATTTTAGAAAACATGTAAATAAATAAACACAAATGTACTTTATTCATAATTATTACTTAAAGACAAAAAACGAAAGCAGCAAAAATTAATCACAATATTTTGAATAAAGATAATATAAGAACAGATTAGGGGATTGTAAAAGATAGGCCCAGTAGAGAGAGTGTGGTGGCATGTCTTGCGCGTAAGCTGGGGTCTTATGCTGAATGACACCGCGTGATACAGCTTCTCTTTCTGAAAAAAAGTGTTTTACGCGCGAAGTAGAAACATACATACATATAGCTTTCGCATTTATAAAGCGAGACACGATTTACAAGAGATCTAAAAAGCTTCAATTAATGTCCATAGAATTCATTATGCATCATTTTCGTACAAAGAATATAACACTGAGCTTCAAATGACTCTCCATAACTAGAGACAAACCCATTATTTCAAAGTTTTATGCAAAACGTAATAAAGCAACTCATTAGCATTTAAAACTCGCTTCCTCTGGCATTTCCATTTTGTATCGACACATTCTCATTTTATAATACATATTGTACTTTATCTATTGGACAAAAATTCATCACTGAATGTGTTGCTAATCAATGTTCAGAGCAGCTGTAGCGATTGCAGTCAGCGATTCAGAATATTCGTTGAATAATCTAGATAATATAAAAATAATAACCCATTTCTATACTCCGACATCCCTATACTACTCAAACGATTCGATAATACAAAGTCCAATTGAACTATAACATAGCGACGTCTAGACAATTACAATACACAAGTAATTAGACAAAAAACGTTGCAATTAAGACTGATTTACTAGTAGTATTGAGTAACATATATCTATAACCCTTTGTGTAATATGATCGGTTTTACCATCACCGTGGGGAAAATATTTTAAGGAATTCTCACGCGTGAATGAAGCCGAGATATTTCATTTAATATCCTACCCATATAATTGCAAAGGTAAATGGTGGTTGTATTGATATTTTTACTCTTTTTCACAAAGGAATAACAGAAAATAATATTTATTTAATAACAATTAAAAATAAAAAAAGCCAAAATATAGTTAAAAACTACCTTAACCTAAACTTGCAAATAAAAACTCCTTGCAGGCTTCACTCAATCTTACCAAGTCTGTCACAAATATATCCTGCTCTCGTGCAGATTTAATGAATTTCTAGCGAAGCATTGTTCGCGAATTCCATTCTGACAATATAGGATGCACTCGCGACTTGCAGTAGTTGTCGGGTACATACAGCCGGAGTAAGGCTTGTAACAACTCGGGACAATCTATTTGGCCCCTAATAAGGCTAATTGAAAATTTAAACAAACATAGATCCCTCCGCAGCTCTAGCGATTCATACCCCAAAGCCCTAATAAGTATTTCGATAGGTACAACAGAGTAGTTCTTAGATAACATAAAAAAATAAGTACCCTTATTGTAAAAAATCAAGTGGCTCTAATTTTATGATGTACAGGGGTCTTTTTTTTTTTTAAATAGGTGCTGGTATATGCAGCTGCGAAGTTAGGTGCATAACGATGCGGTCAGGCTTAACTTAATGGTCGTTCAGTGTAGCTAATTACGTCGTACACTCATTACTACAATTATAATGTTCGTAATATCTCGAGAAGTAAATGCTATTTTTCAAATGCGATATCGATTTCAGTTCGCGTAATATTTTACAGAGAGTATTGCGAATTTAAATATATTTGTATTAAAAGTAGCAGCTGTTTCTGGCGGTTTCACCTTCAATTTTGCATAAATTTTCCTCCATTTTGGTACATTTTTCATGTCTGCTCCAATGTTACAGATAGAAGCGAGATGTTATAGCCTTCTCGATAAATTTAATACAAAAATATCTATATTACTCTGAGTTGTTTCAGAGTTTTCAGAATTTTCTTCAGAATGGTAATCCAATGATATTGCTTACTCCAGAACACCAATAGCAACTCGGCTGTTGTCGCCCGCCCGCCCCACGTCACCATCAGTTCGCCGTCGCCACGCCAGCGAGATGTCCAACCCAGAGTTCGCCCTCTTCATGGAGAAAGAGCATCTTCGTGGCGCTGAAGAGGATGACTACAACATCATGGAGAACTTGATACAGCGTCGGTGAGTTACTGGAACACCCAAAATTCCTTCAATAAGCTAGCAATTTATGCAAAATGAATTTCACTTAGGTACAAAGCAATGCAAATAAAGGCGATGTCGCTTGTTTTATCGTAAATTGATTTATAATTATATCATCCTGCGCGATATCAAATTAGTATCTGTTATTGCTATTAACATATAAATGTCGCTTCAAAGACTATCAAATTGTTCATTAACGACTTTGCTTCGTTTAATTCTAATTTACCGGCGAATGCTGTTTGAATAGCAGCTAGGCGAGCTCTTAGAACCGCTTGCCCATAGAAATCTGCCACAATTCATTTGTACACTAACTGCAAATCCACGAAACATTTGTAAGTAACATCTGGACCGTAGCCTAGAAATGGAGTATGTCCTGGGCAGATTCGAGGAAGAGGAGGCTGGTGGGGAAGGGGAGGCGAGCGGCATCAGCATCAGCGTCTGCGTCAACACCAGTGGGGAGCAAACCCAGCAGCCTCCTGCCAACACGACTCTGCTCACTGTCACCGATAGACGCTTGCCCCACCAGAGGTAACCCGACTGCGGGACGTTCGGTCGACTTCACCGATTTCAATCATGCTTCCGCTTAGCGTTGTAGCGCGTCACTCTTTTATAAGACACTCCTGCAATTGAGTATCTCTGTATATCAACTACTAAAACTGTAGGTCGTTTTATTATAGGATTTTGCTTTGTATGACTGAATGACTGTGTCTGACTGGATAAATTAAATAGTCAAACATCTATACCTACTACAAACTCTTACAGGTTGTTCATTATTTGTTCTACAAAATAATCTTTGTAAGAATAAATATCGTTTTTATTGAGCAGGCACTCTCTGCGACGAGCATCCGCGATAGATAGCCGCGAGTTGCCTTCTCCTCTGCAGCCTCTGCTGGGAGAAGACAGCTGCGGAGATGTTCTCTTACCCGTACCGAGGCAGCCTTCTGGTAAGAGACCCAAGAACTCGTTTTGATCAGGTTTCAAACCATTAAATACATTAGGTTCCAACAGTTACCGTCCATTAATTAAAATACCCGTTGATGACATTTGTTTTCACATTTTATACCCCATTCTTATTGATCTCATGTTAAATTGATAAATCTCTTAACATTATTTACTCCTAGTTCCTGAAATTAGCGCTTTCCATGAAACAATTTTCCAATTTTCAACTTAAACGAACTCAAATACTCTTTGACACATTAGTGTATAAATATAAAAGTTAAATATATATAAAAGTAAAGATATATAAATATAAAAGAATATTTATATAAATAACACCCAGATCACAGTGAATATAATGCTAATTACATTTATCAATTTAACATGACATCAATAAGAATGGGTCATAATGTTTTGCTGACATTTTGTCTGCTTTCCCCAGAGTAGCCCAAAGCCTGACCGAGTATAAAACATACACAATTTCTGTTTCAATCGAAAAATGTAAAAATGCCGAGGTTGATAGAGTTACATCTGCTCCTCATAGATCTTGTTCCAGGCGAGACGAACGCGTCGAGCGAGTTGTCGCTATCACACATGGTGAGCGAGAACCTTCCGCCTCGACCATCGATTGTCCTCGATTCGTCTCAACTTCCGAGGCAGCGTTCGGCTGAACAACCACAGCAGCAACCGCCAGGACCCACTCGACCAGAGACCATGTGTTAGGTTACCGGTTATTCCGCCATTTTACCGGTAAACCAGATCGGTTACGTAAGGAAGGTATTCGTTCACAATTCAAAGATGTTTTCATACAAAGATAAGATGTTCGCGTTTATTTAAAGCCGGTTCACTAACGCACAAAACGAAATTTATTTTATTATAAAAATCAAAAAAAAAGTTTTATTTTCGGACTGAAAGGAATATTGCGCATTGCGGTGAGATAGACGATAAAATTATTTGCTTTCGTGACCTCATTTCTTGAATCCACCAAAAAGATACCTACAGTCACCCTACTAATGTCGAACACATTTTTCTTGTATTTTATACCTTCATACATTTTCAAATTCGTCTCGGTTCAATTAAAAAATATTCCCGTAGCATGAAAACCCCACTAATTCTGCTGTCAAGCTATAAATTTCGCCAGTTTGTGTCCGAAAATGAACAAGCCATGTCAGATATAGGAAAATGTATCTTATGGGTTTGATATAGGGGATATTTCAGTTAAAATGTTTAAGAGTTATAATTGTGGCAGGCGTTTCGTTTTCACGTAAGTGCATACGTTAGGTTAATGGTGTTCGGAGTCTATCCTTTGTAAATTATTTAATTTTTACTAGGTGTTGATAAAAAAACCGAGTGTGATGACTATACGACTGAAGCGAACTTCTTTATCTGTTTGGGTGTATGTATTATAGACACATGTATTAATTTTCTACAAATATTTAAAAAAATATATTTTCATTGATAAATTATTATTTTTAATAGACTTTTTTAATGAATTATTTTAGTTATTGACTGTGGTTTACCCTAAAACCGAGACAATAGGCTTATGCTATATAGCATAAGATACATTTTAAATTAAAATTAGACATATATTGGCTAGAGGAGATCAACTCCCGTTCGCCTCGCCCGATCACACTTTTCGTAACGCTTGAGTCAAGCATGCGTGAATAAAAGAGTTTTTGCTAAACCCACCTGACACTACAATGAATTAATAATTAAACACTATTGAGTATCTCACTTGGACATTTAATACTTAACAATGAAACAATATTGCAAATGCCCAATTATTTTGGAACCGGGAGCATTTCTGTCAATTACTGTCAAATTATTACAGAAGTTCGTACATTATTGTCACGTACATTCATACTAGCCTAATTATCAAATATTATGACATTTCATATTCCATGTAATGCTTTAACAGCAATTGAAACAGTTTTTTGTGGTTTTGATATGAAGAAAAATGCTTTCTTTGTTGTCTAATACATACTATAGATTTTATAGTCGTAGGGGTCGTAGTGTTAAGTGTTAAATTTCACACACTCATAGCGTTGTTACAGAATATATTTCTTCTTATAAATTCGTAATACATTTGCTTCAGCCGCCGTTAAGTATTCTCTTTGAATCTCAAATTGTTTCTATCATTCATTCAACTTTAACCAACTCCCAATGGTCCGTCTAGGTTGGAGAGTTAGCACTTTGAAACGTTTTAATTAAAATCAAACATCGCATGGAACTTTGCAAAGGAATCGATTTTTACTGACACTATTTAAGTCTTTATGATTTGAAAGCATAATATCGGTTTGCAAACAAATATTTGACTCGGTGCTTCAAAATAAATATAAAATGAAATTAACCATGGTTAGACTTTAAAGAAGTCTACGTTGTTAATTTTAATATGAATTTATTTTACTACAATCAAATTGTAATGAATGAAATATTTGTATGTAAATTATTGATTTTTATAATTTAGTTGTTGACGCCATCGTGTTTTTTTCTTGAGCGTGGAGTGAACCGGTTTTTGACAAAATTATTCGCTTCACAGGTTTTTATAAATATTGTACAGAGTTGTGTATAGAAATGGGACAATACAATCTATGTGGGTGTACATAATCGAGAAATATTAAATTTGAATCATAGTATTGATTATTTATATAAGTGGAAGCAACTGTGGAACAGCTCCCATTTATCTATGAAGTATATGATTTATATTTTACTTCTTAAAATTTTTCATATCTGCAAATATAAGCTTCACCTTATATCGTGTTTGACATATCAATTTTTAATGTGCAATTTTATAATCCTAATTGTTTGATTAAAACAAGAGTCCGTTTTACTTTATCACAATGTGTTCATTTATACCAAATATTTTATGCAAACAATATATCCGGAGTTCGTTTATAAATACATTTGTAAATTAGATTTTAATACAATTTTAATAAAGTTGATTAATTGTGTAACCCTATTTTGGCTAATTGTCAATTTTTATTGAAATGTAGTTCAAAGAACTATTCGCCACACTGAAGATACTTTGTTAATTTAACATTGACACTTTCTTACGTACTTTTTCGTAATTAATATCGGGTGCGACCTGCATAATTTAATTCATACACTGTGTCAAATAAATGATTCAAACGGCTTTAAGAGGAAATGGCTATCCTACTTAGCCATTCCGTGCTTCAAGTGGGCGGGATTATAGTAAATAAATTTATTGTAACATTCATATCAGAAAACATCGACCTGGATAATAAAAGTACTTAATGAAACTTAATTAAAATATCATAATATACAATTTAAATAATAGAATAATAAGCCAATTTTATATAATTTTTGTCAGTTTATGCGTAGCAATTTTTTACCTTGTAATTAATTTCTGGACGTTATATATGAACGACTGACTCTTCATATTGTTTCAGCGAATCTGTAGCTATAATATTTATGTTATACTATTACATTACAGTTTGACAATAATTTAACGTGTATGATTAAACCATTTATTCGTACCGACACGTATCTGAGCGTGGCAAAATAAATACGCGTCTCGTTAAAATTATAAATTTATGAAAACTCTATTAGTATAATCATTATTTCTTTTTAAATATTAAGTAATTAACTTTATTGCCGTTTAATAAGTTTTATTTACAAACCATTAAGATTACAAGATTATTATTCCTTTTTTATAAGGAGTTATTTTTAGAGTTAGCATGAAATGATTCGACTAAAAAGATTAATAATTCGAATAAGTTCAATTCTCACAACGTAAACACTATTACACAGAGGCATAGTTGTAGATGTGTTAAAAAGCGCACATAGATTCTTTTTAATATTTGTTTTATTAAAAAGAAAATATTTTAAAAACTATTGTCAAATGTATTTGTAGCCGTACAGTGGCGACAGAACTGCCGCATCCAGTGGCTCGTTGCGCCCACAAATACAATATTAAAGTTACAGGTTTGCGCGTTCGCCCATGTATGCACAAACTAGCATTTCGAAACCTATCTTTGCTTTAGCACAAGTAATTTGAGTCAAATCCTTATTGGGATCCCTTCTAGCCGTACAAATAGTTTCTTAAGTGATACTGTCTGTGTTATACAAATGTGTGTACAACGGTACAATAAATATATTTGTATTATTATGTGGTTTTTCATTTGTACCAATCATCAAGAGACCTTTTTTTGATAAATTAGTTCTCTAATACTACGACGTGTGGCTGCGGTGGTGCATACATAAATTTGCCTTTACTTTTTACCTTGCTACTTATGAATTTGGCTTATGCCCGAGTTAGTAAATCATTTTAATTCTTGTCTGTGAAGAATAGAAAATGTATTCTAGAATCGGATATTCGCTAACGTCCTTCATGATCGCACTAAGATGTTCATGATTATTCGAGGTGTTGTTATAGAAAACTTCTCAGCAAGTTGTTTATTAAAGGCGCATCAGCAAAGGAAAAACAAAAGTATATTTCTTCCAAGATGGCGTCTTTTTATACAAGGTTTCATCAAAATACGTATCAAATGTAAATCGGTAATTTGTTCTGCGTATGGTTCCGATCGAACAGTCTTTATTTAAATCGTTACTAAAAATAACAGCGACCCAAGATTCTCCTAAATAAAAATTTGAGTCACAACCCAGCTGATGCGGTTGCCATGTCGGACATAAAATTCCCAGGTTCGATTTCCGAGACGTCAACATTTATTCTCTACTTTGGGTTTTTATTTATCACTTGTCTCGCACCCATAACATAGTTGACCTTGGTGCTAACCGACGGTGTGTGAGAAGGTTGAGTTAGGTTTACTACGAGCAATTATTATATATAAGCAAAAAGTTTATCTTAATTGTAAATAAAACTCAAGAAAAAGTCAATAATATTTAATTAACTTAGAACAGGCTCATTATGTACGATTCATGAAAATATCAATACCTTTTAGCTACAGATTCAAGTTTGACTTAGCATTATGTATTCTAAGCATTAATTTGTCAATGTGACTGATAATTGACACATTTGAGCTTATGACATTGAACTTTCGAGGACTGTCACAAGCTGCCAAGCGTTATTTTCTTTTAGTCGATAAAATACCTATTCACAATGACTTCTTTAAATAAGCATAGATTAGTTCTTAAACTAAACAAGAAATCTAAAATAAAAATATATATAAAACAAATCAGTTAGTACACGGTACTCTTTCGTCTCTTTCTATTTAATTGTAATGAAAAGAGACTAAACGTTGCAAATGGAGATTTATTTGGTTGATAATTTTTTATAGTTTACGTATAAATAAAGTCATGGTCCACTTCCAGCTTCTTCAGCAGCCTCGTCGGCAGCTCGGAGACTATATTCGATGGTATTTTATCTGAAAAATGTGTTTTTCATAGCGTGTGCGCAGCTTTAAGTAATAATATTCACTCTGAAACTGTATGTCAAGTCACAGAGTATTGTCAAATATTAAGTTAAATGAGTTTCTTTTTACGCAATTAAATTTACAGCGTCCTCCTTTTAAGGGCCGGAAACTACAAGTGTGGTAATGGCCTTGGGCTGGCCTATATTAAATTATTACTGATAACCAGAAAATTTATAAAAAATAAATGCTTCTAAACTTATTCATCAATTAAGTAAACACTTAGAGGTGTGGAGTACCTAAGCATTGATGTATCGACATAGTCGCTCGGCGAAGATTCAATGTAGTTTTTTTTAAATTAATTTATTTAACAGTCCAAAGCCAAAATATAATTAAAAACTACCTTAACCATAACTTGCAGATGTAATAAATTAATTAACTATCGCCACCATTCGCAGTTTTTATAATCACTTCAAAAAATGACAAGATAAAACCGACAAAAGAAACTCTAATAAGTTTTAATTATAACATTGACCTGCCACGATGAAGCCAACTTACCATTACACCGATAAACGAGGTTGGACCAGATGATCATCTCCTGCGAGAAGCAGAACACTCCCAACCTTCCGCCTTTCAGCGTGAAGTCGTAAACATTCCCGGAATCCGCCACGAGTCGGTTATTTTCGTATATTTTGAGTCGGATGAGACCTATTTTCGGTCTGTGAAGCAATCGCCACCTGTAAGCCGTCTTCTCCCGCCAACCCACGTTGCGCGGGTCTTTCCAGAGGAGAGTCACCTGGAATTATGTTTGATAGACGGGCACGTGGCAAAGCATTTACAATATTTATCATGAGAGAGATGTCCAGCAGTGGACGATTATATGCTGATGAGATGAGATGAAGATTATCATGTGGGATCTCTCGCACCTTGGTGTAAAGGCAACGGATGCATGGAACTCAGAACATCGGACGTACGACCAAGGATTTTTAGTTATCGTAACAAGAATTTAATTTAAGACAAAAGTAAACCAGCACTAACACTTAATTTACCACACCCTCACAAGACACTCCCCAGTCTAGTCTTATATATATATTGTTACACTATTTTGGCTTCTGTTTAACATTCAAATTATACACTACTAGCTCGTGCCCGCGACTTTGTCTGCCAGACTTTGATTTACACTTCGGTCCAAGTAACGGTTTGGCCATACCACCAAAAATTATTAAAATTAGAAATAATTGCATTTCACGGTATTTCGTTTGTTACAACATAAATTAAATTTATACTTCAGCCTCAATAATACGTGGTAATCGTGATATTGAATTGTAGCTTATATGACACGTTTGTCGGTTTACCATAGCAGTGCCATCTATTGATTACTTACTCAATCCTCGAAAAGTATCAATCCAGAATCTTTTGGAGTTAACAGATAATTGTGACTGTCAATTAATTATAGACAAATAATTCGCAATAAAATAAAATTGGGGCTATAATGAAAGATCTAAGCTATCCTATCTCTTAAGTTGGACCAGACTGCTCACGCTGTGCCAATTTAATTTAAAATCGGTTAAGTAGTTTTAAAGACGCCATCGCGGACAAACATCGAGACGAGAGTTTGAGTTAGTTAATAATAAAATTACGATACTGCAAGTGTATTTTTGGGGGAATTACGTCTTAGCTGCAACAGAAATATATCATCTGTGAAAACAACTTGCTATCACGGTTCTCAGTAATACGGTCCAGTTTTTACCCTTTATCTAAACCCTAAATAGATTTAGTTCCAACTAACTCTCCTTACTCTAGAACTGTCCACAATGTTCGCGGTAAACATATTTCGACATAATATTGTCTTTTAACATAACTGTTACTCATTTAAAGAAAACACTTTATTAACGGATTTAAGTTATGAATTATTGCAAAATTTAAATAACCCACAACCTGCAGCTGTGACACTTATTTTGACAATTAACACCTTTTGTCTTCAGTCTACCGTGACCACGCACGCTGTAAAGTACGCGAAACGTCGGAAAATAATAAAAATAATAATAATA
Organism: Pontia daplidice; assembly: GCA_963693355.1. Taxonomy (NCBI): domain Eukaryota; kingdom Metazoa; phylum Arthropoda; class Insecta; order Lepidoptera; family Pieridae; genus Pontia; species Pontia daplidice. The sequence continues at coordinate 7,252,408 of CAVNZL010000139.1, forward strand.
ATAATAATAATAATAGTAATAATAATAATAATAATAATAATAAAGTGTTTTAAAATATGTCGACATGTTGCCTGGCCAGTTACGTCCAAAAAATTCTGGGCTAATTTTTCCCGCGATATCAAACACCGGAAGACCTGTAAAAAGTTATGCCACTCACTTGGTCTGGAGTGGATTCGGTATTCCAGAGAGCGTTCCTCAAAGTCTTGCCCGGGCCTGTCTTCGAATTGACGATCTTCAACTGAATGCCTGGTTCGGCGACGGCTCGGAAGGGAGTCGTCTGCCAATACGTCTGCGTGTACTTCTTCCACATGACCACGTAGAAGCGTTTGTTGTTTTGGTATCTGTGGGGGAGCTTTCAATATAAGAGCTTTCAAAATGGAGTTGGACACATGCTTAGCGGATACGGACAATGATACGGAACGGAAAACGAGGCAGTATAAAAATGAGAACTGGTAAAACTGGTGAAAGATTGATTGGTATCGATACACAGTTATTTGAAAAGAGGAAAAGAACTCAGTTGCCCGCCCACGGACACTCACAATGATACTTGCAAGTGTGTTGCCGGCCTTTAAGATGACGAACTCAATGATGTATGATATAATCTGAATCAATGTATTATTATCGTAATTGTCGCTAACAATCACGTAAAATGTTTCGTCTTACCCAAATATGAAGCCGACGTAATCATCGTCAATCTGCGAATCGACAAACAGCGTCCCTTCGAAGTCGACGCCGCCAAAGTTTTCAAACCCAACAGCTAAGCCAGGGTCCGAATTTAAGGTCTGTATGATTTCGGCTCCTTCGTTGGCTATCTCCCAGTTTGGGTCCTGCTGGGATGTGCCCTCAGGGTCCAAACGGACGGTCATGTAATTTCTAAAATTGTTTCGAAACAAGTACGATTAAAACAGAAACGGAAATGAGTTTTTTTGTTGAAAAGTTTATATCTCATCAATAAAAGAAGAGCATGAATGAAAAATGTTGTGAAAATTCAGAAAATTGCATGAAAAAATCTAAATCCAAATTAATTACAGTACAAAGTTTTTTTTATCCGCACAACTGGAAGATATCTATTTAATTTGAGTCATGTAGATAGTGAGGTAGAATTATAAAAGCCTGGAAAAAAATGAAAAGTATTAAATGATGTTCCACACATACCTAAAGTCAGTGCGGAAAATCTTTGAGTTGTTCGGACAATTATCCAAATCGTTCGTAACTTTATCGCCATCATTGTCATTGTCGCAGGCGTTTCCAATTCCATCCCCTTAAAAATATTCAGTTATAAAAAAATGATGTACTTAAAAAACCTGGCACAAAAGTCACTTTTTGTATGGACGCCTCTTTATTTTTTCCCTATTATTAAAATAAAATCATCATCATTATCAGGGAAAACATCAACTCGATAATAGAATCCCTCTTTTATTATTTGGTAAGGAACCCAATTAGCACATTAGCCCATTATTAATCTAAATAACTTACTTTTAAATTACAATTCACAAGTAAAATTAAGATTAATTTCTTGTCGGAGGAAATGTTAAAAATCATTAGCCATATGCCCACCATTACTATCCAGCTGGTCCGGATTGTGTACCAACGGACAATTATCTTCCAAATTAGGGATTCCGTCTCCATCAATATCATCATCACACGCGTCGCCTTTGCCATCATTGTCTACATCCTGCTGATCACTGTTCGCCAAATTCGGACAGTTGTCCAGGCCATCTTGGATACCGTCCCTAGTAAAATCGTTAATGTTACGGTAATTTCGACTGCCTTGACAAATGTGAAGATTTTATTGCATAATATACAATGGTAGGCAAGAAAAAATGTTGCACATAACATTGTCTTTTATTAACATAACTGTTACTCATTTAAATAAAAACATAATGACCAACAACACAAAATGAACGGATTAAATTTTAATTTGCAAAAAGTGAAATATATTTTACATTATTTTAAATTTTTTCTACGTTTCGCGTACTTTGCAGCGTACGCTAGTCTCTAAATCCGTTCATAAAGTGTTTTACTTTAAGGAAAAACTGACACAAAAGGTTGGAGACCCCTGGAAGAGCCTTCACCCATTGAGGGTTCATCCATAAATATTGATAAAAATGTCATCTAGATATAATTTTTTTGACATCGTGAGCAGGAAATGCTATCTAATTATAATTGACATTAAACAATTTGTTTAATTCACCATATGACATTAGATATCTTCATTGTAACTGTACTTTACTAATAAAAGGCTTTTTTAATACGATTGTTAAAATTTTGAACTGCTATATATACCGTTGACCATTGTCATCTGGAGGAATTATTTGTATGGGTATTATAAAAAAAAACAATTATTTCAGTCATGTTTCTAAATTTCTCAAAGATTTCATTATCAATCGAGTTATTTTGTGTTTGATATTGTATTTTACCCCTATATTTTATTAACCCCGATCTTAAGTTGCTACAATTTAAAGCACATTTTAATCAGAAAAAGCAGGACAATAATGGAGAATAACTCACTGATCTCTGTCGACATCACTGTCGCACGCATCTCCGACGTTATCCTTATCCGCGTCGTCCTGCTGAGGATTCCTCACTCGTGGGCAGTTGTCACAGAGATCTCCAATGTAATCGCCATCCATGTCTTCTTGTTGCGGATTATACACGCGAGGGCAGTTGTCGTTTTCATTCAATATTCCTTAAATTATAATGTATTTTATGCAAGGCACACTATTTGGCAGATTTTTTTTTCAGAAAATTTGACTTTGAGAAGGATAAGGCTATACTATTGGTTTATCATTATTTTGCTTATAATAATATCGGGACATGTTATAAAGAAAAATACTTTAATAACGGATTTAAGTTATGTATTTTTACAAAATTTAAATACATTTTACGTTATTATTAATTTTTCCGACGTTTCGCGTACTTTACAGCGTGCGTGGTCGTATAGTGAAGACAAAAGGTGTTAATTGTCAAAATAAGTGTCACAGCTGCAGATAGGTTGTGTGTTATCTGTATTTATTGCCCCGGAGTTGGTATCGACTGTAAAGTACGTGATGTGTCGCGAAATTTTAAAATAATATAAAATATCTGTATTTAAATTTTGCAAAAATTCATAACTTAAATCCGTTTCAAAATGTTTTTTTTTAAATAAGTAATAGTTATGTTAATAAAAGACAATATTATAGGACATGTTATATTATAAATGGCTACGGTTAGCCCCAGGTAAGTGATAGCTTCAATGGTGGGTGCTGACACAACTGATAAATTTAATAAACGCATATAACACTCAAATCACAACGGTAATGCTCATGACGCAAATTTTAACCGTACCGAGATCGAACCCGGATTCCTCTGTTTGGCAGTCTGGTATACCATTGCACTAATTGGGTCATCAATGTGTCGGATGACAAAAAAAGCTGTAAGCATTAGTGTGTGTTTGTGTGTGATTTGATTAATGTTACATTTTAGAATATCTTAAGTTTAAATTGGAAACTTCGAAAATTAAATATAATTTTGTCTGTTCTTAAAAGTTGCAACAGGCATCGTGATGAACATGAACACTCGCAAAGCCTCACAAGTGCGTTGCCGGCCTTTTCTTGAAGGTCCCTATTTACTAAAAACAATTTTGTATTCACCATCATTATCCATGTCTGGGTCGCACACGTCTCCCAGTCCATCCCTGTCGGCATCTTCCTGTCCCGGGTTAAACCTTCGTGGGCAGTTGTCGCAGGCGTCTCCCCTCTTATCGTTGCGGTCATCATCGCGATCCAGTTGATCCGGATTGGGTATCAATGGGCAGTTATCCTGCGGGAAGAATGGTAAAGTTATAATTACGAACATTGTAAAGGTTGGCTAGATTTATAATTTTAAAACAATTCTTTTTTTTACATCACGACCAATAAAACAACAGACAACCGAAATGGATGCATAAAATAAAAAATATTTAAACGCAGTTGACCTATAACTGGAATAAAAACTGTTAAATGTTTTTTTAAAGAATTTGTAACTAAAAAAAATATCAATATTACTGTTTTACATAAGAGCAGCTTAGATTGGTTATTTTATACTCGTCTTATTGTTACAATTAATTTGAATACGAGATTTTCATTTGCTTCATAATCTGAATTGAATATTACTTTCTCATCTCCCAGTAATTCGCAATCTATACTTACCGGAATATTCGGTATACCATCGCCATCAGCATCCGGATCACATGAATCTCCTAATCCGTCTTTATCCGCGTCCTCTTGACCGGAGTTGGAGACATCCGGGCAATTGTCCGCCTTGCAGTGTATCTCGTTGCAGGGTAACTGGTGATCCGGATATCCGTCTATATCACGATCCGGGCCACACACAGTGCCATTGCCGGCCCAGCCAGTCTGGAATGTTACCGGAGCTTTAAAGGTTTGCAACGTTTTGATATCCGAAAACTTGATAAATCCGCCATTATCATATCATACTTTTTTGAGTTTTATTGATAAAATTGTGAAAGTTATGTATTAAAATATCGTAATTCGTGTTCGGATTGTAATGAATTTAACATAGAATCGGGCGTTATTTTGCGGAAGGCGATAGAATCAGCGAAAAGCAAGGATTATTGGATCCACAATTTTACATTACATAATATGGAATGATCTCTTTTACACAAATTTAATTTAATAACAGAATTCAGATGGCGAGAAGATACAATAAAGTGAGCATCCAGTTTTACAAACAGTTAAGTTTCAATAGATAGTCTAATGTTTAGAATATTAAAGTTCTAAACTTTCTGATCACCAATGCTTACTTAAGCATCGATATTACAAATTATTAATAGTTTAGTAAAAATAGCATCATTATATTTTAATTTGCGCCCACATATACAAATCAACTCGAGAAATTTATTAGCCTTATTATTCAAACCCCCTACATCCACAGAACGTTGTCTCTACCAGCAGCCTATTGTTTTTAATAATTATGATAAACCTATGGTAATAATTAAAAAGCTTGATTAAATATTCTAGTCAAAGGCTCACCGCGCAAACGCAGTTCTGCCCATAGCCACAGACTGCGTTGAAGCGGCGACATCTCGCCGGGTCACAACGCTGAACCAAATCGCCCACGTCGATGCAAGGGCGGGAGGTGTTCACGTAGAAGTGACCCCCGCATGGGACACAAGTAAATGACCCCTGAGTACATAAATTTCATTTGTAGGACCTATTCAAAATCCAAAACCATCCAACAGTAATATTACAATTCGACCAGTCTGAAGCTACAAAAACTCTTTTTCAAACTGCATAGATAAAGAAAACAGTCAGGAGTTAGTGCAAAATTTTCTCATACGATGGTGGTTCGATATAAGGAAATATTTTTGTTTGTGAAATATTCACAGTAGACATGAAATAAACCATTTTTAAGTAAAGTATCGTTATTTGTATGGTCACTGACCGTAATATAGTTATAGATTAATGTCACATTTCATTACTTAAATCGGAAATAATATCTCTATCAATTGGAACAGAAATACAATCTTACCAGCGTATTCACACAAAGACGCCCCTTGGAGCACGGTTCCCGTCCATCGGCGCACTCGTCTATGTCCACACAATGTTCCCTCCTCCTGTCATCTCCAGATCCTCTCCATCCAGAGCTACCCTCAAACCCTGGAGGACAGGGTCCGCATATGAAGCCACCGTCCACGTTGCTACATGAGACCATCTCGTCGCATGGTCGAATGAGATCACATTCATCCATATCGACACACGCATAACCTACAATCGAATCAATTTCTTTCTTAAAAATACTGGTGAGCTGTTTAACCTTGGGTATAACATGGGTTGTGCTCTGTATTTTGTTATTCAAGGCAATACGGACCACAGTCGACAGACATGCTCATCCTGTGACCCCTCGACCGTTTGGACAATATCTTTTTTTAGTAATAGTTAATTAGTTTTCATTTTTATGTCCCATTGGATATAGCCGAGTTTCTAGTTTAAAATATATTTTTGTTTGTCTACATTAAGAAAGCTACTTGGTTGAGCTTATACAATTTTTCATTAAAGCGGAACCTCGCTTGGAATATTGTAATAAGTGTGCCACCCAATCGCGATTTGCAACATTAAACAGGAAATTTATGCTTTTGTCCCATTTTTCCGATACAAAGAAAACCCTTTTCAGCGGTTCCCTAACAAATATATAGCCTTAGTTTGACGCGTTATTTTGTAATCAATATCAAGTATATATATATTGATTCAGTATTCTTTTCGTCTTTACCAAATCTCGTCCAACCGTTTCATACAACTGACACGCTATAAAATTATTATATGTATATTGATGTGCCAACCTACTTTGAATGTGTAATTTGAGATAATTCTCGACACAATTTCTTGTACAAAACCCCAATAGACCAATATACAAACAATATCACTCACGGAGTGGTTGTGGGTTGTTCGCGGAGTATTACTATGGACTTCTGCAAAGTAACGCCTTATTCTATTAATTACACAATTTCTTGTGTTTGTTGTGCGGTAGGTAATATTTGATGCCAAAAATTATTGGCTGAATTTGTGTGTTTTGTATGGCAGTGAAGTTAAAAAGGTTTGTACGTATGATCGATTTTTACTATTGCTACGAACACTTGTAACAAATGATTGCGTTATGTTTTTTGTACTGCATGAACTCAAAATACAAACGAACCATACGAAACTGTATTTCAAATTGTGTATCAAACTCTTTTTTTGTATCTTATCTATGATTTCACACACCCATATATTTAACACACAATCGGTTAGCCCCAAGGTGGCGCAGTGGCGGATTATCAATTTTCCACGGCCGTACAGTTTTTCCCACCCTTCCCTCTACAATTTTAGGCTGTAAGTAGTGTCCAGTTACTTGGTCTTAGAAATCTGCTGAGGTGAATGTACAATGAGAAAATACTATCTAGAGTTTTATCTGTAAGACATTACTTTATAAACAGAAAACCGTCAATCTGAAATCTTTTTTTAATTCTACGAGGTATCAAAACCTCGATCGATTTGACGCCCCTAATTCTCCCCCTCAGACCTATTTAACCTACTGTTAAATCAACATCTAAACGTAAACTACTTAAAGTCAGCATAATGGGTGCAAACATGACTGATACATTTTTTTTTGACACCGTGAGCAGTCACGTCCCACTTAAGAGATAGGGTAGCTTAGATCTTTAATTATAGTCGCAATTTTATTTTATTGCAAATTAATTTGTCACATCAAAATAACCTAAGTAAAGCATACTTTTATTGTTTAAAACGCTTTCGATTATAAACATATCCCCGCACACTTAAAGCTGAAAAATATTTTTATTGAACTCAAAAATGATTGCTAGAAATCAGATTTATGGCAAAACAACGTATATAAAATTTGAGAAAGGAAAGGTCAAGAGTCATGCACTCACCATTCCACTCATATCCCATCGGGCATCCTTCGCAGTCGTAGAAGGGATTCGATGTCTTGGGTATACATCTTCTATCTCCGCACGGACGTCTGTATTCGCAAATGCTTTCACATCTTTGCGTATCACCTACAAAAAAAAACATTATTTTCTTATTCATTCTATCAGTATAATGTACTTAGTTTTATAAATACATACTATTGTAGCCAGACTTAAAGCCAATCAATATGCATACAAATGTTTTTTTCACCGGGATTGAACCGGAGACCCTATGTGTCGGTGACGATAACGACAACTGGGTAATCAAATAGATAAATATAATATATTACAGTTCTATTCAATCTCTGTATATATTCTTTTAAAACGGCGGGCAAACGGGCATGAGGCCTCACAAGTGCGTTGCCGGCCTTTAAGATGCCTGTACGCTCTTTACTTGAAGGTCTCTAAGTCTTATTTGTTTGGAAAAACCTCTTTTGGTAACTATTATCATGCCTATATAGGCACACTTACTCTTACACACACACACTCTTAAAGCACAACAATCACCATAGTACCGTATTGGTCCTTCGGGCCGGATTTTCGAAGTTAATAGATAATTACCATTCCATTCATACCCCTGAGGACAACTCTCGCATTCATAGAATGCATTAGATGATGTTGGAATGCAACGCCGTTCACCACAGGGTCGCCTGGTATCACATACGTGTTGGCACCTGTCTCCTAAACGAAGAAATTGTAACCCCTACGTTAATTATAACAAAGTCCAATATTGGGTGACAGACGTGTATTATTAACAGTTTATTTCTCCATAATTTTTTTATATAACAGCTTAGTGCTTACATTTCATAGTGAGACTGGGGCCTAAAAAATGACTAGCCTGTGTTACAGGTCTCATGGACCCACCCCGCACCCAAAATACAGTTCGAGATGTAGTTCAAGCTTATTATATACCAATTAAACGAAGTTTTACTAAAATTAATAAATAAATAAGTAAACGAGTAAGCATTTATTTTAATATATATTGATATTATGTAATCAGCAGTTTTAAAATGGTAAGCTATATAGGGTCAATTATCTGCCCATTAAAATAAAAAATGGATAATCGTGGATAGTAGAGATGGATGAACTTCGAAAATCAACTATGATACAATGAACATGATATTCAAATATTTACAGTTATTGTAAATTTGTAACAAATATAAGTTTACCTATTTATTTATTACTTTTATTATAATACACCATATAAGGAAGAAAAGTAACAATAAAACAACTTAAAACTTACAAATAAAAGGCGGCCTTATCACTTACAAGCGATCTCTTCCAGGCCACCAGATATATATATATATATTTATTATATATATATATATATATATATATTCATTTAAACTTCTATATAATATACTTATTATATAGAATAAATATAATATATAGAATAAATTTAATAATATATATAATATATTATTAAACAAAAATAAAAAAAGTCATGTTAAAAAGATAAAAAGGAAGAAAAAAGTAGATTATAAAATGTTATTATTATAAATTATGTTAAAATTGTTAATGTTTTAACGCGTAAATATGTTCTACTCACCGTTCCACTCGTACCCCTTCGGGCAGCCTTCACATTCGTAAAATGGAGAAGAAGAAGTCGAAATGCAGCGTCGTTCCCCGCAAGGGTTCCTAGATTCGCAGACATGCTGGCATCTCTGACCGTCACCTATGTATCCACCGGGACACGAACCGCATTTGGGTCCAGATGCTGTCTCTTGGCATTCCACACCTAGTATTTATTATTTATTTGTCATGGTCAATTAATGTATTCCTCACCGGATGAATATTTTAAACGGTCACATTTTACTCTAATACAATTGATTAAGCAATATCAGTTTGCTATCAAAACATTTTAGTGAAGAACTGTGTTTTGTGTGTGTTTAAATATGTATTCAGAATTTGGCTTATATATTATAGTTATTATTGTTTTTTATGTTTAATAGATAATCTGTGAGAATACCTATATTAAAAATTAAAAAATAAAAGACAAATAAGGAGTTTTTTCTAAGCAGACTATTTCAGAAATATGTAAAACATATTTATTATTGTTTTATATACAAAGATTTAATTAATAATAGCCGTCCATGCTTAGACTTAAATGTCCATTGAGTGAGTTATGTAATGCAAACCTTACTTAGGTTTACATACATAATTTAACGAGGATATTAAGATAATAATGTCAACAATAGTTTATAGCCATAAATGCATTCCAGTAAACGCAGATGTTTAGTTTTTCTTCAATAAGTTAGAAGATACATATTCTTATAATTCTAAATGTGCTAACAATTAGCATTGATATGTCCCTATAATAAAGATGTCACCCCTTGACCATTCTATGAACCCAAAAAGGATAAGTTATTGGTTCAAGCCGTCGCAATCTCACTACCATTACTTTAAGTCTCAATATAAGCTCTTGTTTTAGATAATTAAAGATAGTTGTCACTATAAAGTGTGTGTTTCATTTATTTGAACATCCCTCCAACAAACGCCGCCGCTTAATTAGTGATAACTTTTTTTGTAATCTTGTCATGGTTACAAAGATGATTTAGTCGGCGTTTTATTCGAAAAGTCTGATTGGACTACAAAGGGTACCTTTCAGTGTAATTATAACCATTGGCGTACTCAGCTCTGTGGTAACAAGATGGAAATTAACTGTGGTTAACAATATTAGTATTATTTTAATTTTGATTATAACATAGTATTCCTCTTATATATTTTAAATACACTAAAGTAATAAGAAATTAGATAAAAAAAGAATCACAAATTTGATTATACCGAGATGTCGTTACGTAAAGAGTAATAGTTTGACTATCTGATTAATATGATGAATGTGATAATAGTACATAGCGCAGATTTGGACGTAATTTAGAGTGAGAACAGTTGAGACAAATTAACTATGCAAAAATGTATACTTTGATTTTCATTGAATATATATCCTACCATACTCTACCGTAGGGTATAATACTCTACCATACCCTACAAAACTCTACCATACTCTACCATATCCTACGACATCCTATAATACCCGATACACACATAAAAGAATACTAAAAATACCTTGGAAACACGATATGTGCCTGCACGAGATCCTGACGCACTGTTCCCCGTTCCCAGTGAATCCTGGAGGACAGGAGCCGCATCGGTATCCGCCATCAGGCGAATCCTGGCACTGGACACCTATGTATTTATTATTTACTTGCCTTTATAAAATAACCAACTGAAAGTAACTTCAACTAATAGAAATTCAACGATCTATATTTGTCAAAAAATGAAATATATTTAGACTTGGAAGTAACTCTGTCATATCAAGACATTCAAATATCATGATTCCGATTTCGTAGTACTAAGTTACATTTACTTCTTTTGAATACAAATCGATTTAAAAATGTACGCGACAACTGTAGATATAACATTGTATAAAGGGTTGACAGATTTTATTAGATTAGTAAAGGGCTGAAAAATAAAATTCTTAGCAATATTTGATTTCAAGTCGACATGCACTTTTATATAAGGCATAAGTATTTGTTTTAAAATGTACTCAAGCTTCAAAGGAACCTTGATCTTTTATAAATACCCTCATTAGTTTGGCTGATATTATTAATGGTATATCAGAAATGTAACAAAATATTCAAAACATGTCTAACAGCACTGAAATAACGATAATACTGCAAGAGACGAAAGAGATAGTTAATAATGTCATTTTTGTCTATTCAGTTTAGATTTAGATTATTCATATTAGACTAAAGTCCAAATTATTCTAACGTATCTATAACTTACGTCCTCCAAAGCAAGGATTGGAGCTACAGGGTGACCTGCAAGTTTGTCCATCGCTGGTTTGTCTTCCTGGACATCGCTCGCAGCGGAACCCTTGCTCAGAGTCCACGCAGAACTCCGCTGAATTGTGAATAAAGATTGTCTGGTATTAGTTTGAAATACAGTTAGTAAATAATTAATTAAACAGCTGCTAATGAGACAAAACCATCATGCATACCACCTGTATGCTGAACTGTTGGTACGAATTAAAAATATTTCAATTGCTATATTACTCGACACACAATAAGAGCATACGCGAAAAATCTTGTGGAAACGGGTAAAATTGTGCGGGTATTTAAATAGCAGAGATAAGAACGTGTAATAAGTAAATATTATTAAATATTATTACATTATAATAAATTCATTAAAAGTTAAAAAAACATGTATAATTTAATGAACATTACATTGCTAAAGACTGAGCACATGTATGAACGCTGTATGTGTAAAAGGATATTAGTATTTATAAACTTATTTATAAATACATATTTTAAGGATTGAAATTGTAAACACTATTGCCTGCTTGATTGATCCACTTACTCTGAGAACATGGTCTTCTCGCGCAGGTTACGGGTCTGCATCTCCTACCATCACCTTCCGTCCCTGGGGGACACTGTCCACATTCGATTCCGCTTGCAGTGTTCCGACATTGAACCCCTATATCACTTCAATATATTTACATTTGTCCACATATTATACCCTAATAGTCCCCTTTAATAACATATTCTAATATTCAATCAATTTTATATTTAGGCTGTTGTAGGGGACAACGAAAAACTTTTTTGTAAAAATAACTTGTTTTCCTGCTTTATCAAACTGTTACATTGAAATGTTTTGTAGAATCTTTGAAAAATTGTAGATTTGAAATGGCTTCCTGGATAAACTTAGCTTGGGTCGGCTAAAGTCAATTTCACGAGAGGCGCAATAAAAGTTTACAGAATTAATAAATATTAGATTTAAAATTAATTTATTATTTATTAAAGTATCGCTTGGCGCACATTTCATTCGATTAAATTTTTAACCCATTTTGTGCCCCTCATCAGAAAGCGTGCTCCCAAATTACACGTAATACGAAATTTTTCCTGAGTTAAATCCCTATTAATGTAGAAAGGAAGCTTTTAAAATGGCTCCAAAATGTAAACGTCACATGAAACAAACATAAACAAAGAGTTCCATTTTCAAATATTCTCATTACTTCTTAAATACCGTTTTTGTAAGTGGCCTATTCCGGATTTCCTTTTATAACCTTATATATATTAGTTTAGATTGATTGTATTTAAGTGTATTTATACATTTTTATTGTTATTTATTATATTTTTTTATTGTTTTTACTCAATATTATTGTTTATTTAGCCTACATTTGATTTTGATAGTATAATGTATCGCGGTATGGCTCTGCAGGTGCGAGGTTAAACTCCACAATTGTTTTTGGTGCCTGACAAATTTATCTGTTCTTTATAATTGTTTTTAAATGGTAATAAAAAAAAAAGAGTGTCTAAAAAAAACATGACCATTGTTTTAAAATTTTCAAACTTTTCAAAAACAGTCTTTTCACTGTTATTAAAATCGTATATCTGTTAAAGTTTAAAAAAAAAATCTTAAAGGCTAAATTTTCGCAAAACAGAGTCTCGTAGCCCCGCAACAGTATAGTGGCAACCATCGAAGGCCAATCAAGCAACTTACGTGGGCGAAGAAACTCTGTCTCGCTGCTTGGGAAGGGCAAATGAAACGCGTCTATTGCGATATTCAATTTAATAAAACCCACTACAGTTGCTTGATTCACCTTACAATTCGCCAGATACAAATATTGATGAAATTTATACAACGCAAAGACAATCCTGTGGTAGTTAAAACGATTACCATTTTACTTTTATGAGTAAAACCTTTTTTAAAGAAAAAACTTTGTTAACGGATTAAGTATGTATTTTTACAAAATTTAAGTACATTACATTATTATTATTATTAAATTTTTCCCGCTGTAAAGTACGCGAAACGTCGGGAAAATTTAAAATAATGTAATATAGTTAAATTTTGTATAAATACACAACTTAATCCGTTGACAAAGTGTTTTTCTTTAAATGAGTAATAATTATGTCATTAAAAGACAATATCATGAGCAAAACCTGTTCCTGATAATTTGGATCGTAAAAGGGATATTTAGATGGGAATTAGATAGTTCAGTAATTAATATAACCAGGGTAGCAAGAAGAGCCAGTGCATCTGTCGACGGGCGGCGAGGGTCGGCTGCAGCAAATCCTCATTTGGTTCCGCAGATTGTCAATCGTGGCCTTCTGGTCTCCCAGTTCCCGCCGAAGTAGCTCGACCGTCTCCCTGAGTAGCTTCAGCTGACGGATCACCTCGTCTGGAAATGGAAAATTTAAATATATTTTACATAATGAAATTTTCCGACGTTTCACGTACTTTACCGCGTGCGTGGTCACGGTAGACTGAAGGTGTTGATTGTCAAAATAAATGTCACAGCTTTTGACAGATTAGGATATAGTGTGGTAGAATTTAGAGAGTTGACACTTAAAACTACGTAAAGATCGGGCCTTTCTGATTTCAGTAGGGAGAGCTTTCCACAGATTTATCGCTTTTATGATAAAGGACATATTAAAGAAGGAAAACACAGGAGTATATTATTTACAGAACAAAATTATATAAATAACTAGCTGATCCGGCAAACGTTGTTTTGCCATACATGTGATTTCAATTTTCAATTAAATTAAAAATAAGGGTTCATCGTAGAAGGGTGAAAATTTTAAGATTGTATGTATTTTCGTATGTTGTATCATAAAAAAAAAAACCTAAAAATTTTGTTTTAAAAATAAAATAAAAAAATAGGGTGAACCACTCTTAAATTTAGGGGTATGAAAAATAGATGTTGGCCGATTTTCAGACCTACTCAATATGCTCAGAAAGTTACATGAGAATCGGTCAAGCCGGAGGAGTTCAAGTTCGAACCCCGTGACACGAGAATTTTATAATATTAGATTATATAAATTCATATTTTTTAACTCACCATCACACGACTCAATATCCATGTTAGGTATGTCTCCTCGTGGGGGGACAGTGGGCTGAACCGTGGGCAGAATATTTGGATCTATATAATTCGTTCTATAATCGTCTGCTTGCATTTCTTCCTGTTTCAGCCTTTCTTCTCTTGCTATGAAGTCCTTTACGTCTTCTACGTCCGAGTCTACTGTTACAAGAGTCGGAGGACTGACTTGATCGCAATTGAGGGACGAGATCGCTGCTTTCTCACTACCATGTATATCTACGGGTGCGTTTTCCTCGTGGTACTAATTAATTATTAAAAAAAAAAATTAATGTATGCAAAAACTAGACTTTTGAGTTATCAAAGTCTTATGTAAACAAATTTTTATTTTCCAGCTTAAAAACGAAATGAATGAGTGTTTATATATAGCACTTTTCGATATTATGAAATCATTTCAAGGATTATTAATATCATTTACCTATAGTAATACGAATTAATGGTCTATGGTAAAACGCATGTGTCAAAAACAACAAAATAATAAAACACAGATTTACAACAACCAATGATATTTAGATGTTCTGCAAAGTTTCAAATCACACGAACGTCGAGTTATGTAAACAATTAAATTAAATTACAAATTATTTAATGAGTAAAACATTCCATTCTCTAGTACAGTGTTTTTCAACCTTTTTCATGATGCAACCATTTTTTTATACCCCTGTTAAAAAAAAAATTTTCGACCCCCTTTGACCTTCGGTTTTTTCACATGTATACAGTATTACCATTAACAATATTAATTTTGTTTTTTTTTACTAAAGTACCCATTTTTTTTGGGCCTCTGGCGACCCCCCTACAGAAGCTTCGCGAACCCCCCAGGGGGTCGCGACCCACAGGTTGAAAAACAATGCTCTAGTAGAACAAACGCTATCAAAAAAACAACTCACCAATTGAAACTTCTTATTAGCCAGCAAACTTAAAACATCATGCCTGCCAGACATGGGGTGCCAGTGTAAGGGTTGGCAACCAACATATAGTTTAACTTTCTCGTTTGTTACGATTAGAAGCAGGGTCTCTTTTGGGTGCGACCCCAGCCCCCATGACACTGACTTGAGGTGACCCCCGTGCAAACTTTCCAGGGATACTGAAAACATTTGTTTACAATTTATTCTAGTAATCAATGAACGAACTTTGTTATAATTTTGAACGGCTTTCTTTAATCTAAAATCGATAGAGCTTTCATTTACCACAAACGGATTAGTGTTATATGAAAATAATAATAATAAAAACAACAAAAAAGCAGGCAAGGCATATTGATTATGCGAAAAAGAGCTTTTAATCATAGGAAGGGTCTGCAGCTGCCATCAATCAATCGCTTACGGTGTCCAATGATGGATCGTTTAGCGTTTCAAAATATTCAATGGATATATAAATGCATTTCAAACAATGTTTGTTTTATAAGTGTATAGGTGAAGTTGTAATTTGTAATGAGAATATTGAGTTTAAAATTCACATTTCTTAGAGAGTTAGTTACATTAATATTTATAATGGATTCAAATCTCAATCCGGCCTCTCATAAAGCCTTTCCTATTCCACTTCACCTTTATTACTCTTGCTGTTATAGAAAAGTGAGAAAGCACTCTCGTCTGTTGTCTTTCCGTGCAGAAGCTCCTCTCGTCTGGCAGTCTTGGCATGAGGCCCCTTGATCAGTATCGCCACCTCTCTATCTTCGCCTGCTGATGCTGCAGCTATGGCATCGTTTGTTGCATCTGGGTAAAACAGAATGAACTTAGACAATTCACGTAAAAACGCTACTTAGATACAGGCAACGAATAATCGTAAACCTATTTTTAAAATATTCTTATATCAAGCGAATATCAATATATAATACGTCAATTATTTTAAGCTCAAATACCACCTACGTATCCGTGTTACCAATATTCACGTTTTAGTACTGAGAGACATTCTATAGTAATTAATGTATGAAGATCGTATTAAGTATGTATGCCATCGGTTAGTCAGCGAGGGTAATACGATGTATAAAAGTTTTAGCTTTTCCAAAGTATATTCGCGTTTTCCCATGCAAAAAATGGGACTACGTGACGAGATTAATAACTAGTATTCAATATTCAAACGGTTAGGTTATTTAAAGTATATTTATAGTTAAGTTTTAAGTTTCATTCTATATTCATACTTATGCCGCTATATTGTGTGGTGTCCCCCTTGCGGTCTTAGCCTCTGATTTTATCTGCTCCTTTGATGTCTTCTTTTATAGACAAGTGCCTTCTTACTACGAGTTCAGCCTATGATACCAGAGATAAAACGTGCGACAAGAGCACAGCAGTGATTTGGAGCACTGTTCAATTTCATAGACGGCCAACAATTAGAAGTCGATAAACATTATTTCCTACTTATTCAGCGCATGTCATAGTTCATCATACGATTAGAATTTCGTGAATTACAGATAACAGTACTTTAACCCAATGAACTGGATGATATTTAATATTATTTACTTGGTTGATAAGCTATTGCTGAACGATGGAGATCTTAATTGCTTAAATTAAACTTATATGTCTAAAAATTGCATGTTTATATATGAATATTGTAGAACGAGTGTTTTGGAATTTATTTCATTTAATGATTATCTTATTATATATTAGAATAAATTATGTTTGTTGTATTTGTATGTTCCCTTAACTATCCATCATTGTTTTTATTATATTCCGTTAATTTTAAATGATTTAGATTTTGCCAATAGACCGACTAGAGATGAAACACTAGCTAAACTTGCGCAGCTACCAAAACCTATGTTTTACAACGAATGAATATATTTCGACTTGACTTGCTATTCTTAACACGGATGACACACGCCGTTCGTCGTTTTTGTGCGGAAAGATATTTCCTTTATTTTCAATTTGCAGCACGTGCACAAATGCTTCATCACATGTCTATTTGCTAACGTGGAAATTTTAAATGTGTATTTTGTCTTTATGAATATCATTAATTTAATTATTTAAAGATCATCTTCGCCATTGGTTTCAGCAATAAATCATAGTTCAGAAGGTCGGTGTATCCAACATCAGAGTGACCGTGATAATCACTACTGTTTGCCACACTTGTTAGCCATATCCGCTTGTCCTAATTAATCAGTTGCAGTATTTTTCGATATATTGGTTGAAATCTTTAAATTATTGACTTAAGAGACTACATTTAAGAGTTTTAGCTTGGAGAAATACACTACCTGCTTAATTAATGTCCGTTTAAATATCAAATACGATTCCTAGCAACGCGATGGAATATTCATAAACAAGAAGTGTTCTCCGAACCGGTTAATCGATCTTGTTAACTGCATCTTACTTGCATTTTCAATCGATTTTTATGTATAAAAACTTTAAAATCACGTGTCTGTTCGCCATAGAATAATATTACATTAAATAATGACTCTCCAAACCTGAAGATGTAAGTCGTGTTCCCACGTAAGCCTCTTAAAATCGGAGTTCAGTTTAATAGGGTAATTAGCACTTGTTAATGAACCGATGAGATCATAAATACTTATTATACTTAATGATTTTGTTCCCTTTGTAGTAGAGGCTCTTGGAATGCTGAATCAATCCAGACATGAAAAAGAACTGGTAGAAAGCACCCATGACCCCCGAAGTTAATGCTTTCCTCTCTCAGTGTATAAGCAACGCAAGATTTTAAAATGACAAATCAGAAATATATTCTATGCTTTAATTGTCGATGGTTTGATTTCTTTTTGAAAGCCTTATATTACTTTGACAATTACGCCAGGAATAAAATAAGGAATGTACTTGACATTCCTTATAACTTATATGTATCAGTAAAGTAGTTTTCACCGTTTATCGGTGGCTTGTAGCTGTATCGGCGATTAGCCGGTTCGCATCACAGGAAGACCGTATAAGCTGAACTTTTTATCACTCACCGTTAGTTCCATTGGATTGATTGACAATTGATTCCGGCCTGTTACGTGTTTGATAAAAAAATACGAAGCTTATACAAAGCGTAATTCAACAGTTTAACCGATCAATTTCCCATATTTCCAAGGACTGAAGCGATGTCACTTTAACTAATATACATGTTTGTAATTAAACAATAATTTCAGTACTACCTACAGGTCAGGGACCTCCTATTAGCCTTAAACTGGCTTTAACAATATTTAAAGATTTAAAAGATTTATTTCGTAGTAACCCAATACAGTAATTCAAGTATTTGTGAAAGATGACTCCTGTTTTAGCTCTGAGAGCAGTGTTACAGAATCCAACTCCCACCTCCGAATATATGGAACAATTGGAGTTATAATTAAGATACAATTATATTAATTACATAAAGCATAATTTATGTATTATAAATGTGTCGTGTGTGTGCGTGAGTGATTGTAAAAATACTGTAGCTTATTGTACATGGGCTAGAGATGTTATAAAGACAGAAAAGACAACGAGGAGGTCAAATTAAAAGATAGGAGGACAACTTACCAAAGGGATGGAGAAGACCAGACCAACATTAACAAAGAGGTTGCTAATAATTAATTATACTTAACACAAATAGCATTTTATATCGTTGGATAGTATTTAAGTTATTAACTTTGTGAAGGTCAGCGAATAAAGGATATTATTATTATTATATAAATTGAAACTTGAATTGCTCACAGCTTTTGCGCGATATAAAAATGTTCGGACAGCGAATGCTATGTGGGATTTACGCATTACCATAATTCGTTGACAAAACCTTATATAGCCCGGCGCCTTGTCACCAACCGGATAAAGAATGGACGCAATCAGCCTATTTCACCATCTGTTATTGTGATTCAAAAATGTAATATGACAAACAAAACACTGTAACGACAATAGCATTTGGGAATTATGGTATCTATATTAACAAATTTAAGTACAGTGTTTATACCGGTATTAAAAGTGGCGGAGTTTTGCGGGGGCCCGATGTAGGCCATTGATTGAATTTATAAACTGATACAATACTTCTACGGCGAATATAAGAAAATACTTTGAAGGCGATGCAATTTATTTGTATTTATACAACGTCCAACTTTTAACAAAATGATTATCCGTTAGTACACTTGTTAAATATGAATTTCATATGGAATATCCAAGACATAATATAAATTAGGATAAGGTAGAGTAGGCCACACAGAAGTTCTTTGTTAGGTAACAAATGCACGTACTTTGGAAAACGTGCTAATCTGTGGTATCACTTATAATGCTTCTTTTGTTAGCAACCAAAGCCAAAAGAATATTCAATGTTCGGACATTATTAAGAAATAATATGAAGTGTTTGACTTTGGCAAGCTAACCTCAGAAAGTATTGGTTCAAAAGTTATTATAATGTTGGATTTATAAGACTGATAAAATAACATCACTACTATAAATAAGAACGGAAAACAAATTAAAAATGTTCTTCATTTTTACGCAATACAATACCTTAGATTTCACCCATCTTAGGGGATATTATCATATGATTAGTCAGTTGTAAGTAATACTTTAAGATGCACTCAATCTTATAGTTCGATTCGCCTCTTTCGACAAATGTAGTTGTTTATTGTGTGACCAAAATGTTAATAACTGGGTTCATAAAATTTCCTCTCCAAAACGACATCCGTATTGCGATTATCTCGAGCAGAAACATAACGATTACTTCCATTTCTTACGCTTCGTGCAAATCTAACTCGAAATCTCAAATGTAATTAAAGTTTCAAGCCTCTACGCTAACATTATTTACGGATACGTATTTAAGTAATGAGATCATGTATGCTCACCGTAAGATAAATATATTACAGATAGAAGATAAATTACAGATTTTGTTCTATCCTGACCATTCTGTTCGCTAACCATACATAGTAATTATTTTCGAAGCTCTGCAAACTGCTGCTCCCGACCTAACCCTCGCTAAATATAAAGTTGGAGATGTAATAAATTAAACAGTGCAATTTCCGCTGCAAGATATTTGCATAAATTCCGATCGGTGTCAATTGCGGGTGGGTAGTAGCTAATAATTCAAGATTATGATGTCACCACCCACTGTGCGCTTGATTCAGCATTAGATAGATCCTAACGTTATAGTTTTGTATCAATGGCTAAACTGTGTTATTCAGTATCTTATATATAAAATTCTCGTGTCACAGTTTTCGTTCCCATACTCCTCCGAAACGGGTTGACCGATTCTCATGAAACTTTGTGAGCGTATTGAGTAGGTCCCTGAGAATTAGCTAGGATCATATTCATCCCCCTAAATTTAGGGGCAGTCTACCCTTAAGTTTGTTTAGTTTTTTGAAAAAAAATTGAAACAAAATTTTACAACTTACAAAAATATTTACAATCCTAAACTTTCACCATTCTACGATGAACCCTTATTTTTTTATTTATTAATTGAAAATTGCAATCACATGTATGGCGAAACAACGCAGGATACATTTCATAGACGATTTAGCCCCAAGGTAATTCCATGTTTTTCAAACAGCAACGAAAAATTATTTGCTAGCCAGCTAGAAGCTAGGTTTGTGTTCAAGTGGAATACATCATAAATGTATATCATTTTGATTTAAAATAGGGTGCATATGATATCATACATAGAACAAAAAAGAAAAGGCAAAATTTGTAACGCTACAGGTAATGTTTGCGTTCAGATTATTAACACTATAGAAGACGGAATTAAAGTGAAAAATACCATTTAAACCTGGCCATTACAGGCGATTTAAATGTTAGCGTAAAAAGCAAGCATGTTATAACATGTCAATTAATTTTTAATTTATTATGAATGATATATTGCGATTGAATTAAAATTGTTATCTTTAGTGGGGTAGAAATGAAGCTACGAATGCACTATTGTGAAGTAAGTACTTCTAAGTCGAGTCGAAGTTATTCGTTATAAGTAAAAATCCGCATCCGCAATTTTTATCCGTCTTTTGAAGCGAGGCTCTGCTGAACCTTTGAAAATTGGTTTAGTCGTATTAAATAGTGTGTTTATGCAAAGGTATTCTCCTTTTTTGGAGATGGTTTTTATTTTAAAGGTTTTAAACTATAAATTGACCTTTTATATTGTTTTTCCTAGTTGTGAGTGCGAAGTAGGTAAATTATTTAAAGCCTAATTAGTAGCAACAAGTTAGTACGTCGTGCTTTTATCAAAATACCGGAAAACCACACATTTCCTTATAAAGGACGACTGCGAATGTTATGAATCTTCTTTATGACAATGCAATATTGGATTATAAATATATTTGTAATAATAATAATATTTGATTCTTATGTGTTGACACCATAGCAGCCATCTATTGATTACTTAATCAATCCAGTCGAAAAGTATCGACATTTGTTAGAATATTTTGGAGTTAACAGATAATTGTGACTGTCAATTTATTATAGACAAATAATTAGCAATAAAATAAAATTTCGTCTATAATTAAAGCTCTAGGCTATCCTATCTCTTAAGTTGGACTGCTCACGGTGTGCCAATTTAATTTCAAATCGGTTAAGTAGTTTATCCTAAAAATCCATCGCGACAGGAGATTTGTATGTGTTAAAAAATATATAAACTCATGAGTTTGCTAATATTAGGAATTAGATTCGAATTGATTTTTTATGTGAAAGATGTATTCGAACAAATTTGCTCAAAGACGTGCCGTTACTTGCTTGGTTATTCTATATAGCTCCTATAGATAGTTATGTATTAAAAATGATTATGACAATTTGCACAGGCATAGCGTCAGTTTCCATTTTCCTTACTGTCATCGTTCGTACTTGTTTCTTTTTTCATAAGAGGTTTCATATAAAAAAAAATTAAAGTAACAGGCAATTAGAAATATTAATACAACCGAAGAACATTGTGTATCATATTTTTGAGAACTGTGAAAATAATATTTCATTTAAGATAAGCTCGTGACCATTATTGAGCAAGCGCACTAAATAAGTCGACGCCATGACCCATTGACTCCAACCACAAATAAACGGACCATACAAAATCAATCTTTGAGACGCAATTTTTAGAGATGAATAACAATATTTTTGACCTCATCATCATGGATACCTTATTTATGGTTCCATATGACTGAAACTTAGCTGTCTGTTCGTCTATCTCATGAACGATGATAGTTAAGCAATAATTGTAAATTTCACATATGAAGTGGCAATAATAAAAAATACAAAAGCGAAAATAAAATAATTATTACAATATATAAAAGCTGTTTTTCATTTTTACGAAACATATTTCAAATCAAATTGTAATACACGAAACTATACATTGTTTTTAATAAAGTGGCTTTACCCAAATAATTCTAAAACTATAACATATCTGGAGTTACAAAAATTACTTCAAGGCATACCATATTAAATATATACTTATATATTTAAAAATAAACATTAAACTAAAAAGAAGAAAATATCACCAAGTGTTACCAATTCGATATATTTTATTCATATCTCTAACGTATTCTAAATATGTTCAAGCAATTCAACTTACTGTGTGAATGAATAAATTCCGAGATTTCTTCAAGTTTAAGTCAAATTAAATAAAAAATACCCTTTACTAACTAAGCTCAGCTATTTTTACAGACCCGTTATTTTTATATAATCTACAATATTTGGTTTATTTAGTTTCCCGCCACAACTAATGACTCTACAAATAGGACACAGTCGGAGTCGCTCTCGTTTTTTTCTCGTGTTTCACAACTTCTAATTGTTATTTGGCGCCAATGAATTCTATTTTCAAAATTTTATTTTTACAGGCAGTTTAACTCTGTGTTATCGTATACCAAATCAAATTATGAAAAGAGGTTGTTATTGTTTTAAGTTTTACAAAGCACTACACATAATTTAACAATTGTAATAATCAATTATGTATATTATGTACTACCCTTTGTCTAACATCATAACTAAATTTAACCTAAAAAAACCGGTAAAACCTTAATGCTGTAAGCTAAAAAGTCCGCCACACTCGTATAATTAACGTTGGTTTTTTTTTAGCATTCATTTTTCAAATATAAATTTGCTTACCTTCGTCCAACGTAAGTGCACTTGTAGAAACTGCGAGTAGCAGCAAAGGGGTGAGGGCTCGAATGGCCCACGAAGCCATACTTCCTGGAAAACACAAAATGTCGATAGGTACGTAGAATATTTCATATTATTTAAGGAATTTCTTACTTGTTGTACTTTATATTCAAAACATTGACATACAACGACTATGGTTAACAAAAAATAAAAGGACTACTAATAATTTTTTTATAAAAGTCAAATGTTTAAATTAAATGTAGGTATATCTTTAATTACCAACCTTTTAATGTTTGTCTCGGAAATTATTATATTAATTGATAATTATTCAAAAAGCACGAATGTTATTTATTATAGATTTGATAACTGCCGTCATGTTAATCGAAATAATGTTGGCGCGTACGCAACGAAACACCAGTTAAACTAACGCGCCTCAACTATTCGAATTCATCATTTTTTTCAGCCAGTCGCGCCTTTGTGAATCAAGAGTTGACAAACGACAAGCTACTGACAGATCAAAGCATAATAAGATCATCTACTTATTTTTTTGTATTATTTAACCCTGAAAACTGACATTTTGTAAAGAATATTTTTTATTATTTTTTATTTATTATATAATTTAAAAAAATCATATTCATAACAATAGAGTGCTGTACTAAGATTTTAGTAATATGGCAACATACGGACTGTACATAGAATGTTATTGACGCTGGTCAGTGTTGCCGTTGTAGGATTTGTGAATTATCTCGGGGAAGCGACTGCTCCAGCACCGTATATTTTATTTAATGTACTAAATGAAGGGCGACGTAATGTTACTAAAATATACCTCCTTTTTGGGAATTATGAGAAATAAAATATCTCTATAATATATTATAGAACTTTAACACGTTTGATTCTCGAATAGATCCTTAATTAAAGTGAAATAATTTTGGCCTTAGTCACCGTTATTAAAATAAATAAACAGGCAGCACTTGTTGTTAGTTTGGGAAGAGTGACTTGTATGATAAATGTAAATGTCATAGTTATCGGAAATTTGGAGTGGAAATTAATCGCGATGGCTGAAAATAGGGAAGAAATTCTAGCTAATTTTCAGGTGAGTAAACAAAGTGTAGTTAAAATGTATCTATATTATTATATATTATACGATTTCTTCCCAAGTATGCAGGTTATGTGATGAACAAAAACAGTGACTCTAATAACTGCTATTTATTAGCTTTTATAGTGTATATATGTGTCATTTAAGCCATTTATTTAACAAAGATCCTTTTCGTGTAGTTATAATTAAAAACTAGACAAAATTGTGAGTGGTTTTTCGAGAGTAATGTAACAATGACATTGAGTCTTTGTGTTATTTTATTTACGCCTTAATCCTTATGATATACAAAGTTCTTTTTATTTTTATCTTATTAAATAAAAAAGTATTTTAATTTACAGACCATTACTAATGTTGAAGATGTTGATGAAGCATTATTTCACTTGGAAGAAAGCAATTGGGATTTACTGGTATGTATTTCAATTATTTATGTCCAGTGGAACAAACTCTGATAAATTTTATATACCATGAGTGTATGTATTAACTTTGAGTATTTTGTTTAGTCTGCAATAAACAGAGTGTTACCTCAAGATGGCAATTCAACAACTCAGACAAACAATGCACAAGATGAAGAGATGATAGACGATGATATATCTGTGATAACACCAAAAAACCACCCACCTGGTAATGTCTTAATCTGATTTATAATTTTTAAAAGAGGAACTTATTATTATTTATTATTAGTCTTCAACATGTTGTTTATAAATTTTGTTATAAAGAATTGTGCTATCTTAGTTAATTCCCATACATGTCCTTAACATTTGATATATTTTGTAAATGCAAAGTTAATAAATATTAATGTTCATAGATCGGCAAGATAGTAATCAGGCTTCAACCTCTTCATTAAGAAACAGCTCCTCTGATCTAGTAGAACTACAAGTTAACTGTAATAATAAGATAAAAGAGATCATTATGTCTGGTTCAGCAACTGTCAGTAAGTATCTTAACAATATACATTAATGTGTCCAACCTGAAACTTAAGTCATATATAGCATATATATAATAAATAAAATAATATTTATATAATTACACTATGAATATATTTGATAATAAATCTTGTGTTTCTTACTAAATTATTTTTAATTCTGATAATATAAGCATCACATGGCTGTGTAGATTAAGATGCACCTTCTCTATCAATGAATGAAGGAACTGGCATTGCATCACATTTGTGAACAAAGTCAGTTCCTTCATGATATGGATGTATTGAGAATTTCAAAAAAATGAGCAAGAAATTAACTTTTTATATTACCCACAGGTGATTTAAAAAATCGTTTAGAAATGGTATTTGGTATACCTGTGTGTCAGCAACAGATATCTGGTCTCGGTGGGTCTAAGGCAACGTCCACAGCACTTCTTTCAAGTTTAGGTCTAGCTCGAAATGCTGTACTTCGATTAAAAGCTTCTGATGGATTGATGGCTGATGAAGAGTGAGTATATTTTAGTATCTATTTTTGTGATTTGTTCATTTTTATGTAGATTCAAATGTCTTTGTTCTCTTTGTAGAATTTTAATGTGTGCTTGTTTATAGTGTGTAAATCTGTTTTAAGTATGTAATTATTTGAAATATATTCCAGGGTAGCAGAAAGACTGACAACTACATATGTTTTACATGTGAAACACGAAGACAGAGATTATACACTGAAATACCCAGGCACGAAGACTGTTCAAGAGGTTAAGAATGATCTCTTCTCACTAACAGATATACCTGTCCGACATCAGGTATGTAGTCATTGTTGGCATACAAAGACAGACTTATATTATATAAAAATATAACTTAATTATGGAGAATTACTTTGTGTGTTTCACAATTAATATATTACAATTTGAAAGGAAAATAACATTTTCTGTTATTAGCTATTAGAATTTATATCATTTTAATTTGATTATATATACTGAACAATAATTTACGCTTAGTACTGGCCCAAGCCTATAAAGTATTATAAGCTAGGCTTGTAGTCAGAGATGCTATTTCATTCATTTTCTTTACCAATAATGTTATATTTATATATAGATATTTTACTATATTGGAAATCATTTCATAAAACTAAATCATCCTTATGTCTCTTTCTATCAACCCGTGATGGAAGGAGACAATACATATGCTACTGATGTCTGAATGTTAACAGGTATGGACAGGTTGGCCAAATGTAACAGGGTTGGACGACACTGTGCTAGCAATGGTGGGACTAAATCTACCTCAACACGAACTCACAGTTCGTGGAGCTCCTAAACAGAGAGAATATAAGAGGGTAGGTGCATTTTTTATTAATTTTCCATGACACAAAGTCCAGTTTTTTGTCAATAAATTAATTCTAGTCTAAAATTGTTTTCTTTTGTTTTTAGAACAAAGATTTTTTCGGCTAAATTAATATTCTAATCTTATTGGTTAAAGTATGTTATAATCTGAATGTTGTGATAGTCTATACTTTAATATTTTTCTTTTTTATATTTTGTAATTATATTTCTTTCTCATTGTTATATAAGTATATAATTTTTTTTAAATCCTGTTTGTTGACTTGTTTGCTATAGATATGAAACTGATGATATATAAATGAGATATACATATAGATTTTTTTCAGGATTATTTACACTATTTATACCTCAAGAACAGGTGAACCAATTTGAACAGCTTTTTATTTATAAAAAGTATATATGGGTTAGCAGACATAACATAATATCTCCATTATCATAATTTTGTTATCTCTATTACAGATAATTGTAGATAGTTCGGACAGTGAGAACAGTTCTGTTGAAGAAGTAGAGGATGCGGATTCATTCCCTGCTGAAGATGATATGTTTGTGGATGTACCCTCCGAGAGACTTCAGCCTTTGAGTGAGTGATAGTTCTTTATAGTATTGCGGTGTAATTAACAATTTAATACAATTTAGTTACAAGCCAAAAATCGCGAGTCAATTCATGTTGGGTTCCGTATGATCATGTGTAACGGAAAAAAAAATACGGTTCACGAGAATTACGGCAAGTCTCGGTAATAGGGTCCCGTTTTTAAGCCTTGAGGAAACCCAAAAGTTATTTCTATTAAGGTCTGCTTTAAGGATTTATTGATTCAAATTAATATTTTGTGAAATGTTGTATATTGACATAAAT
The DNA here is from genome assembly GCA_963693355.1 of Pontia daplidice. Taxonomy (NCBI): domain Eukaryota; kingdom Metazoa; phylum Arthropoda; class Insecta; order Lepidoptera; family Pieridae; genus Pontia; species Pontia daplidice. Next base: position 7,279,879 of record CAVNZL010000139.1, read on the forward strand.
AAAGGACAGTCGTTAACAACAGAACACACACTTGACACAACTCTATGATGTAGTTAAAAATCTACAACAGTAATAACTTTTATGGCGTCTAAAATTTTTGTATTCAACAATTGTCACATGTATAAAAAAGTAGGTTTTGACAAATGACGTATTTTGAACGCGATATCTGTGACGTGACGCTTTCATATTTTACAACGATTTTTTTGTAATATTTTTGCGATTTTATTTATTATAACCACATGAGTTCCTGTGACGCTAGAGACCAGGGCGTGACCGAAGGCGGGGAAGTAGGGGACGGGGACAAACAGACTCAGCAAGGTCCCAGCGTAGTAAAACTTACATTACGCAAACGGATCAAATATAAAAAAACACGAATAAACATACCAAGGAGCTCTAAGACCAAGGCCCTACATTTAATTAGAGCTATGGCCGCGAAGGAAAAGGTTCGGCGACGCAAGTTAGCTGCTTTGCGAATTCATTCGCCTGTCAATGTTTAGTGCAAGAGAATTTTGCAAATGGTGTATAGACGATATAAAATTTGTATTCGATTTTGGTCTTTCATTGTATCAATGTAGTACCGAATGTACGTGTGTTGAACTAAGGTAAAAAAAAGTCAGTTAGGTTTTCCAACGATGAAATTTCGAAATAAAAATAAGGCATTTTTAACTGAGATTTTAGTGACTGCGATTTCCTACATTCATTGTTAGCCCGGCCCCATTGTTATTAAAATCTTGGCGCGATATTTTTTTCATATATAGCCTCCCTCTATAAATGGAAAATGTTTCAACTCGCAGTTAGAGTTTTGTAAGATTAACGCGATTCAGCTTCACGAAAAAGAGGTAAATCACGTTTATGTACATTAACATTGGTATATCCTTATTAATTTTAACATAAAATTACTCAGCCTATACAATGTGAGTTTCATTTAACCTAGTTAAGGAAAGGCGGTAGTTTGTATAAAATTGTCTGATTATTCGAATCATTAATCCCTCGCTTGAATCTCTCCACCCTGGATTGGCGATAATATACGATATAATATTATTGATAAGATAATATATAATTGAAGAGCGAGCCGAACTGGTGTATACTAGTTTGAAAGTTCAAATCCCTTCCGTAGAGTAGGTAGTATGTTTCTATTTGAAATCGTCTTCCCAGTGTCGGAACACGTAGAAGACGAGGCCTTGGGTTGTATAGAGTTCGCGCAGCGGTTCAGGGCGCGCTACGGCCCCAACTCGCCCAGCTTCTTCGAGGGGACGCTGCAGGACGCCATCAAAGAGTCTTGCCTCACGCCCGCCAAAGAGGTAAGCACGATGTTGTCTTTTAGCCGCGGTAACTAATAACCACTTGGTGTGTACTTATGTGTTAAAGGAATCTTAAAATCAAAATTTATAATATTATTTCAAGGAAAATACTTTATGAACGGTTTTAAGGTATGTATTTTTGCAAAACTTAAATATATTTTACATTATTTTAAAATTTTCCGACGTTTCGCGTACTTTACAGCGTGCGTCTACCGTGACCAAAATTCAAAACGTCCCCATGAGGAGCTCCAAACAGGTTTCCAAAAAGTCTGACAAAGGCCAAATTAATTAACTACGTTAATTTTAAAAGATACGTCTTTTAAAACAATTTTTATACTCTTGGCCTAATGAGTTTAGAAATGAACAGCTACAGCGACTAAATAAGTAGAATACGCCTAACGCCTTTATAAGTACAGTGTGCCCATTATCTGTGACACTTACCACAGAAAAAAATGATTTCTCTTTGGCATAGTCAAATTTATTTTGTAGAAATGCAGATAAAGATCTCGTCACATAAAACGTTAGGTTGGACTCGAGGGGAGCTATTCATAGCTTGTGTTGAAATACAACTGACAAACACTTTAATGAAATTAATTAAAAAGCTCCGTTGCCGCAATTCTCACCATAACAGAGCCCGTTCGATTCCCAGCAGGATCGAGATTTGCGTGATGAAGATAACGAATAAAATTATCATTTATTCATGTAGGTAACATTATGTACACTTATGAACGTCGATAAAATGCTTCTTAATTTACATTTACTGCCAGTTCACTAAACAAGGGCGTAGAACGGACAAGAAGAACTGGCAAGAACTCTTTTCGCCAAGTTTTGCTTTCATATAAGTCATTAAGGAGCTGCAATAATTATATCATGCTCTATGCTAATCTCATTACAATAATTAAAGAAAAGAAGGGCTATTCTTCGTCATATACAAACATTACACTACATAACACTAGCTAATTAATAGAATCGGGCGTTCCTTTGCGGGGAGTCCATAGTACAAAACCCCAACAGACAAATCTACAAGCAATACTCCGCGAAAAAACCCACAACTACGTCATGATAATCTCTCATCGAACGCTGTTCTTGAGGCAACATCCTGATGATGTTCCTGTGTCGCGGCGAAAAGTGCGTCGAGTGGTTGTATTTTTTCGCGGAGTGTTGCTCGTAGATTGGTCTATTGGGATCTTGGGAGTCCATTTTATAAAATTTAAAATACTAATTGACAACGAGCGGAGCTTGTTCGTAGAGGCCTCCGGGTCGAGTGTTTGAGGGTTATTTCTATTAATAGCTCACTTAGGGCATTATCCACGCGTGTGAAATGCGATGTTATCGGTCTTCTGTAAAAAATTCCAGAGGAAACTGCTCGCCGTGTATCTGCATCATGAGCATTCGGTTCTGTCGAACGTGTTTTGCGCTCAGCTGCTCGGCTGCGAGACGGTGCTGCAAACACTTGCGGCAAACTTCATTGTGTACGGCTGGGACCTCACTTACCCGGACAACATGAACCTGTCAGTACTTACCTTATGCTTGCGATTTTATATTTAGTTTTCTCGCGGATAGTTTTTTTTGTTTTGCTTGTGGATCAGATGAGAGAGCCTTCAAAAGAAGAGCGTACCAATCCTTTAAACTTTATAGGTCGGCAACGCATCTTAAAGCTTTGCAGGTGTCCAGGGCTGCGGTTCTCTAAGAGAACCCGTCTCCTGTCTCATAATAAAAAATCTGTGATTTAATAATGTTATCATAATGAAATTTATTGAAAATTATCATTTTCGCATTGTATGTACGCATTAAATGAGAATCGACCTTCACAAGTTCTATCAATATGAATAAATTATGAATAAATTGGAAAATGTTAGCTATATGATTGAATATCCCTCAGATTGCTCACATCGGTGACAAATGCCCTGGACCTGGTGGCGAGCAGAACCATTCGAAGGATTCCCATCGACCGGCTGCCTGCGCTGCTCATCATCATGCGATTGAGGTCCAACACGGAGATCTACTCGGTCATCAATGGTAAGGTTATATTGGCTACTTAATTTAATTTTAATGAAATTTTATATTCGAACTCTAGAAAATAGTATTATGGTCTGTGTTCATTCCGAGTGTGAATGTTCAGGCAACGTCGGCGTGTCAGAGCTGGTCGGGGGGTTGATGGAGGCGGTGGAGAGATTCGCAGTTCAGCGGGAGGAAGACGCCAAGGTGGAGAGGGAGAGGCTGGCGAGGCAGCGAGTCAAGTGGGAGCAGGACGAGGCCTACCAGAGGAGCCTCGAGGCTGACAGGTGCACTAAAATACCTGTGGGTGCTAAATTGTAACGGTGTAAGAGAGCCTCAATCGAAACGACACTTGCAGAGCCAAAGAGGAAATAAAGAAGCAGCAAGAGCTCGAGCGCAACCAGGAAATGGAGAGAGCGGAGTCGGAGCGGCAGATGCAAGAGGCGCGGAAGGAAGCGCACCGCCGAGGCGCCGAGGCCCGGGTGCCCCCGGAGCCCGAGGCGACGGCCGGTGACGTCACGCGCATCCGCGTGCGCCTGCCGCCGCCGCACCACGAGTGCCTCGAGAGGCGCTTCCGGGGGCACGACACGCTGGCGGTGGGTCCTTCTGCACTCTCACTTTTCACTTCAAATGAGACAAACATTTATTCCACATCTTAAACTTGATAATACTTAGTGCTAAATACAAATCGGACGCGTGAAAGAGAAACACACTCAGCATATGCCCCGCCAACAATTTCTTGTTGACGGAGCGCCGGTTTTCAGTGTGCCCCCGGCGTGACCTCTGGACTACCAGACATTTAAAAAAAAATTATAATAATAATATAGACACAAAAAAATACAGAAATCCTCACTATCTACCAAATATTAACAATATAAATATGCCAACCACCTTTGATAAAAAAGTATTTAAAAAAAGTTACAAAAAAATGGTAATATTGATCCACAATAACTACACACTTTAAGTACAAACAACTAAATCTGGTTTTGGAAATCTAACAATAGACATCTTTTAAATTTAAAACTCATTAATGATATATTTTCACAATCTATGACGAAACATTTTTCAACAAACAATAATATTACTAACGATAATATATAAATATTTCGAACAATGCCAACTTAAATAAAAAACACTTGTCAATTTTCTGTCACTGAGTTGGTTTTGAAAGTGCTCGATTGGGCGAAGCGTTGCTGAAGTTGGAACATTCAACATTGAGCATTATGCCGCATAAAGCGCTCTAGTGCTGTAAATGGAAAACTACCTGTATCATAAGTGGCATCAGTTTAAATTTAGAATGGCTTCCGATTAAAATTGGCAACATTTAATAATCAATTTAAAATTCTAAATTTAAAATGAGAATTTTTAAATTTAGAATAATTCTAAAAAAAATATCGTTCGTGATAAACATTCATGTACCAGTGTGCACTTTTCAATGGAATTTGATAACAAAGGCTGGTTTGCATTTTCAGGCGCTGTTAGACTTCCTAGCGTCGAAAGGCTACCCACACGAGAACTACAAAGTTATTTCTAGCTGGCCTAGAAGAGACGTAAGTGTAATTACTACCTCCATGACTTAGTGGTTAACTATATAGAGTTAGAAATATTAATTTAATATTTAATATTCAGCTAACCACGGAATCTCAGAGCAGTACATTGAAGGCGCTTAAGCTGTATCCACAAGAAACAATCGTACTAGAGGAGCGGTGAAGCGCGCTAGCTATTTGCAACTACCCACCATTTGTCATACGGTTTTATACTTAGACGGGGGATCTCCTCTTAAGACATCAAATTGCCGTTTTTAATAAAAAATTGTAAATGTGGGCATTGTGAAATTTATTTTGCCGTATTTATTTTTAGATTTGTATAATTTCTCGAGATGTTTAAATGGGTTTATTTTTCACAAATATTTATATGAGCCAGTCGACGTGTTTCTGAATTTTAAAGAAATTCGCTCCCCTAAACACGCAACGTATGACGTATTTGAAGGAATAACTGATTACATGAAGAGGTATTGCAATGCATCAGTGGAATAAGCATTGTCTGATTACAATAATATCTTAATTTGTATAAATTGCATTATGTTAATTAAATATTTTAAGATGGATTGTTGTTTTTGTTGTCCCTTTTATCTTTTGACTAAACTTGTTCGGCACCCGGCGCAATGGTCACGCCGGGTGCCGAACTGAAGGTCATAGGTTCAACCAGTACATTAAACGTTTATTTTATGAGCATAACTGCTGACTGTATAGGTGTTATATAAGTTATAAATAGCCATTTTTTCGATGGGAAATACATTGACAGACGTGGGCCAGGACAACATATAAATGGAGGAGTATGGTAGTCAGGGTCCACAAAGGAACCAATGTGTTTTAGTCTGTAGTGGGACCCACTAAACACATCGGTCCCTCCTTAGCGCTAATGACGAGGCCTGGTAACAAGCTATAAAAAGCCCTGAGCTAACCGTCTGTGTGTAAAAAAAAATATTATTTACGTTTGTGACTTCGTGATAAATCGTAAGTATACGTAGACTGAGTCTTTCAGTCATTAATAAATCAATTTTAATCACTTGATGGATATAAATATCCCCAGTAAAGGTTGTAAGATAAATAAAAAAAAAAATTCAAATAATAATACTTAATACAATCCTTTTTTTACTAATTTATTGATGCATTGAAAGTTTACTTCGAAGACTTTGTCTCTGAAAGTTTTTGAGGCTGGGCAACTAAGAACTCATTATATGATGAGAAGTGTAATAACAATGAAGTCTTAAAAGAAGCGTCACAGGTTGTTCTCAATAAATTCCAAAATAGGTGCAGATTATCGAATGCTTTAGATTCTATATTGTGACTAACTGTTCGTAGAAGCAACATGCTTAGGATGCTCCGATGTCGGGCATTGAGTGTTTGAGGGTATTTTCGCGGTATGTATATATATTTTTTTTTTTTATTTATAGAAACTATTTAATAACATATATCTTTCTGAAAAATTGTAATGACGCTGTAAAGATTAGAGATAAAACTTTTAAACAATGTTTTATTTGATGAACTATGTATAATAATTTGAATCATATACGCAGTAAATGGAAATTACTTTCTACGGTTATATTACAACCTTCTTTGTGCTAGGAAATAAAACATTGCATCATATGTTATAAGTATTTGAAAATAATGGATTTTTGTGATGAGAGATTCGTTATAAAAATCTTTATATAGAACTTGTTTAAACAGACTTCAAGTCTATCTGTGGAGACATGCTTCTGTAAAATAAGAACGTAAACCCTTAAGTGGAGCTATCTTTAATTATAAATCATATTTATTTATAACGGTTTTTCCTATATCTAAAAACAATGTTCTCTATTACTAAAAGAGTAAGTGAAAAGGTCATGCCAATAGAAAGCAGAAGGAGTGCAGTGGAGAACTCTTGAATGTCGACTGAAATGGCGCGCGTGTCGGGTGTCCGAATGCAAGGAGGTTTCGATTCGTCCCACATTGCCTGCAATCTTCTCATCACTCCTGTTTCCAACATTTTACGTATCCTGAAATGAGCAAGTATACGTGCATTACATATGATATACATATGTATGCCAGTAATAAGTAGCAGATAAGTAATAAACGACAAAGGCGATTATCAATTCATCGCAATATTTGTTCTCAGGTGATTAGATAATTTAATGAATGTTTTTTCGGATTTACGCTTTTGCACAGTCAAGTTGTATCCTTCCAAAATCGTGGAAAATTATTTGCGTAGTATGGAATTTTAATTTATAGGTTAGATTAAATTTTATTTTATTTGTATATCATATTCACCCAAAAGTTACGTGTTCCCTATATGGCGATCCTTTTTGCAATATAGCGCCCATCTTCTGCGGTGGTATCATGTAGACTTCTTGGACCTCACAAATCTCAGATTCGGTGAACGACCACCGCATCATTGGGTATGCAATGATCGTATCAACGTGGAAAGCGAATCCACCAGATTTAACTAGCTCCATGCCTTTTTTGGGTGGATAAAAATTATTTCCTCTTGGCGTCAAAACTTTCTGATGATACAGTGACTTTGCTATGGGATCGGTTGTACGCTTGAATAGAATTCGTTTATGATTAATTTGTTCCTCCATTCAATTTCTATTAAGCAAAAACGACTGTTCTCATCGAAAGCTGTTCGTAGAGGCAACATCCTAAGGACACAGAGTACGTCCTAAGGATGCTCCTGTATCGGGGGGAAACGTGCGTATTTAGTTTTAAGCCGAGAGGTGCTAATATCTATACTTAAAGGTATTAAGGTGAATATTTGTTTCCTGAAGATGTTTATCCCAGGACCTACTGGTTCTGATTGATTTTTTGTTATGGGATAGGCAGTCCATTTATCGGGGCAGAGTGTCAGCATCGACAATGGATAACAGACTTAGAATACTTATCAGTGAAGACGAGAACATCGATTATATAACTATAGAATACCTTAAAATAATCTTTGTTATAGATCACATCCTCGACGCCTATTTTTAGGTTGCTCTGTAATAATTCTGTCAATGTGCGAATTGTTTTAGAAGGTTCACGCAACAAAGTAGATACTAGCATTGCATTATAGTACTGATACACCGTCAATGTGAACATAAATGTTGTAAATAATGTAATCTTCACTGTTGTTGATCGTCTATAAATTGACATTCCTGAAATTACGGAAAATTGTACAAGTATTATGAACTAGTTTCGAGTTTTTGTGGTTGAATAATCATAAGAACTACTGGTGCGAAATGAAAAAATTCTTTGTTCAATCGTACCAGATATTTCGTTATTGGGATATACATATCACATTTCGAGCGGAACATAAACATAGAACGTTGTGAAAAGCGCGCTCTTTCTTTTTTCGCCCTTCCGCGTAATAACAAATCATTTATACTGATGAAATCGAATCTAGTCTATTCCTTAAGGAGACAACCGGAGGACGTATAAGTACACCAGTAAATTAAAATAATAAATAATATGCTGAAATAGGTCTACTCATATGTCCATACTACTACGTAGTATTTACCTACACTGTTATCTAGGAAAGCTATATTCGATCACCTACCTTGCTGGCCCAAGGCACTAAATACGAATAAAGCTGCGAGTGATGGTGTAGTATCCTCCGAACCCCCCGGCCTTAAGACTGTATTTAGTTTAAGGAGACCATAAAGAAATGCTCCAATAAACAACAACAATCCAATTGTGCAGTACCAGACAGAATTTACAAGAGGCCGTGTGTAAATTGTGAAACTACCGCCCGGATGCTTAGGATGTCGGAAAATGAAGCATATTCTGAAAGATGCTATTGGGTTAATTAATTTATTTATATACAGGTTAGTAGGTACATAGAACTTTCATGAGTTTTAACACCTGCTTCCCCACGTTTCGGCAACGTAGTCAACGACTTCCAGTCTATCCTTTCTAAAGAAAACAGAAGTACCCCCAATATCGGACTCCTTCCTCAGTAATGCGCCCACTAATCCATCAAAGGTTCCATTGCGCAAGTATCCCCAAGAGGTCGTACGTTGGAGTTTATACCTAATAGTCATTAAACATAAGGTTGATTCTAAATTGTTAAGTTTTTTGGACCATTATATTTACTTAGACTTACGTAAAATTATACATGTCTCGTAAATACATCATGAGTGTAAAAAACTTCAGCTTGTGTAATGAGTCGATTTGCGATTTCTTTTCTAGATTTAGAAAGTGATCAAATGTCATATGGCTGATTAGGTCCGGATATACAACAGTTAATTGCAGCGTGACTCCCGTCAAGTCTTTGTTGCGTTTTTTTAATAAAAATAAATTTCCGTCCCAATACCCAATTTCATTGAGGATATACCTGTCCTTTTGACTGTTTCGTTTACTGTATATGTCAAATATTTTATAGGTAGCGTTTCTTTTGCATAAGATAGTAACATCTGATGTAAACACAATAGGATACTGCGATAAAATTTCTCCCGTTGTTGTAATATTATCTGACTTCAATATCCAAGAAATAGGGCTTTGAAACGGCTCATGGAAGGCACTGAAACTCTTTTCCCAGAATTCACATGCTGTATCAACAATGACACCTAATCTTGAATAGCTATGCAACCATGTTTGTGAAGAAGCATTATTTATATGAGAAACCACTACTCGGATGTTATTTATCATAAACACTTTTTGAGCCTGCTGTATGTCTGATACTTTGTTAGTGCAATGTAGAAGTATAACATTTCCTATAGTTTTATACTTAAAAATACTTATAGTGACCAAAAGGTCAGTTATGGAAATCAAACTAATTATATTTGACGATAAATGCATGACTGTTTTGTTCTAAAACAACCAAACAACTAGAGCAATATTACAATAATACATTTAATAACAACCAGATTAACTGACAAGAAAATTACATGTATTACTGTCAGCAGACATTATATATGCAAATTGTAGTCCAGATTTAAATTAATGGTTCTCAACTTAAATAAATTAAAACACATAAGTGGTAAAGACATCTTGAAAAGGAAATTCAGCTTTATCTGGAACTAAGAGATCAGACAAGTAGCACACAGTACCAGCGGTGCCTTCATATAAGCTCTCAGGGTTATCTGGCAATCTTGCATCCCTCAAGAATTCATCTGTATTCATGAAACTGGCAAATGAGGTTGCTCTATACAAGTACTTGTCATCACCAGTTAGCCGATATAATAACAAAAACACCATTCCATTTCCAGCAACACCATGGCATATTCCAGGGCCTTTACGAAGTAGACCTTTTTGCCAAACTACCTCTGCTGCTTTTGTGCAAGCATTAAGGTACTTTGGATCTTTGTACACTAAATATGCTTTGGCCATGAGGTAAACAGTGCCTGGTGCTCCATGACACCAATGTACAAGTTTATGTTCAGCCATCCCAATTTCTTCCATGCAACAGGGCCAGTTTCCTTCGGCTGTTTGTAAGGATAATATAAAGTCAACTGTAGATTTAATGTCTGAAGCAGCAGATTTATTATGTTCTAGGTAACCAGGAACTGTCAACAACATTTGTAGTATAAAACTAATGCCATGAGCAGCTCCCAAATACTGAGTATTATAATAATGATACATCAAAGGACATGGGCTTTTGTGACTTTTTGAATACTCTTTACCTGACGCTACTATAACGTCACAGATTTTATAGAGCTCATCATTTGTAAAGACAGGGATTTTTAATTCACGACTTATCCACAGACCTCCTGCTAAATATCCTGCTCTACCAACGAAAAATTCATCACCACCACATTTTAAAAACTTTGGACTCAAATACAAGTTAAAGAGATTTTTATATTTTTTTAAATATTCATGGAATAAATCATCTCCAGTCTCTTTTTTTATTACAGTTGCCAAAGCATAAGTACCAGCGTCTCCGAGTAAAAACGATGTTTTATCGCCAGCTGATGTCTCCAAAGCTGGTTGGAGATATTGAAGGCTTTTTTCTAAGAAATATACTTTTTTATCGGACAGTAAAGCATTTCGTGATAAATAATAAAACATGTATGAAACACCGGTAGTTCCAACATAGAGTCCACCGTCAACTATCCTGGCAGAAGGTTGCAATCTTTTCGTGATAACTCCTACATGCTCCTCAATTGTTTTAATAACTTCGTCTTTATTTACAAGCCCCAGCCCAGGCTGGTAATCTTCATAAGGATTTGGAAAATGCCGAACCATTTTCAAACCAAAAGTTGTTGCAGAAACCAGAGTTCTAAATATTCCGGCAGTAAATCTATTTTGTAGCAGCTTATACATACAAAACTTTCGTTATACACTATACAGCCTAATAGGTGTTTTAAATTTGATGAATCTTTCGTAGTTTCGATTGTCTTGTCTTGAAAAATAAAAAATGCAGTTATGCCAAATCAAAAAAAAACAAAAATACGATTGTCACAATCAGTTAAATAGGGTTGACAGCTTTCACATCCCTGTTTTCTGGAAAACTTATTTTGAAGCCTGATTTTATATCGCCGCGATGTATACAATATACAGAAAATTTAAGTAGTCTGTATTAGCATAAAGCTAATTTATATATCTACATAATCTTTGCAAATACTGTAGGAGGTTTCTTAGCAACCGTTTAAAATTAAATAAGCTATGAAATGGACCAAATCATTTTGTACGAATTTATTTTTATAACAAATATCGTTTTAAATGGGGCCAAAAAGTTATAAATAACATACATTTAGATAATTGTATAGGTTATATAATATAAAACCAATGCCAATCACATATAGTCGCGGAAATGTAAGTCGTTAGTTACGTGAATAACTAAGTTTACGTAAGAAAGTAAGAACTACGTTTTTTAACCTCTCCGTAGGTAAGAAAACTCGCATTTAGATCTAGAGTAAGATCTGCACACTCCTTTGATGTAACTGCTTCCAAGGTTGAACACGGTGACGACGGTAATGGGCGATTTCTACAAATTAAACCTGCAATAGCCGATGCTCGTGCCTCTTTACAACGCTCTAACACTACTTTGTCTGGGTAATGAAAGCAAATTTACTATATAATATATATATATTGTACATATATGTGCGAAATGAAAAGCGGCTAGGCCACTGAAGTTATACCTACTCCTTTAACAGTAACACTTACGTTAATAGAGAAGATGGCCATGAGGGAGTCAGTTTGCAAGCAGTGGGCGAAGGAAAGGTGCAACTTTCTCGAACTCCACAGGAAAAAGATCGTCTGCCTGATAGAATAAGTTTAGATAGGTGAGATTTTTAACATTATTTATTTATCGTGTTTTTTTAATTAATTTAGCTAAATCACTTAATAAGACTCCCATAGATCATAAAATATTTATTTTACCTACATTATAGTGTTCAACCTACTACCTAACGCGATATTTGAATTTAAATATAGTAGATATCTATAAATACTAGGTAGCTCCAGTTTCTCTTCGCATTAGATGTGAATGCATAGACCTAACCTAACTATACTCCTTTTTCAGAAGAGGCTTATCAACAATACCACACATAGTAGGGGAGCCTGGTCTGAGATTACTTTCACTGCAGCACAATTTAATTAACAGTTTAGCCGGCTTAACGCCTCTAGATCTCGGGAAATTAGTGTTCTTAGATGTGTATGACAATCAAATCGATAAAATTAACTCATTAGACAGACTGTTTAGTCTAAGAGTGCTTCTAATGGGTAAGAATAGGTAATAAAAAACGTTATCTACCATTTAATTATACAACCGAAACTGAATATACTTAGTGTACTTTTTTTATACTTTTATACTTTTATACTAAATGTACTTTTTTAGAATCAAAAGAATAGAAGGGTTATCTAACCTTCTGAAACTAGAGGTATTAGACTTACACGGCAATAGAATAATGAAAGTTGGAGGACTATCGAACTTGATCGAGCTAAAAGTGCTCAATTTAGCTGGAAACCAAATAAAATTCATTGGACCGAGTGACCTTCACGGTCTTTTAGCTTTAAGGGAACTGAATCTTAAGAGAAACAGGTTGAAAAAGCTGCAAGGTTTTCAACTTACGCCGAAACTACAAAAGCTTTATTTAAGTAATAATGATTTGCAAAGGTAAGTTAGCTTATCATCACAAATCCAGTCTTTGCTTATAATGATGGGAAAGTACATTGTTATACTAATAGAAGAAAAAAACTAATAACGACCTTTACGCATCTGAATTTATTGAAAATTATACTTCTATTATATAAAATGTCAAATATAGCTACTATTAATAATCTTGTAGTGTAGAAGACGTATCCTCACTTGCTGAAGCTACAACGTTGATTGAAGTATCATTGGATGGGAACCCAGTTGCCTTGGGAGGAGACTGTACTCCATTTTTAGTATCCTACCTTCCGAATTTAGTATCATTATCAAATCTACACGTAACGGATCAAGTAAGTAAGATCTTATTGTCGTTGTATGGCATTAATATTTGCACTGCACATAAATCCTCCATTCCAGGTGCGAAATGCGGCGATGGCTTGGCGAAGTAATAAAGAGGCTGGTCATGCAGCTTATTGTGCTCTCAGCGGGTCAGCTCAACAAGCGGCTCGTAGGGATCAGGTTATCAATAATGCCAGAACCAACTGGGAACTTTTAAGGTATGTTGTTCTTAAGATTTTGTGCATTTCGATGTGAATTATAACATTCGTGCTATCCACAGAACAGGAAACAAATGCTTCCTTAATCCGACTAATCCTGAAAAACACAATGAGTCTGAAAATGATGTATGCGACGATAAACCTCAAGATGAAAAAAACACAGTTGAAACTAAAGTGATGCCAGATGTGATAATGTGTGCGCAACCAGCTAATGAATCGGAAAATCAGAAAAGTGTGGATAATACCAAGACTACACATGATATGAATGTTAAAGCACCGACAACCAGGTTCCAAAGGAGCAACACCTCTCGAAAGCCTTCAGAGAGACGTGTGAATTTTTCAGACCGTAGTGTCTCGCAAGACACCGATGCCTCACATTCTACTTCCACTAGTAGTGACTTAAGGCTACCCCCAATTTTACTGCCAATAATTTCCTCTTTGGAAAATGTTAAACTTGCTGACAGTAACGAACCTATTCTGAAACGGTGGGAGAGCATATCCAGCGTAGAACCCGTAATTGATTCGTCACTAAGCTCCATACCTTCTTCGACAGAAAGTGAAGAAGAAACAAGTCGCAGAAGATTACGGCGGACTCCAACTGTAAAAAGACGAGAAAAATTCAGTACGATGCGTTCAAAATCCGTATGTGATCCGGAGAGTCGTAAAATAAAAAATACCAAAAATGTTGACAATGACAATGCGAGTAATATATCAACTAGTACGGCAGCAGGTTCTGTGACGAGTGAAAATAAAATCAAAAGGCAGGGTTCGTTGAATGCTAAAACAAATAACAGGAATATAAGAAGTGCAACAATATCACGTAGGAGTGAAAGGGCGTCGTCCGCACAGCGTGCTTCAACAGGGAGAGTGAAATCTGGGAAAAGCCTGGCCACTGTAAAGTCAACTGAGCCTGTACCAAAGATGTTGCCAACAACAAAAGATCGTGAACAAGGAGTAGACTACTTAGTAGAAGTGAACGATGGCATTGTAAGTGCGTGGGGCACGGGGGCTGTGCGACGCTTGGCCCGCGACTGGGATTGGGAGAAAGCGCAGACGGTAACGAAGGCCGCATTCCATTACGTTCAATTTAATGCTGTTGCCCAGTGTTTGCCAGAGCTAAAGGCCAAGTAAGTATAGGTTAAGTTCCAGAAAATAGATAAAGAACTTCGTTGTTGTTGTTGAAAGTGGTACAGATAAAACATGAAGTAGCTTATGTTCTTAAAAGTTTCTACAAAATAAAGCTTTTGCTATTAAATCTTGTAGTACATTGTCAGATTCTGGTTCTACATTTTCAGATTTCCAAATGTTATTCACATATCAGTACGTGCAACTGGTCTTCAGTATTTAGGACAGTTGCATTCTTTAGCTGAACTACGAGGACTCACAAGCTTGACCGTTCTCCCCGAAGGGAATCCTATTTGCGTTAAGACATGGCGTGAATACGCTATTTATAGATTAGCACATTGGGGTCTCAAAGAAATAAATGAAAAGGAGGTATTATATTATAGGATATTTACGTAGTTATTAGGCAAACGTCAGTAGAGTCTACCTTGGTCTATTTTATCTGTTCTATTTACTTATAGGTTACATCAAAGTTTACATACATCAAGTAGATTGAAACGTAAATAAATAAATTTTGCTTATCTCTAGAATACATAAAATTTACATATAGATAAGCTTTTCTAGTGGGCTATTTGTTTCAGCTTTCAAAAATTGGTCACACTATACTTATTATGGCCCAACAACGCTTTTGTAACTATATTTCAGGTAACTGAGGAAGAAATCAAATCCGCCAATAGGACCTATAGTGGTTTAAGTGACTTGGTCCTTCGAGTTCTACCAGATGACCCATTACAGCCACTGTGTTCTCGACTTGGAAGAAGTGGCAACAACCAAACTACAGCTAAAGCGTGGCTAAGATCAGCGGACCCTGCATTGCGTGACGTCATTGCCAAGGAAGCTTTGCAGTTTAAGAAAGGAAGCGTATCGCAGGCAAGTGTCTTCAAATATACATTTTATTAATATTTATAATTAATTAATTATGTATCGGAAATTTAAGTGTACAAATTATTCTATGTCCAGGATGACATGTGTTGGCGCGTCCGTGGTCGCAAGCAACTATCGGAAGCTATCGAAGTGTCCTGTGGAGCTGCCCAGCGTTTGCGCATCTTAGAAATGCAATGGCCGACAATATTCAATGACATGATTGAAGAAATTTTGAACGATTTTGCCGATATGGACACGCATGTCAAGGAAAAGATGCGTTCACTTGCGGAGACTCTTCATTAATAAATTAGATATTTTAGCCAAATACAGTAGTGCCATAACCCCAATCATACCTTCCGTCACCTAAGAATCGATAATCACAGATGTTGAATCAGACACCAGCATCCCAAAAATGTATTGTCAATATTCACATGATTCATTAAGCTTTGGCATTGGCATTCAAAGTAAAATACATCCATTTTAAACAAGGGTTTAATGGCCAAAGATTCGTTGAGAGTTTTTCATCGTCAATGTGTAACAAGCTTAGGAAACCTTAGGAAATTCCATAAATTGTTATTTCATTTCATATTTTATCAAGTAATATTTTGCTGGTGTAAAAGTTTAACAAATTTATAACATTGTAATACGACAACCCTTTCATGGCATGAAATTTTTTTTCTTTAGTTCTTTCGCCAACATTGGTATTTGTTACACGCCTACTTAACTAAATGTTGTATGAACGCAAATATAAGTAATGACTGATATATTTTTCCACTTAGAAAACAATAGTTGCTCAAAATAGATTAACAGTTTACAGTTTACACCTTCATGTTAGATATTATATTAAAAATAATTATTATTATTTATAATTTTATAGAAATTGTTTTGTTTATACTTTACTAGATTGATAAGCAAGAGATTAAAAGTTAAATAAAAACTTCCAATAATTATAGTAAAGTTTTAATTTCACTGCCTTAGCAGCTAAAAAGTTTTGTACTAAATACAATTTAGGAGAAATATCTTTTCATTTTTTAAATTATTATCTTTATATGAATGGTGCACATCACTCTGGTCGCACTATTACGGACAAAATTGATGATAATTTTGAAAAAGTACAGTTACGATGTTGCTAAAGAACTGACCACAAAAATTGACCACAAAACGGGAGCATTTAAACGAGAAAAAACCTAATGAACCGTGTACTCATTTGATTATTTAGTAGGATGTAATTAAATCGAAGCTTTTTGAAGAAGCTGATAACTAATGAATGTGAGGTAATGAAACTATAATGAAAAGTGGCTCATGTAGGACAAGATCCTGATAATAGCCGGTCAGGCTATATAGACTCTGTACGAAAACCTGTGGATGAACTCGCAACAAGATGAGGCTGTGGTTATGTTGGGATTGGAAGGGTAGGACCATCGATTCTGTTCTGCGAATAACTGAGATTAAAGTAAAAAGTTGTATGAAAGTGGCCGTAATTAATTTCAGAAGGTGTGTGGTTTTTTCACCATGATAACGCTGGACTTCACACATCTTTAGCCACTCAGACAAAATTACGAGAGTTTGGCTAGGAGGTGTAATGCATCCGCCGTATTACGTATAATCCTGACCTTGCAATTTCGAATTTTCCTGTTTTGGTCTCTGCAGCATTCCTCAGACAGAGTCAGGTTAACATCACGAGATAAATACCAAAATCACTTGTCGCAGTTTTTCTTAGGTCCTAACATTATTTTATAGAGTTATCAAACAAAATGGCACTTACATACTTTACTCAAATGTAAATAAACTTTATAAAAAAACCCTTTATCCGAAGAAACTTTTTCCCCAAACAATTCAGTCTCCTAAGAATTTGATAATTTAACAACCTAACCAAGTCTGTGACGTTGCTTATTTGTTAACTGTCAAACAATATTTTTTCAATTCAACTTTTCTAAAAACATCGATATTAAATTTAAAATTATAATCAGATATATAATCATTTGAAACATTTCCACTATTGTATTTAAATATTTATTTTTACATTACATTTAAATAAAAAAAAATCCTTGTTTGTCTTTAATCGTTTAATTTCACTGGAGATTCAGCTTAACAGTATGAACCTGAAGATTTGTTGAAATGGATGATACCGAAAGTACTACAACTTCTGCTGATGAAAATACAGGCAATTTGTGTGACAATCCAACAAGAGATACTCTTGCTGAAGGACTTTTAGGACTCTTGAAGCCAACTGTAGATCAGCTGGATGATAGAGTACGAGCCACAAGGTTGATAAGTATAGTTTTTATTCTACACTATATAGGAGTACTTTTATTGGTGGTTAATAATGCAACTTGATACTACTTAATTTACACTTAAAATAAGGTTATATGAAAATAAGTAGGTATGGAACTACAATGTTGCCCGTTTTGGTTAGTTATAGAATCTTTAATTCTTTAAAGAAAATAATATTTGTAATACATCATTTGTGCTTTTAGAATTGCACAATTAGAACTGAAACAGCAGATTGAGTCACTTAATGAGAAGTTGGAGAGTATACGCGAAGCATTAGTTAATCATCCAAATTTGGACCCTTATGTGAAAAAGCTTATTGCATGCAAGCACAAAGTAACAGTTGTTTTAAATGTTCTACAAGCTTCACAGGTATATGTTTTTCTAAGAATTTTCCCTTTGTTAAAGATCAGAGGAACTTATTAAATATTACTTATTTGCCTTTTTTTAATATAGGACAGATTAAATGAAATAAGACAGATGATCAATAAGAATAAGACTGTTATACAACCTGAACAATCAGAGCCTGAACAAAGTACCAGTAACATATTATCAAGTCAAGGAAGCATCAACTAAAATGGAAACCCCCCACCAAGAGCACATTGAAAAAGATGATTTTGATCATGTCTATGAACCAGCTGAGGACAGCTTTCTCCTTATAGATGCTTTGGAGAAAGAACTTAACTTTTTAAAAACATTTAACCCCATCTCTTGCCTTGAAATAGGATCTGGGAGTGGTGTTGTCATAACAGCCTTAGGCATGGCCTTACCAAATTCCTTATACTTTTGCACAGATGTTAATTTCAAAGCCTGCTTAATGTCTAAACGTACTGCTCTTTACAATGGTGTTGCTCTGGAGTGTATTAATATGAACCTTGCTACATGTTTTCTGAATAAAAAGTTTGATATTGCTATCTTCAATCCTCCATATGTTGTGACTGAGTCAACAGAGTGTATGAGTAATGGTATAGAAGCAAGCTGGGCTGGAGGTATCAAGGGTAGGGAGGTGACAGATAAAATGCTGGATTTAATACCAAAGATATTAACAGACCAGGGCATATTTTACCTTCTACTCATTGAGGAAAACATTCCAGAGGAAGTTAAAGGAATTATGTTAGCTAAGGGATATAAATCGGAACTTATTATAAAAAGACGGGTTAAAAATGAGAACCAATTAGTCCTTAAGTTTTATAAATAAGAAATAAATGTTTATTTATAATACAAGGAGAATAAAGAATGAACTATTGTTGTAAGTTTTTCTTTACAGCATCACCATATAGCTTTGCACCTTTCAAGTTTTCTTCAAAACCAAGTATATTTTTTTCACATTGCTTGAACCATTTCGCTACATTGGGAAATTCAGACAAGTCCCAATCAAGAGCCTGTTATAACAAAGAATGATAACAGTTTAAAATATATTCTTATGAATAATAAATAGTTTCTGAAAATAAAAAATTTTAAGTTTATACACAAATTCATTTGTTGTCCCTAAAATTTGTGTCATGCAAATTATTGCATGAACAAAATTTATTGGTCATAATAATATAATAAAAAATTTATTGGTTTTAATAAATATCATAATTAAATACATAATATTTTATATGATGGGTGTAACAATGAATACCAACCAAAACAGTAGCCATAGAAGATGCAAGACATATATCTGCAAGAGTCAACTCATTGCCAGCCACCCATTTACTGTCACTAAGAAAGTGATTCAGAAAACCAATTTGCACATTTAGGTTATCTTTTAATGGCTTCTTGATTTCCTTTACATTTTGGAATAAAATAGGATGCTGAAAAGAAAAACGTTATTTATAATATGGAATTGCGAAAACGAATAAACCTATTTTAAATTGGTTACATTTCCGTGGGCGAGGAAAGTTAGCAAGTAAAAACTGTATTCCTACTGAAACTTTATAAAATATTAAATAAAGTTCTTGTAAAGGACGATAAGATACCTACCTACTATCACAGACACAGTTTATATATATGTATACCTATCTATAAGTAGTATTACAGATATTACTGTAGGTATAAGGTATAGTATAGACACGAGTCACGCTTTTTAAAATATGGTAATTCGTGACTATTTAATTTCATTTTGATAGCTACACAATACGATCTAAGTAACCTTCAAGCTACTGAAATACTTTTAATTCTCACCATAATAGCACGAATGTGTGGTAGCAAGGTAGCGCTATCAAAATACAATCTTTGATTCACAAGCGCGCGCTGCTTTAAATCTTTTGGATAGAGATCATCTCTTCCATGCTTCTCTGCCAAATAACAGGCAATTGCCTTACTTTCCCATAACACAAAACCATCATCATCAATCGTCGGTACGCAGTGCTGAGGGTTTATTTGAAGGAAACTCTCCTTTAGTTGTTCCTGTTTCATTAAATCAATTATTTCAACTTTCACTGGTAACCCAATTGTTTTAATGGACATGTAAGCAGCCCGCGAAGGGCCACTGACACTATAATGATACAGTGTTAATCCCATTTTAGTAAATTCTAGATATTCACACTACGAATTATACTGAATGAAGCCACTTGAATGTATCAATTTGCCACATGAATAAACTTAGATTAGATAGGAAACTTTCAATTTCTTGGCTACTAACCTTTATTATCATGGTGTAAGGTTCAAATTTCAACAAGAGTTTAATAATTGATACAATACTTTTTCTTTATAACAACTTCTTTCTACTTTATTTAATTTTAAAGATATGTAATGCCAGAGTAATTTTAGAAAATTTTAATTTAGTAACTAAAGTTATGTTTTTATGCACCTTTATTAAATACACAGTACATATGGATATGATCTTTATTATATGAATAAAATCTAATGTAATACTTCATAAATTATTGCTCTAAATTCTTTCTGACAGCATTCCCAAATGCATGAGCACCCTCTTTATTTTCTGCAAAGCCAGGAATTGATTCACAATCTTTGAACCACCTTTGGATGTTGGGAAAGTCGGTAAAATCCCAACCGATAGCCTAAAAAAATTAATATAATTTTAAACTTATCAATGTCTAATAAATAGACTGAAAGAGGAAACATTAAAAAATATATCATGCCAGCAGAGACTGTACTGTGTGCAGTGTGACTTAATATATAAACCTACTGCAATTGTTGATATTGATGCAGCAATGGCTATATCAGCAAGTGTTGTGTGACCTCCTGCAACCCATTTGGTCTCACTGAGGTAGTGGTTCAAAAATCCAAGTTGATTATTCAGATCATCCTTTAGTGGCTTTTTTATTTCTTTTACACCTTGAAATAGAATGGGATACTGAAAATTAAATACAGAAAAATTTATTGAAAAAAATAATTACACAGTTGGTTATTTTGTTAAAATTACCTTGTTATAATAATGAAAAAAATATATACTTACATTTATTGCCCTTATGCGTGGGTATAACATGGAGCTGTCATAATACAATCTCTGATTTACGAGAGCGCGGTGTTTTAGATCCTTTGGATATAAATCATCTCTTCCGTGTTTTTCGGCCAAATAACATGCGATCGCCTTACTTTCCCATAAAACGAACCCGTCGTCGTCAATAGTCGGTATGCAGTGCTGAGGGTTAAGTTTTACGAAACTTTTATCAAGTTGCTCTTTTTTAAGTAAATCCACATGAATAATTTCTACCGGTACACCTATAGCTTTAATTGACATAAAAGCTCCCCTTGATGGAGAACTCAAGGGATAATGATAAAGTTTCAGCACCATACTGGTTTTCGCTATAGAGACGCCACTTCTCGTTAAATATTTTAAGCTATATGATATTCAAAACACACCACTACTAAGTGCTAAGTGGTTGTGATGTGTCTAGAAACCGGATTTACAGTTACGTGATTATACCTACTATATATGTTGCATTTACAACGTACGGTACCTACGTACCTACCTAATTGCTAAAGCAATGTAAATTAAATGTAATGTAAATTCTTTAATATTTTTTTTCTTTTTATGTTCTCGCAAGTGCATTACCGTCCTTTTAGTTGACGAAACTCTCTTTTCTTGAAACCTCTATAGAACCACCGACTCAAGTCGTTCTGAAAGTGACTTGTCATCAACGAACCGAACTTTACTTCGTTGGATGCGATTCAGAGGAAGGATTATATAATGGAAGGATCTTATAATGGGGAGCTCCCGCCCAGTGTTGAACAGTATTCAATGTGGGGCGGAATTTGTGCTTTGTAATATTGTTTAGTACACCGAGCTTCTTGGAGGCTATTTTAGCCTTATCCTCCAAATGATCGCGAAATTGTTCGAGATCGTCAAATATTTGGATTCACTATAAAGAATAACGACAAAGGGGACAAAATCTCCGATGGGAGGTTAGCTAGTGTCTCACCAAAACTGGCAATAGGACTTTGCCAGATAACATTTAAATAATAAAATAATAAAAATAAAAAATAAAAATAAAAAAGCCTTTTATTTCATGCAAAATTACAATTACAATGAAGATTTATAATGGTTTATTAAATATATGGTTAACTAAATTAATATATATATATATGTTTAATGTCACTTATGATTACAAATTAGCATTTAATATGTCGAATGTCGAAAAATGTTTATCTAAATGACATTTGTATCACTTTTTTATGCATGAACCCTCACTGGAGGGTGAAGGCCTCCTCCAAGTGTCTCCATCCATCTCTATTATTCGAAGCTTTGAGCCATTCCTTCCCTGCCACTCCCTGAATATCGTGTTCCCATCTTGCAAGTGGTCTACCTTGCTTCCTCTTACCTAGGGGGCCTCGCCACATTGTGATCTGTTGAGTCCAGCGGCTATCTTGCAGTCTTCCCACATGTCCTGCCCATTTCCATTTTAGTTTCAATGCATGTTTTAGGACATCTATTACTTTTGTCTTCTCTTTAATTTTTGTATGGCGGATCTTCTGAATTCTTTTAATGTTCAACATGCTTCTTTCCATTCCTCGTTGGCACGTTCGTAGTATATTTTTCACTCGGTTTGTATAGGTCCAGGTTTGACACGCGTATGTTAAAGATGGGAGCAAGCAAGAGTCCATAACTTTCTTTTTTAATTTTATTGGCAATGTGCTTTTAAACACCTCTTTGTATTTCCAATATGTCTTCCACGCAATTATTGTTCTTCGTTGCACTTCAGAGATACAATTTTGAGGTGCGAAAGAAATTTGCTTACCTAGATAAATAAATTCGTCAACGTAATCTAGTGCTTTATGATTTAAATATAGGCGGTGTTTCCTCGAGTTCGTCATTATTTTTGTTTTATCTTGGTTAATTTCTAAGCCCACTTTTTTGCTTTCGGATTGTAAGGAGAGAATCATTTGGTTTAGATCGTGAGCATTTTCAGAGAACAGTGCGATGTCGTCCGCAAAGCGAAGATGAGTTATGTGTTTCCCTTTTATGTTCAAACCTTTTCCAGTCCAGTCGAGCTTGTTAAATACTGATTCTAGGACGGATGAAAAGAGTCTTGGAGATAAGGGGTCCCCTTGTCTTACTCCTCTCTTTAGTCGTATTGGAGGTCCGGTACTTTCTAACCTTACCCTGCTAGTACAGTTACTGTATAGGTTTTTAAGTACCATTATATACTTCTCCTCTACTTCCTGTGCCTTGAGTGCGGACCATATTGCTGAGTGATGAATGGTATCGAAAGCTTTTTGATAGTCAATAAAACATATGTATAGAGGTTTCCGGTATTCGCGATATTTTTCGATAAGTAATTCCATAGAGTGAATGTGGTCAATTGTACAATAGCCTTTTCTAAACCCGGCTTGTTCGATCGGCTGATGCTTTTCAAGAATATTACTGATTTTTTTCTCTAAAATCGATGAGAAAAGTTTGTAGAGTGAGGGAAGTAGACTTATCGGTCGGTAATTGGTAATATCTCGTGGGTCGCCTTTTTTGTACAGCAATATCATCTCTGATTCTGACCACTGTTTGGGGGTTTCGCCAGTATTGAATATTTTATTAAATAGGTATTTTAAAGGAAGGATAATGTGGTTCTTTGCTAATTTAATAACTTCATTGCTTATTTTGTCTGGGCCCGGACACTTTTCTAGCTTCAGTCTGTCAATCCCCTTCCTAATATCTAGATCATTCACAAAAATACTATCTGCGTTATTAGAGTAGACATTTAGGTATGAGTCCGTACTAGCTTCTGTTTTTTCGCCGTCTTGCGACTCGTACAGCTCCTTATAAAAGTTTGTGGCTACTTTCAGAATGTCGGCCCTACTATTTGTAATCTTGCCCGACTTATTTAGACTTTCAATCCATATCTTATATGAGCTGAGCTCTTTGTAGGCTCTTTTAAGGCTACCTGTCTTGGTCAGATGTGCCACTATTTTTCGGGTTCTGTAGTTTTTATAATCTAATTTTATGTATTTCCTAGTCAGCTTGTATATTGCCCGCAGTTCGTTTTTATGACTACTCGTTTTTGGTTTGATTTCGTGAAGTTCTCTCCTGCGACGCATTAGTGCTTTCGTACGGTCTGATATGATGCTGCATTTAGGCGTTGATTTGCATATACTTTGCGCCTTTTTTATAGATTTTTTAATGATATTAATTATTCTATCATAATATGTGGAGATATTGTCATTGTAATTCCATGACAAGTCGTGTTTCACGAGTTTTTCCATAGAATGATGAAAACAAGATACAACATTGGTGTTGTCCAAAGGAAGTGTAAAGTTATAACCGTAATGCAATCTACTTTTTTTAATGGTTACTATATTAATGCTCATCCTAAGGAGTCTATGGTCAGTAGTAAATGTGGGACTAATTACATCTATGTTGTTTACGTTTTTATGAAGATTTGTTAGAATATAGTCAATTTCATTTTTTATTCTACCATCTGGAGATTTCCATGTCCATCTACGCTTGTTACGTTTTTTAAAAAAAGTGTTTATTATACTGAGTTTGTTTTCATTAGCAAACTGTAGCAGTCTTTCACCCCGTTTGTTTCTTGTCCCGTAACCATACTGCCTGGTGACTAAATTTTCATCAGGTCGTATTTGACCAATCTTTGCGTTGAAATCCCCCATAACTATTACATGGTTGCCTGACATTTCTAAAGCTTTGTTAACTGTGTCGTAGAAGGATTCAAGATTATCGTCACTTGCTGTTTCCGTGAATGAGTACACTTGTGTGATATCGAGTTGGAAACCGTTAATATTTAACTTTAATAAAGCGACTCGTTCTGAAAGGCCTAAGAAACTAATTATACTCTGCTTCAGGGATTTTCTTAGTAAAAAACCTACACCGTAAAGACCTTTCGTTTCTCCTGTATAACAAAATATGAAATCGTTGTATTCTTTAATTGAAGAACCTAAACGTCGAACTTCTGATAAACCGATGATGTCAAAGTTTATGTTTTTCAATGCTTCCGCTAATTCAATTAAGCGTTCTTCGGTGGAGAGTGATTTTACATTATATGTGGCTATATAAAGTTTATTTTTTGGTTTTGTTGTATTATTACTTGGAGGGTTGTGGTCTACTGCTCCCTCGGGGACCGGCCGTATTGGGAGAGGTGGAGGTTTGCTGATTTGCTTTTTGTATATAGATTTATTATTCGCTTGGTGAGGGGCCTTTTGTCGTTGCTATTGTAAGGGGTCTTGAGTATTCTTTAAGTAGAAGTCAATTATTTTTGTTTTCTTTGTGTTTTGCGTCCTATGTGGTGTTATATGTTGTAGATAACATTTATGACTTTCCAAATATTGTATTCGCGCAGAGAATTTGCTTTTGTTATATTTTTACGTCTGCCACGAGTACGAATATGTAACAAACTTGCAGTAGTAACGCGATGGGGTCGACGCTGAAATACTTAGGATCATTAGAAAGTATTTGAAATATTATTTTTATATCCTGGAAATATTTGCTGTGAGTCTGTGGTTTGAAATTTGAATGATGTCAAAAACTTTACATTGGCTTTGTTAGTGCCTAGTGGTATGATATCCTGTATCTAAACAAAACATGTTTGATTATAATGTAAAATTTTGACTATTTTCTGATTTAGATAAAAAATACATTACCAAATATGTCAACAAGAAAACTTTGGGGTGAATTTGAAGATGATGATTCCAATGAGTCAGTACTACAAAGTGTTAACTTTAATCCAATTATTGAACTTGGTATGCAAAACATTCCTGAAATTCCAATCACTGTAAAGTCTTCTCCCGTGGAACTGCCGAAAGCCAATCTTATAACTCATACTATTCAACTTCATGCATATGCAAGACAATTGTCGGCTATATTAGAACAAACTGAAAATGCAGTATTTGAAGGAGCAAGATTAGATGCATTGAGTTTACCAAATCCTCCTCCAATGCCAGATGTGAAAATGGAGCATGTAGCTTCTGCCCCAATTAATTTTCTCCCTAAAGAGTACTGTGACTTCTCACTTGGTAAAGGTCCTGTAATTTTACCGTTTACACCAGAATGTCACAAAAGAGCATTAAAACAATGTGCAGCTATAAGTATTGGGCATGTAGGAATTTCAACATGTACTAACACAGCTCTCAATGCTGTAGCAGATTCTTTAGATGTATATCTAACAAATCTCTGTAAATTGATGAGGAATGTGACTGATAAACAAGCAAGTGGCATTAAATCAGGGTTCCCAGACATAATTTCTAAAGTATTAGCAGACTTAAATGTTGGAAATCTACATGATTTTTATGAGAATCGTGTAATAAGATATCATAACAAAATTAAAAAGAAATGTGACCATTTAAGGTCACAATGTGAAGCACTAACAATTGGGGATATATCACCACAGTTAAAACTTGAAGAGGTGCCAGAGTTGCATTTTCCAGCTGCCTTAGATAGTACATTCACTCCATCATTAGAACCTGGTTTTCAAATGTTACACAATTTAGAGCAAGAACAGTTACAAGGTTTAGATTTATTAGATACAGTATCAACTGAGGACATTAAAGTTGAGTCCTTGGATTTCTCACAACCAGAAACTAAGGGACCTTTATCACCTAGTGCTAAGAAAAAGAGGAAATAAATTACATACATATTTAATAAAATATTTTAGTCTATCATTTGTGTTGCTGATATAATGTAATTAAAATTATACAAGATATGACCATTGCATGATTGCATTGTTAT
Source organism: Pontia daplidice (assembly GCA_963693355.1). Taxonomy (NCBI): domain Eukaryota; kingdom Metazoa; phylum Arthropoda; class Insecta; order Lepidoptera; family Pieridae; genus Pontia; species Pontia daplidice. The sequence goes on from CAVNZL010000139.1 coordinate 7,306,659, forward strand.
GATTAAAAAATATATATATATTGTCTCATACCATACTATATACTGTTTACTATAAAACCTTAAACATCTACTAATTTAAATAATTATTAAAAAACAATACTGCATTATAAAAGCTGACGGCCTAAAAAGACATTTTTCTACTTATTTAGTAATTGTACATTGACATTGTTGAATATGGTATATATTTCTTTGAAATCACTGTTAATATCTAAGTATTAATAAAGGTTTAATAACCTACACTCTACAGTAACCACTATTATATATCTTGCTCTCAAGGTCAGACAACTTTTAGAACTAATCTTAAAATGGGTGATGTCTGCAAGGCAAAACACTTTTATATCATTGGAATAAATTTACCTTTCAATAAGTATAATATCCTAAAATCTAAAAAATATTCTTTTCAGAATCACCAAGTGGAAAAACAATGCGAAATGAAATGAGGTAGGAGTTATAAAAATCACCAGTAACATAGCACCAAACATTTATTTGTACAAAATTTGATTAAAACTAACAAACCATATTTTTAAAAGAGAGCTAGGCAAACATCATTGCTCAGAGAAGCTGCAATAATTATATCTTGTCAAACTTAATACAATAAAACTGCTGCAATTTAAAAAGTGATAATTATTAACATTATGATTTGTAATGATGTTAGAAAAACTTATAAATTAATGACTTAAAATAGTAATGAAGATCATAGTAGCTCATAACATATCAAACCATATTTAGTCACTTGAGTACTGGGTCTATGTTAGATCAATATGAATTACAGGCAAGTTGACCTTGATAACAAAACTAGTAAAAAATAAAAATACATGATGAAGAAAATTGTTATGAGCAAACCTAATATAATATTACATCTAGATTTTATTGTTACTTAATATAAATTACTTGCTCTGCGTCTGAGGCTTCTTCCTTCGAAACAATAGAATGTGAGGCTCTGTAAAGAAAATAAGTTATAAAATATTGAGGAAAAATTACTGTAATAATAGCAATAATAATAGTTACAGAGTATCAATGAAATATCATTAAATTTAATAGTCAAGCAAGATAAAATAGTTACCATCATGTATGTCATAATAAAAATCAAAAATTATTGATTGTATAATATTCCATGATAATATTCAATATAATCTTTAAGTAATAGATAGAAGACAAAGTAACTTACCCGGTTGATGTGTCATATAATGTACCCAACCATGACTTTGTTGCACACCAATGCTGCGCCACTCATCCTCACTCATTAAGTGATTTTTTGGAATGAGCTTAACCATTTCCTTTGGTAAAACCACATGCCTGAGAACATAATAAAACTGTTTGTTTTGACTAATGACGGTTTTGTTAACCTAGTTAATAGACATATTGTAGTGAAACTTTAAAGAAATAAAACAAATACCAGTAAACATTCAGCCATACTCATACTAATTTTTTAAATCGCTATGTTATTTCTGTTGAGCCTTCATGAATATAGTGTAACAGATAAAAATATTTTATGCAATAAATTTAAAATAAACTTGGGAATTCATAAAAACATTTTCAATGTGAAAAATTATTTCACAATTTTCACCGTTACGTTTTTCTGTAACAATCAAAATTAAGAAATAACTGTTTGACCATTGCTAGTTATTTATACCTGTATTCGTGATCGTCATCATAATATTTCTCAGAGTAGTAAATGTCTCGAGCAGACATATTGACCATAAGTCTTTGTTCCACAAACGAATAAAATTGTATGGTTGAATATGTTTCCACTGTACTTATACTTCGTATGTTCACACAGCATTCAATAGTTTTACCGTTTCTCGAACGCAATAGAATAATTAATACGTCCAAAATGCGCCAAGAAAACTCTCGAGGCTATGCGACGAAAATGACAATTGAAAAATTCGTTGGTTTCAATTTCAAATTTGAATCTCTTGACGATATTCCATAGACATTTTTATCATCAACAGACATATTATAGAAAGAAGTCTCTTTATTAGCAACTTTTGACAGTTGGACATTTTTAGACTGACGTTACGTTATTGTTATGTTAGGTGGCGCCTATTTAAAGTTTCATGCTCCTTGGATTTAAATTCTGGTCTATAAAATTTCCTATACATTACCAAATTTAAGTGATTTTTATTTTCCATTTCACGCTGAAACTGTAGTGACATTACTATCTGGTTACTGAGATACTTTATCTTTTTTCCCGTCCGGATATATTTATCAAGAAGTAACATATTAATTACATTATTTACATATCTCAATATTTCAGGTGCTTTTCAGCAATTACAGGCAGACTGTGAAACTATAATAATGTGACTACTAATGACAATATTATATTGTTAATGTCATATCACTCAGTTTAATGTTAAGAAAGATGAAAATACATTTTCTATTTAAAATATATATTGCCGGATTTTATTATTTATATACATATCAGAAATAAATAAAAATGTTTATATATATCATACTGCACATACAATGTCTAGTAAGATCACTCAACATGAAGAGATTTTCACATTACTAGCATTTAAATTGCTATTCTTTTTTGACTCTGTTTTTTTATCTTCTTGCATAGTTATTAATTTATAATCTTCAGAATGTGCCAGTTTTAAGTGACGTCGTAGATTAGAGGCACGACTTAAACGCAATCCACAGACACAGCAGACATGTGGTTTTTCACCACCATGCGACATTAAATGTTGCTTTAAATCTTGACGGGTGATAAAGGTGCGGCCACATGTATCACAATCAAAATTTCGTTTACCAGTATGCTTACTGAAAAGATTATGATTGTCAAATCTCTTATCAAAGTGTAAGATATTGTTATAAATTAAGGTATTTAGGTAATTTAATGAAAAGAAATTGAAATTACCATATATGATATTGCAAATGGCCTATAGTTCTAAATTTCTTTGGGCAAAGATGGCAATGGTAAGGTAATTGCCCAGTATGCTTTCGTTTATGAGCTGTAAGACCAGCTGAATGGGCAAAACCCTTACCACAGGTTCCACACTGAAATGGTTTTTCACCCTGTAAGAGAAAAAAAAATCATTCATTAAGACCCAATTTTCTTCAAAAAGAACTCTTATCAATGTAAAATTTTATTTTTGTCTATTCACCATTGTTTGCACATTTATTAAAATTGTATTATTGTTATCAATAAATTAAATAAAATATGCATACTGTATGAGTCCTTTTGTGAACATTCAAAGTTTCTGCTAATGAAAAGCTCTTATTGCACTGATGACACGAGAACGGACGTTCTTTGGTGTGAGTCACTAAATGTGTTCTAAGCCTATATCTGTAAAAATATCATTATTTAGAAATGTATTATTGAATACTTAGTATTATCACTCAGTTAAAATTATTTTTCATAGAGGAATATTTTGTGAATATTTACCTAGATGACATAAATTTTCCACACGTGGAACATTGATATTGCTGCCTCTTAGATTTTTCTATAATATTTAAAATATTGTTTGTTTTTCCATCTTCATTAACATTTGAATCATCTTGTGTTAGTTGAAGAACATTTTCTCCCTTATTGTCTAAAAATTTGTTGCTACACTCCTTTGAAGTGAGTTCCTTTAGCTTTTTTTCTGACTCTTGGCACAATTCTATAAATTCAATGCATTTATTTAATCTCTTGATACATTTAACACAAATTAGTTTTGAAAATTCATCCATTTTATTTATCTGTAAAGTAGGTGATATAAAATTAATAATTCATAAACTAATTTTAAAAAGTTTGTACTATGGGGCTAACGCATACAATTAATTCAACGTACATTTATTTTTGCAATTGCTATTAATTGAGAACTTATTGTAATATCATTCTCTAGTCTTTCAAACAGACTTTTAAGATTACAAACTTTGCTGCCTCGCAGACAAATTCGGCATATGCTGTCTAAATCCAGCGGGGTTACGTTCATTTTTAATTATTTTTTAGTATACGCCATAAATAACTAAGCAATCAATTGTGCGTTTTGTCCGATTTAAAAATTAATTATTTATAAACAATATTAATCAGTAGACTATATTATGAAATAACACAGATTACTTCTTAGTAGACTTTGATCACGTTTATTTTGAAGAAATTGAGATAGCTAAAGAAATACTTGACAATGAAAGACAGGCGATGTTATTGGCGGGATAGGTTATAGGAGTGATTGGCGATTACGTTATATTAAAGCTAACGTCATAATTATTTCCAACATGAATATTGCTATCATAGGTATCATATTACTTATAAGACACTCTCTCTCGGTAGGTTTGTTTACAGTTGCGAACTTCAGTACACAATGACTGGTAGTAATTATTATAAATAAATTCTCGCACGGAAATTAGTACAAGGCTAGTAAATATTAAATAGAATGCAACGGAATAACGCCGAGCAATTAATACTGCACATAAAATCGACCTCAAATACAAACAATTGATACATCCTCTGACTTTATTTGCATCGGTATCAGTTACATCGGTTTAAATTTATATACGTGATAGGTACGTGCTTGCGTATTGCGTATATAAACTTTATATATCTATAATATTTTTAAAAAAATGGGTGCCCATAGTACCTTTATGCTATGAACATTAAATGTTGTTGTTATTTAAACTTCCTACTACTTCATAAGCTGCCTTGGTTTTCCCCTTTTACCTATTCATGTAGCTTATTCCAATGTAACAGTTTATTCTTACCAAATTACATAAATATTGGAATTTTACTAAGACTCTTTAGTATTTTGAGTATAATTACTTTATCAATATGCACGAAATAATCTTGATCTCACTAGACATTCTGTGTCAAGACTTGAATAAAAATGTAAATTACAAATTCCACAGGCGTTTAAAGGGCGAACCAGCGAAGGAGGTCCAGAAATTTTTCAACAAACGAGTACATTCCTCTGTTAATGGACGACAACACGTACAGTATGCGTACATGTTTACATATCACAGTTTTGGTCGGTTGACTGTACTGATGCTTTTTGTTTTCTTGTTTATATTTGTATGTCAATTGACTGTATGTGGTGTAATCTTAATAAATAAATGTTTAAAGTTGGAGCACACTGAAAATTTCCGGAATAAATAAGAAAAAAATACTATCAAAGGTTACATATAAATATTATAATAAAAGAAAATGTTGTCACTCTTCCTCTCCGTGTATTTCATACGTTCTACGTTTTTCACCTTCAAAAATTCGTTTATATTGTTCTCACACCCAAATGTTGTAATGTGAGAAATATAATCCTTAGGAATGCGCGATTCTCATGATAGGTCATATGCCTATCATGAGAATCGCGCGATTAGTCACAACCGCGCTGGAGTCCTGCAAACCAGCTATAAATAGCCGTCTTGCGTAGTTCTTCATCACCAAAACCTTTTTGAAGCCGAGCGAAACGCTGTTGAGCTGTCAAATTACACTTTTAATTATAGTACTAAAATTTTACCGAGTGAAATCCATGTTAATGTAGACGCGCAATTTTTAAAATGGCGCCAATATGTAAAAATAATTGACAGTCAGATGAAACAAACTTGGCGTTCTCAGCCAAAGAGTTGAATTATCAGTTTTCCATTTGTTTTTTTTGTAAGTGGCCATTACCATTAAACTTTTAGTATGACTAGGCTACGGAAACCCACAGACTCCAGACTGCCTTGTTGCATAAAACAAAATATTAAAATATTATTTTCTACACTATCTTCGATAAATCCGCTTTCTAGATTATGAAAATGCTAACATACATGCATTTCTAAATATAAATTGGGAGAAACAACACATAATTATCAATTGCTCTACAAAAACTGCAAACCGAAAGCGTAGGCGTGCTACGAATATGGACGAGGCTACGAAACACTACGAACACTTATTAGTTGTTGATAATTGTCGGTTATTTGATTAAGACTAAGGTGAAGATTGGTGTCTGTACTGAATTTACCAATCGGAGTTAAGTTTCCTAAATATGAAAACAATTTAATCTATATTTTACAACAGACCATCTCTGTCCTCAGAATCACATGCTATGGGCTGCGTCTATCATAGTAATGGTAAAACTAAAAAATACCTACGAAGTATTAAGCTCTATGTGAAGAGAAAGTCAAAAGTTTCCTTAACAATTGTTCTGTTTCCGCAAACAAACTATACATTCGTGATATATTCTACAGGCAGCGCTTCGAATCGTTGGCCGGATTTCCGGTTGTTTTGCAACAAAAACTCTCAACGTGCGTCAAAATTGTTAAGAGTGCGTTGAGAGTCGCATATCGGAGGGATCGCAGATCAATCGTCACTCCCTATAGTCTGTACCTCCAGGATCAGGATCAAATTCGCATCAGTCAACTCTCGACTGCCGGAGGGAGCGCACGCGGCTCAAAAAAAAATAGCGCGAAGTAATGCAGTGACAATTTTGTGTTAATCCGTGACAATACGCGAAACGAGTGCATTTAGAAGATTAAATATTGTTTTGTAAGTACAATTTCCTTCTTCGGTGGGTAGCAGATGAGCTAGACCAGTAAATCGGAAGTTAATTAACACCTGTCGATTGTAGTGATTCAAGAGATTTTTGCGGGAGTTATATTGTACGTCGCAGTTTGTGCGAGAGTAAATTTTAAAATAATTTAGTTCTTACATCTTTGAGTGTTTATTTCAACAAAAATGAATAATAACGTTGTTATGTGGCGCATAATTAAAGTAAAAACAAACGTACAACACTAGCCCATAATAAACAAATTTATCATTGATGTTTTACTAAATAGATTTACTTATTAATCAAACTCTTTCTAGTAAAAGCTATTTTATCTTCATAAAAATAGGAGACGAAAAGGTAAATCTTTAAAGTAATATTCCAAGGACTCGTGTGTGCGTTACCGCTCTTTTATTAATGGAGCCAAAGACTCGAATTGGTTAAAGTTTATCAGTCCACTATATGAATCTTGCGGTTTCTCCCACATTAATTGAGAGACGTCAACGCTACAGATAAATGCACATATTATATGTACTATATAATATATCTAATATAAATAGAGGTAAATAAAGTAAATTTTCATTTTGAAATCAATTTATTAATACCAAATGAGCATTTGAAATAAATTATTAATTTTTATTTTGTTTATCGTTTTGGATATTATGTATTTTATTTTGGCCATTAGGTTTACACATAAAATATAGATATAAATTGTGTCGGTATTGGCAACGCCCGCAATAACAGCTCGTAGGTGGTATATTTTTCTATAGCTATATATATTATCTTAGAGGCCGGCAACACACTGGTGAGGCATGTGTCCATGGGCGACGGTATCACTTAAGGTGAGCCTCCTGTCCGTTCGCCCCCTGTTTTATAAAAAAATGCATTCATTACGAATAAGATTAACAAACATCCAACCATGCATAGTTCGCGTTATTCAAGTTTCGCGTTTATAAACGTAGGATGTATTAAAACCATTTAAAAAATTCGTGTCTTTCATGTTATTATTTAAAAAACTTTTTCTCATAAAATGGGATTAACAAAGGCACATTTAACGGAAGTATTTACTGATCCTTTTTTGTATTTTTTAATATTAGCATTTTCATCACATTCAGTTAAGTTTATGTCATAGTAAACGTAAATCATTTTATATATAAAATTCTCGTGTCACAGTTTTCGTTCCCATACTCCTCCGAATCGGCTTGACCGATTCTCATGAATTTTGGTCTAGGTCTGAGAATCGGACAACATCTATTTGACATCCCCCTAAATGTTAAGGGTAGTCCACCCCTAAATTTTGTTTTTTGTTTTTTATACAAAATTTTTAGTTTCTATCTTTTTATCATACAACATACAAAAATACATACAACCCTAAATTTTTAGTTCTCTACGATCAACCCCTATTTTTATTTATTTATTGAAAATTGAAATCACATGTACGTCAAAACAACGTTTGCCCGGTCAGCTAGTAACTTATAAAAGTCATAACAAATACATCGATATTTGCTAATGGTTAATTGGTTAGAGACTAACAAAAATTTATGTTAACATGTGAACCACGTTATTAAATATAGTTTAGTGCTATGGGATCGGTTGTGTTCAAATTTTTGATTTACCGAGGTAAACTGAAAATTTTGGAGCTTTTCTATGATAGCAATATTGTTATAAACGGTTATAAGAATTGAACATTCATTTACCTGAGAGCATTTTAAGAAAACTAAATAATATCAGAGCTGGCCAGCATTAAAAAAGCAAGATTGCGAAATAAAAAAGATTAACAATATTACATAATTAAAAATTACAATTATTTTTATCGATAACATGATGTGTATTTTTGTATTGTATCTACAAAATTAAATAGTATACTAAAAGCCTGGCATCATCAAAAAACTAGTTTCTGATACATAAAACAATTAAAATTATTAGAATTTTCATTATATTCCACGTAATTACGCACAGTCTAACTTTGTGTTCAAGATTTTTATCACCAAATAGGACTTAAAAAAACTCGATAAAGCAAACTTCATAAAGCATGTTGTTTACATTAATTGACTGAACTCAAGAATACGTTAACAAATAAATTGGACGTCGGAAAACCCTTATCCATGTGTCACTTCAAAAATGGACTAATAGACCTTTTCCGAATGATACCGGATATACTATTTGCAGGATAAATCTACTTGACATAAATACTCATCTATTATATTATTCTATATCTTCTATATCTATTATATCTATTATATCTATTATATTAAATATTAATCTACTAATATATGGTTGTGTCGAGCTGGAAATTGCATTGAAAAAGCAAATGATCATTTACAATACATCTAGTTTATTTTCCATTAACTATTTTCATAATTATATTATAATTAATACCAAATCAAATTGATATAAACCCTCAGTAAAATAGGATATATATAGATATAAAATCAAAAATCATAGACTGAGTCTGTTGATGTTATTGTCTTCCAAGAAGCACAGATACAATTTATTGAATGAAACACAGACTATTAGAAACATTAACGTTAGAGTAGTAACAGATATTTCGCGTCGCCTAGGCCGGAAGTGCTCGTTGTACAAATTGCATTTGCCATGCTTTATCATCATTTGTTCATCCATAGTACTATAACGAGCTTTGTTAAGAGGTTATTAACTTATTAATAATGTACCAACAGCCGTCTACATTATTATAATTTTATTATTTATTATTATTATTGCAATAATTTCTTATTATTATTACAAGTCAAGGCAATTTAATACTTTTTATAATTCAAATTTATACAAAGCATTTTTGAATCCGCTCGACTGATATTTATTTGAAATATAATCTGTGACTCGATTAGCTTCAAATGCGTCGTTGATTGTAACCACAAATTTATAGTTACGTTGTCCGCGTGAAATAAATTACCTGTGTTAAAGTGTTTGCATACCTTTATTTATTTATTTGTATCATATGTATTATGTAATCCTTCTAATTAGTACTTTATTGACGGACGGTGGTGTAACTTAACATCAAGTGAGCTCCCGTGCGGCACCTATTTTATCATAAACAATGTTAATCTTAGATGGATTTGAACAACATACTTTTTTATTAAAACATGACTGAACCTCAGTATAAATCACGAGAACTTTAAATGAGTTTAAAATGAGAACTAAAAATGAGGAGCTGGAAGGTAGGTATCAGAAAGAAACAAAACAATTTTTATTCAAGTGCCAGTGTAGATTAAAATGTAGATATAAATGAACTTAAAATAAATAAATAAAACTTACTAACTCACTGGTCAACTGAAAATAGATGCATATGATCATGATCAACACAATTTTTTTATTAATTTAAGTATCCCATAATAACGAAAACTCCCGTTTCAAAAACTAAAAGCGTATATTCTAAAGTAACAGACACCTGATCGGTTAATCGTGGATTAAAATATAATAATAACTTCAGATTTTCAAAGTATAAAATTCTTAATGTTTTATTGTATTCGTCTAAATCCCATAAGAAGGCCGTTGAGTCTCAAGAAATGGAACAAGTGGAGATTATTAAATAAAAGCCTTCGACCAAAAGATCTAGACATTGGTTCATGCTAAGCAAAAACTTTTCAAACATCTATGTAATCAATAGACACCCCAAATTACCTACCACAATATAATAAGTAATATTCATTTCCAAACCGATGTTTTGGAAAGTACTATAAATAAAACACGGCCCAAATGTCACTTTTAAAAGCGTTTAAATCTCTAACAGGTCAAGAAATTCAATCTTATGAAAATGTTATCAAATTTAATAATGATCATAACTTAATCAAGGTCACTGCTGACCCATATTTCGGGAGTGCTAATGGTAGCAATATCGAGTGTACACTTCCAGCCAGGTAGTATGCACTAGATTGGTGTGCGTGTGACCGAGGGGAGCGATCGGTTACACTAAATAAGATATCCGCGTCGGCATCCGCACGGGGAGACTCCCACGTGTGTTTAATGGATAGTGAATTTCGTGCAGCTTTGCCAATTTGGCAAGATTCGCACTGGCAACCCTGAATGCGACTAATGAAAGTAAGCGTTTGTCGCTTAATCTATTTATTCTGAATTCACTTGAACTACCTGTTTGGCGGACTTTTGGACAGTCTTGTAATAGTAATTTTTATTAATTTAATAACAGTCTAAAGCCATACTTAAAAACTACCTTAGCCTAAACTTATAAATAAAAACCCTTGCAGGATTCACTCATTCTTAATAAGCCCGTCTGGTGTAGATTTAATAACATTCGCGGTATCGCTAATTTTTGGCGAAGCACCGTTCGCGAATTCCATTCTGTCCATATAGGATGCCCTCGCGAGCTGTAGTAGTTGTCCCGTACATACAGCCGGAGTAAGGCTTGTAGCAACAAGTAATATAGTCTATTATAAGTATATATTATTTAATCTTATAGTAGCTTTTATGCAGACAAACCTTTCCTTCTAATATCTGTATTGACTAGCTCAAGACTACGATTCGTATGAAAACACTTATTAAAGTTCTGTATAGTAGTTAATTATTACGCGAGTAGATAATTATTATTTTTACCAACACATTTTTTATACATGAGATTAATAGTTTTTAAATCAGAGGTTATAAGGTATAATATTTGCAATTATTAATAAATGTAATGTAATTTTTTTAATAATAATAATTCATTACATACAAGCTTATTATTAATAATTAATATTTATTATTTATATAAACGAAAATAATTAGCATCGGGTTAATTTCTCGTGGTCTTAGATTGGCATCAGTGTATTATCGAAAACTGTTTTAATGTCAGGTAGCGGGCAATTTTCCAACTGTAGAGCTATAATTATTAATTGTGCTAGAGTAACTGCAGGTCACATACTTGTCAAGTGCATCATCACTATCATCTAATAGGATTTTCTATAGTTATTCCACAGAATATAATTACTCGTTTATTTTGTGTTGCCACAGTTTAAGTAAATCGCTCATCAATAAGCAACATTTGCTTTTATATCTATCTATTATCAGATACGTATCTTATATATTCCAATACGAAGTATATCTTTGTACCTGCACCGCATTACGCAGTGAAAAGAAATCGACTTATTCAGGAGGAAATCTTAATGAGAAACTTTTTTAGAAACCGGTTTATTGAGCATAGATAGCCAAGATAGATAACAAAATATAACTGTAGAGTAATTGATAGTAAAATTCAGCTCTTCGTTAATAATATAATTAAAGACCTAACTTTACAGGCGGTTTTATGACCGTTTAAGCAAACGTTAACACGTAAAACATTATTTTAATCTAATTATTTTCCTTCTAGAAGTGTCCGAGATGCCGCTCCAAATAAGAAGGGAGGGTGTGGTGTCCTTCCTCCGGGATAACCTTCTCACGTTACTGACAATCATTGGAGTGGTCGCTGGAACTCTTCTCGGATGGGGATTGCGAGCAACTGGATATGAATGGACACGGCGAGAGGTTATGTACTTCCAATACCCTGGCGAGCTGTTTCTCAGGATGTTGAAATGTTTGATTGTGCCTTTGCTGGTCTCATCGATAGTGTCTGCGATCGGGTCCTTGGATCTTAGCCTATCGGGCAAGTAAGTTCTAATTGTGCATGTTACGAAAATGTATTATTATTATGTATAGAATAGAAATAGGTATACGGAAAACGAGGTTGTATTGAAATACATATATCTCTAAGTAGGGACAGTGCTTATAAATTAACAGGGTTAAATATTTGCATTGGAAAATTTATAAACTAATGAATATGCAGTCGATATATTTAATCCTTAAGTAATAAAAAGCTTTGAAACTTAACATGATTGATTATTTGAAAATTAAATTAATTAATTGAGAGAGAAAAGTCAGCGGTTTCGACGTTTCACAGTAGGCTGTCGTGGTGGTTTTAAACTGAAAAGCTGAAAGTACAATGGCTAAAACCAATAAAATATATATTTACGACATCAGCATGGTTGACGTCACTCACTCCTTATTACTCGAGAGCCTGCTTTCTAAACCAAAAAGACTAAACTGAGATATTACTGTATTTGAGAATTTATTACAAAATTATGTCCAGCCCTATAGTTGAGTATTCAAAACTTCGAATATGCTTACACTCGTCATATCTCTTAAATAAACTCGACTTGCTGACAAATTCTCACGCATCTTATGCTGATATTAATAATAAGAAGGCTCCTTCATATTAAACTTCCTTCTCAATTTACGCATAAAATTATTTGGCCCATAATTGTAGCAAATACGAAGTAAGGAAAGCAAAAATTTGCAGTGATCGTGGTCTATTGACTAATGATTTGTCAATATTCCAGAGTTGGTCTGCGAGCTATCATATATTATATGACGACAACGTTTTGCGCCGTGATGTTAGGGATCGCGCTTGTCACCACAATCAAACCTGGCAAGGACCCCGAGTCGTTCGGCGAGACCACTACGAGCAAAGTTGTAAATAAAGACACGCTGACGGCTGATAGTATTCTTGATTTGATACGGTATGTATTATAATAACGTGCACTCTGATTTCTTTAGGAAGAACTTTTCCTTTGACACAGAGTATACACAACAACGTGTGTATTCTGTGTGTGTGCGAATGCCTGCCTTGACTTTTGGATCGTACCAATACGAATTGTGCTACTTACTGTACTACTTTGGCACCATTTTATAAAAAAAATATGGCGGATATTTAAAATAATATTTTAATTCTCAAAGAATACAATTTGTGTATGATGTAAATAGTCTTGCGTATAATCCTCATTTAAACGCCTCAATTGACGAGATGAAATTTCAGACTCTATTCTATTAGTCTATTTGCCTATCATTTGTTATATACTAGGGCTGTTCATCAAAATTAACTTCCAAATCTCTTTTAAAATAGTGCGTAACTTATTACTTATCCTTATAGTAACTTATGCCCCCGAGATTATTTTAACCGCTGCAATACGTAGAAATCACTCTTTTCAAACCAAACTTATTGAACATTATTCATTAAATAAACAGAATTGATTCCTGTTTTCATTTATTCATTTATTTCTTGTCATTACTAATGCTAACTTATATTTTACAACTAACAGGTACATACAAATATAGCCATACATGGAATACACATTTTAAAACAGCGAATACAAAAAATTAGAACAAAGAAATAAAAACAGACTATGGTAGGAGCGTGTTGGTGTTGTGTTTTAGTAGTCTGTTCTACAATTACTGCCATAAATACTACTTACTCAAAACTGAGTTCGATACAAAGAATTTCTTTTTTATTTTTAACGTACCTTGTACCATACGTCAAATTGATATTTATTAAACACCTCTCCGATATATATGACTTAAAATGAATATTTTTGGTTCGTACCTAGGTATATTTTATACTGTATAATTTGGTCCTTGAATTTAGTTATAATAAGCAACTTTCTGTTTTGTTTCTACGGAATCAGTTTAAATAAAAATAACTCTTAAACTATCTTCTATAGTTATGTCTGCGGTCAGTTTATCGTGTTAGTTAGTTGTCAGGTGACAACGAGTTTAATATTAGCTCTAGGGGATCTTGATTGAATGACGACCTACATCAATTTGCTTCACAACTTCTAGAGATATTTTTGGCTTAATATTTTAATCGTGTTCAAACATGCTCGTAAACTGTTTAGTTATAAAGCTTCTTAACTAAAAGTAAAGGTCAAGTAATTAAACTCAATGTATTTTTTTTATATTATTTTTTTTATTTATTATATTACAGAAACAATATCCACAATTTGATGGCTTTTTTTAGAATACATCGGCTCGCGCGCCAATTATATATATTTTATTATAAATTTATTGACGGAATATCAAACTCATTATCGGCCACAGAGAAAGCAATAAAGTTCACACGTAAACAGATTACAAACGTGGCATAAATTTTGTCTGTATCATATTTTGTGATGCCATACTTTAATGTTAAATTAATCTTAATAATTGCAATACATATATAATGTAATCAATTGTAGGATTTTTATCAGTTTTGAACGCTTATTGTATCATAACAGCGTAACATCCAGGGATAGTTGTTCCTAAAGCTATCAGTAATAATGTTTTTTACTGGAAATAATTAAATCGTGACTTCGGGCGTTTAACTTAGATATTTCATTTCACACAATCTGTCATCAGAGAGCCAACGTTTGAGTGAAAAATAAATAAATACAGTCATATTGTTTGTACAGCTAGTTTTAATAGAACCGGAAGGGAGCTGAGTCCATTCATCGTGTGCGACCAAGTAATGCGTTTAAAAGATTTGCTCTTTGACCTCCTATAGGTCCAGAGACCTCTATTTCTAATAGGACACGGCACGGACTCAACTGTTCACTAAGATAAACATTTTCATAGTGAACCTATATTATTTATATGTTTCGCCACATAATTATAACTCGGTATTTTTTGATAGCTAGAAATTCTAATCGAACTAAAATCAAAGTTTTTTAACAGAATAACTAGTTAATAAAGTTAGTTTATTATAGGAAAAATATTCATATTGGTGACAATTATGAACATTAAAATATTAATAATAATTTATTAATTATATTTCTGAATTAACGTGCTTTTCGCCATACATTTCAATCTCCATTTTATTGTCTATACGCTTGTAATGAGATTTTATGGAGTAATGGTCACCGTGTCTCCGTGATGTTAATTAATAATAATGACACCTTTAAGCATCAAACACACACACATCGTTTAGCCTCATATATACTAGAAAGCATGGCCAAAGTACAAATTATATTGTATTAAATATATGCGGATTGGTAACAATTTTATCTTGGTCCATTTTCAGGAACGTTTTCCCCGAAAACATAGTTCAAGCTACCATAGCCTCCTATCGCACCAAACTCACCTACGACGTGAACGACACGAGAGCAATTAAAGGTAAGTGCTAATTGAATGATGATCAAAATAAATTAATACTTGTTAGGAAAAAAAAAACAATCGCTCCGAGCTCCGATAGTGTACATCAGTGTGGTTGGTGCACATGAGGTGGCTGCAGTCTGTGAATAGATCTCTATATTATTAGTATTGCCTTTACAGTTCGAAAATTCTGGATTAGCTCATGTTTATCGCCGTGGCGTATACACGGAGGTTTTTATCTCCCACATTTTCCGCCAGCCTTTTTTATTCAAAAATTTGATAGAGAGAATATCGTAATTGTAAATAGCACTCTTTTTAATCATCTTTGATAATAACAGGAATTGACGCAGACGAAGATAAATCTAATAATATTTTATACTTCCAGGACAATTGGAGACCTATAAAATCGAGAGCTACTACCAGAAGGGTAGTAATGTGTTGGGTCTAGTAAGTTTCAGTATAGTCCTGGGCATCACCCTTGGTAAGATGGGTGAGAAGAGCCGACCGTTGCAAAACTTCTTCTACACACTCTCGGAGGCCATGATGATAATTACTGGATGGGTTATTTGGTAAGGATTCACGCTTTCTTCGATATTTTTTCACAAATCAAACAGGGACCTATTCGAATTTGTTATAGTTTGTAACCTTTCACAACACACAGACGCAAAACAAATTCAAAACTAATGGTTTATAATAACCAGCTGTTTAAAATACCTCGTATTGACCCAATGGAACGAAAAAAAGTGAAGAGCAACTCCTGGCGTTAAAGCTGTCAATTCATCGTTCAATTGTCGATAGTAATTATGATTCATTCATTTGTTTTCATTTTCATTCATTCATTATCATTGTTTTAATTAAACGAATCTTTAATTTATGCTTTGAAGTTTAAAAACCTTTAAAGTGGTAGTCCGTCGGTACCGTTACCTTAATTTATTATTGTCATAGTCGGTTCCCAGGTTGAGTTGTTCATATTCCAGTAACTAAATGCTCAGTTGGATTGCGTAGTCGAACCAGATGGATATCTTTGCTTTGCAATCTATTTAAACATTGAAAGGATGAAAGTAAAAAGGCTGATATCTGAAGTATTACTATAAGTATACTTTACCATACCTGACGTCACGACGTTTTTCTCCTCACACCCCATTCTACATTAAATAGAATATATATAAAGAATAATGCTTTTTGTCTTCCCATATAGTAATACACCGCTTTAAAGCAGCAATATAAGATAATTTGATAATCACAAATATTTTAGAACAGAAATCGTGTTGTCATTCACAGGGTCTCTCCTCTGGGTGTGTTCTTCCTCGTGACCGCGAAGATTATGGAAATCGAGTCATTCTCCGACCTCGTTGGAAGACTCGGCCTTTATTTCATGACAGTATTACTTGGACTGTTGATTCACGGCTTTGGGACGTTGAGTATTCTCTTCGTGCTGGCTACGAAGAAGCTGCCTTGCAGATATATCGCTAAGATGGGCCAAGTTATGGCCACTGCGTTTGGAACTGCGTCAAGGTAAGCTATAAAGGCGAACCATATGACATTGTTCACGTGTGACCGTCAAAAAGTTATTAGAATGTGGTTTAATCGTTTAACGAAACTTGAATGCATGAATTCAAAGAGCAACCAATTCATTAACACATTACACCAACTTAAATATTTTTGTCATCTATATGCCACCAAAACTATAGACTGCCTGAGTGCCTAGACGCAGCCGTTGCCATGTTTAAATCAATATACATACGAAGGAATATTCTATGAATTTTTGAAAAGCTACTCCACGGGCTTCCGAGATACAACTGAACCTCGGTTTTCGGGCGTACTATGCTAGCATAAATGAATTTCGGATATATAAGGCTATGTTTATTTATTTCCTGTGCGAAAGAATACCAAAAATTCTTTTTTTCAATGAATCCCCGAATGCGTTTCAGTTCAGCGACGATGCCAATAACGATAGGCTGCTGCGACGACATGGGTCTGGACCCGCGCATCACCCGCTTCGTGATCCCCATCGGGGCCACCATCAACATGGACGGCACCGCGCTCTACGAAGCCGTGGCTGCCATCTTCATCGCGCAGCTACGGAAGATCGACATGTCGTTCGGAAAAATTGTTGCCGTCAGGTATGCCGACCGATTTTATTCTGATTAGCCTATGTTTTAAGTGTTGTTTTTATTGATTCTTGTTTTATAAAAAATGTTTATGTAGTTTTTAATCCTATTAGATTTTATTAGCAATAATTGGCGAAACATCCCTCAAACACTCGACGTACGTTTCGCTCCATCACCGGAGCATACTCAAGAGTTGCCTCTACAAACAGAGTTCATAGAATTTGTTGCATTTCAGCGAAGTAACGCCTGATTCTATTAACGATATTTAGTTTTATATACGCGTTGTCTCCATTTCAATGAATAATCCTTGGATTATAACTTAGTGTATAACTTTTGGGTTATTGTAATGTGGGTAACGGTTTTCTTGCCACCATGGAATTTGCTACACTACACCGCTGCCGTTCGTGATTTGAATGTGTTTTTAAAATTATAAATAATACTGAATACTCGAGGTGCTCTTAAGTCGATCTCATAAACAAGATTTGGTATAACAATTGTTAGAGCTAGACAACAAACGGATTCCAACAATGATACTTTAAAATCCAAAACCTCACCAGACATGGACATCATTAAAGAAATTACTCGCTCAAAGATGAAAGAACATCTAGATGTTTTCACTTTTATACAGTTTCCGCTTCTCTAACAATTATTGGGAATAAATTTGGATTTATGTATCTGTTTAGTATATGTTTGGATATCTACCATTATTTTCCTTTTTTATAACCAGTGTAACGGCAACCGCGGCAAGTATAGGCGCAGCTGGAATTCCGCAAGCCGGCCTCGTCACCATGGTGATGGTGCTGGATACAGTCGGTCTCCCAGCTGAAGACGTCTCCATTATTCTGGCAGTTGACTGGCTCTTGTAAGTAAAATACATTTCCTAACTCTATGGTAGTTTATCTCAAACTAGCAATTTTCTTTACTTAAAAGTAGTTTAATAACGGAATACGATAGAAAGAGAACATAAAAAATGATGTTAAATGCGACGTGGCGTAGCTTTTTTTAAATTGAGCGAAAAATTTCTGTTGAAAACTTGTACTTTAGGGATTATTTATTAGTTGAACCTATTTTCACAACATTTTTCACTGACTCTTTTTCTTTGTTGGTAGTAGCGAGATGTTATATAGCTATCCTCAGGAATAAGACTATTACTCCAGATATTTTTCACAAAACCCTAAGAGACCAATCTACAAGCAATACTCCGCGACAAAATCCACACATACGTTTCGCCTCGACACCGGAGCATAGTCAAGAAGTTGCCTCTTCGAACAGCGCTCGATGAGATGAGTTCTAGTTATTATGAACTCTTTCAGGGACCGATTCCGAACAACAATCAACGTGGTATGCGACGCTTTGGGCGCCATTATCGTGACCTCACTCTCCCAAGCAGACATAGAAAAATGTCGCGCGCAAAACGAAAGGGAGGCTGCAGGACACGAGCTCAGCGATCTCGAGAAGGGCGAACATTAACAACCTTTTTATGTCCATAGCGAATTTGTTCATCACAGTCGGCCATCTTATTTCTAAGTTAGTTCTTTGGAGGTTATATTTAAAAGGGTTAAATGAAATTCGGAATTGTAGTTGGCCGTAAATGTATGTGTTGAATTATATTTTGGCAGAATGCTAATTTTCATTATCACAAAATAATTATTTAATGTAGATTATATTAATTTATAAATACTTACTTTACAGCATAAGGGGCAATGTGAGCTTACTATTTGTGTTCGGTTTTTAAAATCAATGAAATATTTGAAACTCTACGATTCTAACTAAAGTCTATTTTCATATGGCATATTTTTCATATTCTGACTAATAATTCAAAAATATATTCTTATCTTTGTGTCCATTTATTTGTGCGCCTGGTAAGTACATTTATTTATTAAGAATTGTAATGTAACAAATTAGCTGTAAATTAGATTATAGTAATTGTTATCGCCGTTGCATTCCATTTTTATTGTTGCATATAAGTGTGCGTTTCTTTCAGGAACTTCACACCGCTATTTACTAAATGTGTTTAATGGCAGTCTTTGAAATAAAATTTATCTTTCGTCTCTTTCCTTTTTTAAAACTGTTGCAATTAGACTGAATTTGTTTTCACGTTTATCTAGAATAGGAAAATACCGCACAGTAAAAATATAGTATAGCTAAGATTGAAAAAGTGGTTTCATCTATATCTAAAAGTTATTGATTATTTAGCTGGTCAGATATAACGCTATCTATATTGTTTCACAGACTATGCCAGTCCACAGATTATCTAAGATTTTTTATACCAACCAGTAACTCAAATACGAGCTTGCCTAGCACAAAGCACACCAAAGAGGTTATATACGTATTTAAAATTGAAACTATTGTCAAGTTACTCCATAAAATTTTTATTTTTATTTAAGTTGCTAACTGTAATGAACAGGAACGGTCATTTTCCACGTGCGTATTTTATTATTTACCAAAATCAATGTTTTATGTATTTTAAATACAATGTTTTACATATATCTAGTCCATTTTGGAGATTGATTATGTTCACCAAAACATTATTGTGTTGTGCCTAGCACTTATGTGTGTCAAACTATCAATGTTGACATGAATGTATTGGTGTAATGTGGTGTTTTATTGTTAATATTTATTAATAAATAGTCGTATGGATTATTGTCTTTTGGTTCACATACACATTAAACTGCGTAAACAAAAGCGATGAATAAACATTCCTATAGATAATGCGATGGGGGGGGGGGATAAACGCACGTACTCTATGACACTACTCTACATTTCTTGTAAATCTAGAATTACTTTACTGCGCGAACAATTATTTACCATCACGCTTAGATTCAAAATTAATTCAATTTAACCTTTCAAAAGCCGAGATGTGTTCTGTAAAAAAAAACAAATGATGTATTTTTTATTAATTTCATTTAATTTGAACTAAACTGTAAAATCTTTCTTACGATTTACAACTTTCATAGCCTCACAGCCGATAGTGACATAAGTTACTTAACTACCACTTTCCACTCCGTTGGAAGCTTGTCAGTCTGGTAAAAAATATCTCATAACATAGGAATGTATTTGGTATTAATAATATTACGTATACAAATTGATTATGAAGTTAAAAGAAATCATAATTAATATACTCAGTCGTCCATCTTTGCTTAAGTTACACGCTAAACTCAAATTGGATCAGTGAACTTATTGATATTTTAAAGGGCTCAAATAATCGTTAAAACTTCTCATAGTACGGTTATACACATAAAAATATGAAATAGAAGGAATGCTCTTATGTTTATTTATTATTATTAATTATTCTCTTAATATATGCACATAGAGGCCTTGAAATTCACTAAAAGGCACATTGGCGTAACAAATATACACAAAAATTACAAACTAATCAAAGACTTGTTCCACGACTGCTTCATATTTGTTTTATTTACATACAGTTTACGTTCATGACGCGTGAATAGTCAATTGTCTATTTACAATAAGATTTTCGCTTTGTCATAATGTCAGGTATATTTCGCGCCAAAAAGTTGGCAACTTGTTTTCTACAAAACGTTCAATTTAGCCGAGACTTATACCTGGCGTTCATCCAAAATAGTAGAATTAGAATCGCGCTCTTAGTTTTCATAAAGAAAACCTTTTGTTATTTCACAAATACGTATTATACCATTTTATATTTCGGATGATATAAGTATTAGGTGATCAGACTGGCACTATTCTCGACCACCACAAAAATAGGATTCATACCGAAGTCATACCTGGTCATTGTTTTCACAGACCTTTAAGGTCGAGAATGTAGAAGACAAAGAGTATTCCAAAAAATTGTGATTGGTCAGCCATCAGAAACGCGTAAAACGGTGACGTACGTCCGTCTGAAGGAACAGTCCTTCCTTCCTTAACAAATGAACATTGATTGAGTTTTAAACAACACCATTAGTTTTGTTATTGTTGTTTATATGTTTTTGGGAGCCGTTTGGTAAAACGAAACTTCGTGTTGAGTCACGCCGGCTATTTCTTTCACTGTGTAAGGAGTATCGAGCTCTCGCAAGTGTCGCCGCAGATATTTCCATTGAATCCCCATGAGGGAATCTGGATCCTCGTCTCGTGCAACCACCTCGATTGCGGGCATTCTGAAACATGTTCTCAGTTATTTAATGATGGACCTGATTCGGATATAATTCACGCTCGGCATATGCAATGATGCATGGAGACCTCAATCTAATATATAAAATTCTCGTGTCACGGCGTTCGAACTTGAACTACTCCGAAACGGCTTGACCGCTTCTCATGAAACTTTGTGAGCGTATTGAGTAGGTCTCAGAATCAGCCAACATCTATTTTTCATCCCCCTAAATGTGAATACAATCCTTAATTTTTACCCTTCTACGATCAACCCTTATTTTTTATTTATTAATTGAAAATTGAAATCACATGTATGGCAAAACAACGTTTGCCGGATCAGGTAGTATCACTATAATATAATTCAACATAGTATTGAGATTAGTAATAAAATATTAATAACTTCATTTTAATATCGAGCGCTCTTTGGCATAGTATATATTTTTACGAATTGAGATTGATAAGGGTCCGGATTTACTCAATCTTTTATTGTACAGATTAAAAATTGTTACTCACAGGCCCACTTCGCCAACTCCAGCGGTTTCTATTAAACACACCATAGACTATGGGGTTCGCACACGAATTCGTACACGAAAATAGCCACATTGCTTTCTGGAACGCTGGATCCAGGTGGTTCACTATGTCCTTATCTATCCAATACCTGAAAATATTTAACTCACCATAAGTTCGAGTATTTTAATTATATTGGCTATAGCCTTTTCAAAGTAACTTGCCTGTAATAATAACTTTCATCTTGTAACATGCTAATATAAATCTGAAATGAATCGTAATATCTTACCACAGACAATAGCAGTAGTATGGCGACCAACACGTGAAGAATACTAGCACGATAGTGACAGACATCTTGAGTGTTCGCGCTCTGGCTCTTCCGAGAATGCCAACACCGCTACGACGCATTTTGTCTGAAACATCATTTAAGAAAACAAGCTCTCAAATAACTTTATACAACCATTTAAATCTAAAATAAAAGCAATTTCTCCAGTTCTTACTCCAAAATCGTTAAAAAAAACATTATATTATGAAAATTAGTAGGTAATCTAAAAGAAAATGTTTGTCAACAACGATTTTACAGACTATACGCGTTCTGTACTCGTAAAACAAAAGACAGTTCATCTTATGATTGCGATTGATCAAATACTCGTAGAAGCACGAAAACGCTGCGTGATTGTACTAGACATTAGTGTAATTACTGATTTTTGTTTTCTCAATACCACTAGGGCCGATATCGCAATCCAGGAATGGGGCAGGGCCTCTGTTCATTTACTTTAGGGTATCAAATGTATATAAAAAGTGTGTATATAAAAAACTTCTTTCGCTCCATATGCCTGTAAAAATACATGTGTGTACAACATATGCATGTATGTACATATACATATAAATTTTCTACAAACGTTTAAATTAATTTCATGTTTTCATTAGTATATTAATATGTTTGAATAGATCTTTCATTTTTATACATTATGGCTACAGAGCTTTCAGAGATAGAGACGTCACTTACTGCCCAAGCCAATCGAGCGGAAGGAAGTTTCGCTTCAAAAATATAATAGTGACAATAATTGAATAATATATTCTTGACACGTTCGATATTCAATTCGGTTATTATCGTTAGCAGAGGCTTGTACAAAGATTGATTTATATTTTTCTTTGGGTTTTACGAATTTCTTCTTCGTTTGTGGTCGCTACTGACTCTTAAATGGTTTATGAGATACATACTACCGCTTAACTAGGATTTACTCAGATTCGAAATTAATTAATCGTTAAATATCGTTTATTAAATTTTATTAAGGGTCATCTCATCATTTGTATGTTAAATCGGGAAGCCGAAAAAGGTTATTTCTTAACGTAGAATTGAATATACCTATTCAAAGAGTGGTTTCTCTGTATACCTCTATTCGATTATTTAGCAAACCACTACGACGCACATCAATTAATATTTCTATTATTAAAATAAAACCGCTTTTGATAATACTGTAAAATTATATCATCAAGTATTAAAAATTTAACATGAAAATATGAATGTTGTTTAACAAACATATAAACAACATTCATAACTAACATAACTATATTGACGAATGTAGACGCAAAACTATTATCAAAAATAAGATTCGTGCGTTAGAGTAATCTTGTATTTTACTCCCGCAGAGTTGTATAAATACGAGTGTAATTACCGTTTGATGTGTTAGCTCTTCGAATGATCTCTAGCAGTGCAGCAGATGAGCAGTACAACGTGGAAAGAAGAGGCGCTACGTACATAAGCGCCATGTTTAGAAGGAAGTAGGCAAACTCATGCCGTTCTGTTGGCAGCGATCCATATGAGACACATTGGTAATATCTGAAAAATAAAATACTTACATGTTTATTTGGATAGATTACATGCTTAGAGGCCGGCAACACACTGGTGAGGCCATGCGAGTGTCCATGGACGGCGGTATCGCTTAACATTTGGTGAGCCTCTTGCCCCTGTTTTATAAAAAAAAGAGGTATTTCCGAAGCAATAAATTCCTTTAAGAAGAGAACGTATCAGCTACGATCAGGTGTGCTTCCTGCTCTTTTGCCTCCAATTTAATAAAGAAAAAAGTGCTTCTCAAAAGACATTTTCTTTAACTTCCGTAATTAAATGAACCCTTCATAGGATAGTAGTAAACTTTCATACCCTTTGACATCAGGATGTTCTTCTAAATGGAATATAAAGCTTTGAGGCAGGCTCGCTAATCCGGCGCAAACCCAAGCGATGAGTAGGGCACGGCGGACGCGCGCTTCCCATGTCACGTTCAAAGGTTTCAATATTGCGTAGTATCTGTAATTAAGAGACATCTTAATAGGATTGAGGAAAAACATTCCATAAGATTATTATAAATGCAATATCTGACTAAGACAGCATTTCCTAGGTTGTTGACGAATATCGCTATAGACAAGATAAGACATATATCAAATACTAATATAGTGTTTATAAGTTATTATTTACATAAATAAAAAAACAATCAAAAGCTAATAAGGAACTTCTGCTTGGGCCTGCAGATCCGTATAGTTTAATAATGAAACGAAAGTTCGCAGAAGTTAAAATGAAATAAATTTGACATAATCGCGCATGGAATTATTTGCGAACAGCCTCATACCAAACAAGGAAAACATATCAACGATCAGGAATTAATTCGAAAATATTTGTTCCCGATCTAAGGCAGATTTTTGAAGATCGAATTATTGGTATTTACTATTCCTAATCACAATTTGCTCAGCTGAACTGGCGAGGCTCAGTTCGGGCGCAATAATTCATATTTATATACTCGTGTTGACCCAGACTATAACTCCTGTTCGGATGACGGATTGATCCATTATATTTCGTACTTGCAGACCACTTAGGGATTTGCGTATTATATAATGCGTAATATGAACTAAAAATAGATAATAAATGATGTATCCCACTAAATCTAAATCTTTAGAGGTTAATATTAAAGATTCTATAACTCGTAGAATAATCTTTAATATGGAAAGAAAGAAAGAAAACAATTTTTATTCAAGTGCCAGTGTAGACAAAAAATTTAGATATAAACGTACTTAAAATAAATAAAACTTACTACTCACTGGTCACCTGAAAATGCATGCCACTCAGCATATGTTGGGCCATAGCATGTGACCCAACGCTGATATTCTGTGGCCTCCAACGTGCAAAAGTGACTCTACGACTAACTTAATATTAGACTGAATATTATGGTGTAACTATACTTAACTCGCGTAAATAAAGACGATATTTCTCACCTATCGATAGCGATACATATGAGTACGAAACTGGAAAGGTACAGCCCAAATGTCCTTGTGAACATCATGAAGCGGCACATCATGTCGCCGGCGAGCCACTGCACGGTGCCAGCCCACGCGATCTCCAGTGGCATCATGAGAAACGTTACCTGCACATACACTTGTAGAATGTATTCCTTTTGTGCTTTAATATTATTCTTGGAATATATAAACAGGAAGACAGAGAGGGTGTATTCATGACTGTTAGATAGACAAAGATTTATCATGTCCTGGACTGAATATCGTGTACAGAATGGCTGTTCTCCCGTATAAAAAGTGGTAACCATAGCAACAAATACGTCATAATACGTCCATGTTCTAAAATATTAAGGCTTTTATCGAAAAAAATTTACATGCGCTCGAAACAATGGACGTTCATACTCTCAATAGAATATCGCCGACAGAATCAATCGAACTTGTTATATATATAAATATTATTTTAATTTTATAAAGCTTTAATTTACCATAAGGTCTGCGACGGCCAAATGCATCAGCAGGACATCCAGCCTGCTGGCTCTTCCTGCTCGCCTTCTCTTCACCAGCTGTGACAACACTGTCAAGTTGCCAGTTGCTGAGACCATCATCAGCACACTGTACACCGTAATTGAGACCATATGGCCATGATTGAACCGCATGTCCAAGGGTAGCTCATCACTGATGTTGAGGTGCGTCCAGTTCTTCTGAGACGCACCGCCTGGACCTGACACCTTCTCGTCTATATCCATAACTACCTTTGACACGTTCTTAAGTTGTAGGAGTAAACCGTTTTCGCGATCGAATACATGTGGACGGATCTGTAAGAATCGGTAATAAAGTATTTACTTTTTAAAACATTGACAATTTATTTGCTTTTAAATTGCGTAAATATGAAATATGACTTGCGGCATTAGGGTTAACGACAAAAAATATAAAATCTATTCCACAGAGAAACATCCACATCAAAGGTTGTGGGGAATATATTTTAATTATTTAAATAAGTAAAAATTTTGTGAAATGTTTTCTATACTTAAGTGATTGATTTCTAGTCACAAAACAATCAATATTCATCGTTGAAAACATAAAACAATCTTATTTAAGACAAAAAATTCGAAATGAGAAATTCAATGTTATCATTGAATAATTGTCGGTTTTAATTTGGAAGATTTATTAATTAAATATACTGATCGATTGAATTGGTATTGCTATTAATATACGATATAAAAGTAGTAGTGGCAAAATCACAAATGATATGAATTTGAAATTTGGGACGAGAATCGTATGTTTGATTTAGCGAAAGATCTACGCTCCGGAGCGACGCTTTTATTTAATAAAAAGAATAGATATAATAAAACTATTAATAAACATTGATACATAGATTACGTAAATTGGGGTGAAGTAAAAAATTCTGTTGATCACTGCTCAGCATACACAATTCACAGCATACAAAACCTTCTGAAATGTTTATCAAGTAAGTTTAATCCTTATATAAAAACTCTTCTGAATTCTAATTCGTTTGAATCAAATTAATCGTTAAAACATTGCAAGGCAATTGGTACACGGCTCTATTTCAAAGCTGTTAAAACCCTTTCAATTTTAAAAGGTTGTAAAATTGTATCAAAGGAATCACATTTATCTGAAAAGTTTCCTTGTTTAATCGTGTTGGGAATACATTAAAAGTTTCTACCGACTGTCACAGAGCGTCAGCACAAGCTACGTCGTGATTGGAAAATTTTCAAAAAGCAATGACAGCCTGTTATAATGTATTTAAAAGTTTTTGACAAGACAATTCGATCAACTCCCGTATACTCATTATTGGTGATTTCAATGTCGCAAATATATCATATTGTATTTTTCACTATAGAGTACTAATTACTATATATTATTATTATTTCTCTTTTAGCCGGTAGAGGGCGCATACGGGAGCTTTTCTTATACTTAGATTTTATATTAATTACTGGATTAAGTATTCTTCCGACCACGAACAGTTTGTTCCGACGAAGAACTTAAGAATAAGTCACATTAGGTCAAATAAATTAAATAAAAAAATATAAACACTAGCAGTATACATATGAAAGTGTTTATCTTGAGAATGAAACAGGTATATAACGTAAAATCATAAATTCATTAAAAATAAGGGTCACTTAACGAGTAAAAATAAGATTTCCAATAAACAACGATATTAGATTACGAAATAAGGGTTAATGGAATTAACTAAATCGTACTTCTGCCAAAGTGAACTCATATAAAATCGGTGTTAATTTTCCTTTTCTTAACGCTCAAGTTCATATTTGCTTTTTTGCGGGGAACCCAACCCTCTTTTTATGAAGTATTTTATTTTGGATTTCCTTGAGTTCTAAGCATATTAATACAAATTTTCTCTCGATTAACTCTTAGTAATGTTTTTGTATCTTCGTTTTTGTCTTTTTGAAGATCTTTAGCTCGTTCCGCCTGTGGTCAAATCGTGATGGCTCAATGAACAATGAATGTCTATTTTTAGCTGATACCTACTTATAATATAGAAAGAATGCTGGTAATATGCGTTTATTATGTATTTTTTTATCATATATATGCATACTTTCACACGTTCGTTCTGTGAAAAATATAAAAGTTCATAAGAGTGATACCAAGTATCACTACATGTCTTCTTCTTAACTAATATTTAGAATTACATCACGAGAAGTATAAGCGTGTAATACAGCTACCTTTCTTTGAATATGAACAGCCGAAAATAATTTTTTAATATTGGTTTGTTAGAAAGATTAGTTTTTATACACATTTCATGTCATTCGTTTAAATATCGTTATTTAATTATTGTTATAAAATGAACTGGAGTATAAACATTTAATGTAGTTTCTTGTTTTCAGGTAAGACAGATTTTAAAATTGTGATACTACTTCAGATAGTAAATTAAGAGTAAAATATTATTTTGACAACGAACTCGTAATATTTCGTGACAAGCTTTATTGTCTTTTGTTGTATATATACACAACTGCTAATAGATGCTTACTTTAAAAATATTTGTCTCAAAACATTCTCCTCTCGTGATACAAACCTTTAACCAAAGATCCGAAAGGCATCCAATTATTCGCTTGACCAAATAAACTTAGATTAAAGAAGAAATAAAATTTGTTTTCTATTTATTGACGAAGAAAATTATGGTATGGTGGTTTATTTAGAGATTATTGGATCTGCCTATTTCAGGGTATACGTTCCATATATACTACAAAATATATTCAAGATAACGTAATAAAATATACAAAACATCAATGAAACGCAGCCGTTGTTAACAAAATAATATAAATTTTGTATGCGTTGGACTGTACAGCCAAGTTGATCTTAGCTCAAGATCCCGTTAATAAATCGAAAAATATCGTAGAAATGAATATAGACTTAAGAAATATTGAAACGTATATGCGGTGATATATTTGCGCCACTTTTGTCGAAAGAGTTTTTGATTTGAGTTTGCGATTAGCGTCCCAAGTATATATTCTTCATAACGTTCGAAATCACTCGGTTTTTTTACTTTCTTTAAGAGCTTATCCTATAAGATTATTTCGCTCTATTTAATCTATAAACTGCTAACCTAATAAACTACTTTTACATAAACCAACTAAAAGTTTTGCTTTCTTTGAAAATCAAATCACTGTGTTAATTCTACATTTTTCAAAAAGCCTTGAACAGTATAAATAATTAAATATGCTACAACTATGTCTCACTGAAACTTTGACTTATAGTTTATATATAAACTAAATTTATAGTTTTTTAGAAGTTAGGAACCTCTTTATTAAGACTTTCATCTGATCTCGTCTGGCTATCACCAGGCTGAACCTCATGAGATGAGAATTATGTAGATTATGCGGATATTACTTCTGTAAAGTTCAAAAACGTGATCTGAACGGTTTCCATAAGGTATTTCGGTGTTCGATAAACTGGATTTATAAAATAATAACGAATTGATTCAGAGCTCTTGTTCAACGCAATGTACAAATAGAAGTAGATCCAGAACGAATGACCAGCATCTCGAACCTGAGTTCTCATCTAATACTACAAGACGGGAAGTTGATGTTAGCCTCGTAACGATCGAAAATTTAGACCTATATAATGTAAGAATAAATAAGAAATTACTTGTATAATATTATTACTTCGGTATGATATGCGAATGTCGAACCGCCTAATGAGAAACGGGTCTAAAGTACACGGAAAAATATAATAGAATAATATTCGTAAGCCTTTGACCTTATTAATGATCCGATAACTGTTTTGCAACACCGAGATACAGATAATAACCGAGGGCGTGGTTAATGAAACAATAATAAATAATATTGTTTTTGTAGTGATATCTCTCTGGAAATTTGCCATATTCCATGTAAACTGCAGCTCCGAGTGCTTAATATCTTCACTTCTAATTAAAACCAACTTCTAATTATCAATTAGAAGTTGGTTGATCAGCGAGATCAGCTGTTGACAGCAGCTGAAATCATCAAGTGTGGAGGTTTTTTTAGAATATTAAAAAATCAATTACATATTTTTTCCTTTACCCATTTGCAAACGACTATTATATTAATTTATTAATATAATAACATTGCTATTAGAATTAGATTTTATGGACAACGGGTATAGACAGATCTATATATATGTCATGTGTGTTAAATGCTACAGAATACAGAATATGTGAGCTTTTAAAAAAAATTATATAAATCACATACCATAACTACATTTAACGAGTTAAATATATGTTGATTTTAAATTGGTAATGCAAAAGAACTTAAAAGTAAGTATACGAAATGTGTTGAAATGGAATTTAATTACATATATGTATTCCGTTCGTATCAAAGAAATTTGCCTTCAGAAGAAACCGCAAGAATGTTCTGGATTTCTCACGTATGGCATCATAAATATTACGTTCAAATTTTCTCTTAAGAATCCACTGTTTTTCGAATAAACTTGATCATATTACTAGCTATATCTACATTTTATATAATCGTTTTATCGCCGTAGGATGCTTCTGAGCTTTTGAGCACAATAAATAGTAGTTATTCTACTTTTACAGAAGTCTTTTAGATGTAGTATGCAATGACAAAGCATATTTTTATAATTGTGAATATAAAAAGAGTTATAGTTTGGGAGATTTAAATAAAATATATTAATAAAAAAGAGGATCTCAGTATTACCAGAACTGAGTAAATTATAATAAATCCGTAGGGAAAAATGGCGTCCGTCGACTTTGAGGTTCAAAGAAGGCACTTGCGACGGTGACGAGTTTGTCAGTGACCACGGTTGGTGCATCATCAAAAGCATCATCAGCAAAATTTTAATTAAATATTATACCGGTTAATATTGATTTGAATTGCCTAATTATTCAGTTTTACATATGCCATCGTTACAAATATATACATTTTGAAATTCATTCTGTCTTACAAACGTTAATAATTTGTCATTTAAGCAGTTACGAAAGCGTGCCGATGTCACTCCGAAATGTGATACGTACGGGTATTATCCTAATGAACATGGAGATCTTTTAAATTTACGAAAAATGTATATTTTTTAAACTCGCTTTTGATCCAAACAACCCTGATATTACTTCAGTTAAATACGATTAGGTGTAGTTAATATTTATTCAATATATGTTTGGGTTTAATCCGCTTAGCGGACGATGGACCTTAGGAGACAGACTGGGTAGTTTTGAGTGTTCCGTACACAAAGAAGAAAAACCGAAAACTTGTTAATATGAGTTCGGTGTGTGTCTGTCAGAAGTCTGTATATCATGAACCGTGATAGTTATGAAATTTTCACGGCTGATATATTTCTGTTGCTACTATAGCAAAAATTATATAAAAATCACAATCACTCTTCTTGCGCGAGAAATATAGATTAAAAGCATGAAGTTAACATTGTCTAGTCAAGAAGGGGTCACAAACAATCAAACGATTACCTAAATCGCTTAAACCATCAATCCATAAGTAAAACGATCGGATTGTATTGTAAGAAACCAGAAATGTTTCTCGGAATTCATCATCTTCGTTACTAAGGAAATTGATTTTTCTTGAAAAAGTTTCGCAGAGCAATTCTAAAAATCTCTTATTTGAATTTTCTACAACTTCCAGTGGGACATATTTGCCGCAGAGCTTACTAATGTAAATGTGCATATACAAAGAGCTTTTACATAACAAGCTCATACTTTTGCTTTCTTTGAATACTAAACTATAACATATAAAATAAGATATTATTGTAATAATAGCTCTAAATTAATTTTCTTTTATTGCAAACATGCTAATCAAAGTCTTCAGGAACTCTTCGTTAACGTTCTATAATAATTCACCAAAAAAATCAATCGTGCAGGAGTTTCAATTGTCCTGCATACCATACTACGCTTTTAGCTTTTAAAACTATTAATATTTTGTCGCTGGCTTTGTATATATGTACCGCACACGCCATCTTCTATATTTGCCAGCGTCCAATATTGTGAATCTGAACAATATAAGGAATTATTTATTAAAACGAGCTGTGATACGCTCTTAATGTGATTAGTATTCTAAACTCTGCCTCGTAACCACAAATATGCATTCGCTATAAGGGATTTATTCAGTGTGAATATTAAGGCGTTGTTGTTTGAGAATATGGTAATCGTTATAACTGTTAATTTACATCTCAATTTTCTCGCTAAAATCTTGCAGTTATGCTAAACTGTAGTAGTGACAATACCATAGCTGCAATCACAGAGTATATATATACAAAAGACAGAGAATAATATAAAAAGGTTTTATGTAATTATCATAAAGAGAGAACAAGCATGAAAAGAAAAAATAGTCGGTCTATTGTAACGTAGCAATTGCGTAGTATGTTTTTCATGGCAAGCCTTTTTATCAAATAATAATAATACTCTTTATTTCAGGCATAATGCCCATATCATATATATAAAAAACTACAACTGAGAATTACATTTTATATTTATTGGTCCATATTTTTAAAAGACGTTGTCTTGGGATATGTGAGCGTGAGAGACTATGAATTTAAAGAAATAACACGATAAAAGATACATTTCAATAAATCATAATATCTATCTCATTTACATTTAATCTGAATATGTTATTCTATATGTATAAAAAATATTGTACGAATCAAACAAAATAGGATGTTTGAAAGGGACGAAGTTATCAATTCGGCAAAGTGTTATCGGTCACTATCAAAACAATATAAAATTGCTTTAGGCTCGCTGCGACCCTTCAAGGTTAATCTGACTACAGGCAACAGGTGGGATTTGAAAGCCAAGCCCAGCCAACGTGGCTAACTATGACCTTGAGACTCAATGTTATATAGAATAGGAACCAGTAAGAGTTAGTTAAAACTAATATCCCTTATTCAGACGTATGCTGGATAATTTATACTTAAGATTTTTGTAAATTGAGTAATAATGGTTTGTAATGTTACCAATGTACCAGACAGTGTCTAGAAATGACTATTAAGTAACGGTTAACTAAATCATCGTTGGTTTTATATAGGTTTCTTCGCAGACGAAGGTGTACCAATATGTGTGTATTCAATAAAATTTACACTTAGCGATTATTTAATACTGAAAGATGTTCATTACGAAAAGCATGAAAATGATTTATACATATTAAATATTTTTGTAAACACGGTCACTTGAAGGGCAAATGTCGCACCAAATGTCACCGAGTCTCGTTAGTGTCGCGATGCTATCAGCATCCAACATCATAGAAATAACAAATAATATGAAATGTCATTTTTACTGTAAATATACAAAAGGAGCGGACGAATGTTTCGTTTAGCATCGAATGTGATCATGAAGATAACCACGGGTTGTTAGCGTGGTGCTTTGGTGTGAGTTAGGTTCAAAGTTTAGTATGAATTTTTGAAATTCCCTACCACCAATGGGAAATTAATTCTTTCATGCGTGAAAAATGATATTGTTACCCTAGCACCTGAATCGAACGCCGCGTCAGCAGTTTACGCTAATAATGCATTTTATAAGGTTATATATTATAGTATGTATTATGGTTATATATTATGAGGCGCATCGTTATCATAATATATCAATTATCATTCAAATATTTTATCATTTAAATCAAAATGTGGGTTTCGCCTGAGCCCACACAGACATACTCCAACTATATGGTGATATTTTAGTCGTTTTTTTCAGAAATATTTTAAAAGCACTCGGCGCTAAACTAACTGTTTAAACCACATGCAGTAATAAATAAGAAATAACTACTAATACTATTCAATAAGATATGACACACTGGTGCTTCACCTTCATTAATTAAGAAATTAGCTCGGAAAAAGGAATGATTTTTCCCCAATGATCGGGTAACACTGATAGTAACAAGATTTTATAAGCCATTCACAATAAATGGACTTTCCAACAATAAATATTTTTCAACAGTTCCCAAGTTTAACAAACACTTCAGCTTTATAATATACAATATAGATTTGCTATTGTTTCTCGTAATTTCAAGTATTTTTATGCTGGGCTTTGTTAGTATAGAGTTTTCAATTAGCAACAGCTACCAGTTTAACTATATTTACTAATTTCCATATAGTAATGTCTTAACTAAGTTTTACGTCAATACACAGGTAAGTTAGCTTAGGCCAAATTTATGGATTCAAAGTTTCAAAGTGAGTGCCTCTGGCGATCACAATAACTTAATGTTACACTTTATCACTCATTAATATTAATTGGGCTTGTATGATCGGAATTATTGTAATCTGTCAAAATATGCTAATACGTGATCTTAGCTGAGATATTCAAAACATCAAAGTTGATACATTTAACAGGTTAAAAACAGGTTTCATATGATTTTAATTTTTTTTCAGCAAACCAAAGAGTTGAGAATATACTCATTTTTAACAACTGTTTAAATTTGTCAACTTAATGGTTGAAGAGGCTCATTTTTAATTTGCCTTATACCATCTTCCACTGCTCTCAGTTCTAGATGGTGGTTATAAATGAAACTAAAACTCTGAAATTGCATTACCAAAAAATATTTTTTAATATATTTCATTACACGGTTATTTGAAATCTTTATTTTATCTTTATTTTTCTTTCTATTTTGATAATAGAAAGAAAAAATATTCGACTACTTAATCGTTTATTATCGTCGGATTAGGTATATAATTCAAGTTCATATTTGAGGAACTTGTTATTAGGATAAAGAATATACTTATGCTGTGCCTGAAGTTTTTGCAAATTCAAATAATTAAAATTGTATTTAAAAAACATGCAACTTATAATTAGATCAAAGAGATGAATGAACTCAGATAATACCAAAGACAATGCCTGTTTTGGATTTAAATTCGTATCTCTTGGCAAATAAGTCTCATCTGTAAATATTTGACATCCGCTCCGTAAATTAGACGTTGGAATTTTAAATCAAATTATATGTCATATCTTTTACTCTCTTAAATATGGCTGATTATCTACTCGTTATTTTAAATTTTAAAATCAACCAAATCGAGTATTGATACTAAAATATATCAACTGGTTCGCCTATTTGAGGTTTAGCGTATACAAAATCATAGTTCCCTAAACTTCGACATTAATTAGATCTTAGCAATTCAACTAATTGCCACACAGTGAGAAATGATCCATCCACGTGTATTAATATTCCCAGGTAATATGATATGCTTGTTATACCGATGTCTGTAATTGAATAGGAATTTAATGTCTATTCCTTAATATCATAAAAATGTACACGTATGAAGAATATAATTGTGGAAGCGAAAGAGGTCTGCACGTATCGTAGCATATGGAGGTAAACTATAAATACACAATGTGATTACGATGATAAGGAAGATGATTTTTATTATATTATTTAACCAAAAATTATTCTGAACCGAATACGGAGGTAAAAAAATTACTTATTTGAAGATTATACTGCTCTGCCTCCTGAACTAAAGGATATATATAGTATGACTAGTAGTAGTAGAAGAAAGCTCCGAAGATTTTTGATTCATGAAAATGAAAATGGACGGCGGTTTAAATTTGTTTTTCTTCTCATATAGTGATGTGTTATTACTTAAAAAGAAGAAATTTATTTGAACCTACATTTAATATAAAAATATAAGTAAGCAAAAATATATTAGATGTTTCAAGTGTGTATTGGACACTGATCTATCATCGGACATCTGTGGCAGCTCAGTGAGTAATTCTGTAATAACTTGTTCGTTATGATATATGGTCTATAAGTGAATAACAAAAATATGTCGCAATGTTTTATTAGTTTTCATTGAGCCTAATATTCGTAAAAATATATTTTATATAATTAATTGAAGGCGTTACTTTGCGGAAGTCCATAGTTCAAGTCCAGTATGAAAGCAGTACTCGGAGAACTGCTTTCATACTGGTCTATTGGGATCTTGAATATATTTTATTTTAACTAAAGTATACTTTCGTGTCTTTCTGAAATATTGAAGCTGTAATTAAAAGATAGATGTTGCTTAAAACGGTGCAATCGTAAAAAGTACACGCCCTTTGTTTAGCTAAGCTTTGTTTTATACTAACCTCCTGTCACGTATCTCCTGTTAAATTCAAAAGAAAACTATATTGATTATTGTTCCATATGTATTTCAGTCATTATTATATTTATCATATACCAATTACATGAGAACTTATTAGTTAAGTTGTTGGGCCAACCGAAACGACCTCACACATTGAAACAAGGTAGAACGAATCCACCAAGCGCAGCAATTATACAAACTTATAAAAAAAAGAGTAGCAAGGTACATAATAACAAAAAATAATTACGAATCAGAATATAACACTGCTATAACACCTCTTTTTAAAATGAAAACTCAACCGAGTCAACTCTGAATGATTGCTATTCGTAGAGGTGCTACGGTGTAGGGGCGTGCGTCGAATGTTTGAGGGTTCTTATTATCCTAGGTAACTAATAAATTATTATACTAAACAGAATCTTTTTAACACGCTTATTTTTTATTTAAAACTATTCATGAAATTTTCCATGGTCACATTTATCTATTATCTTATCCTATTAATTTCAATCTCAAATGTAAAATATTTTTAAATCTCCATGGCAACTGATCTTTGTACCCTCTGCTTTCTTCTATTATCGTTTAATTTTTGGTTTTAAACAAAAAAAGGTTACCTTTCTAAATATAAGAGTAGCATTACTTCGTTGTAACTACGTCAGAGGGCGTCCTGCGTCACAGATGGGCAGATCTCTTTAATGACAACACTGACCTAAATAATCTCGTTGATATCTTAATCATGTTCAACTAGTTTTGTTTATAAACAGCTATTTTTAGAATTAAAATATCATAGATTTACACCAATTGTGAAAATATGAAACTAAACGACCACACACACTATATTATAAGCAGATCACGTAATTTTTGCTGCAAAATGTTTGTCATGTATCAGTCATGACTATATCAAATAATTTTGATTGAGATCTTGAATAAAGATCGTTAATAACGAGTAATTACAATACAAAACACGCATTTTGATTATTCAATATTTTTTTTTATTAATTATGGTTGTTCTTATCAAAAGTGTGAGTGCTACGAGATATACGGCAATAATAAGGAGATCCACCATAAACAATAAAGTTTGCCATCAGAAGCTTTGCATTGGTATTTGTTTTTTTTGAAAATAAATGCACTTGAACTTAATTGTGGAGAAGCTAGTTTTTTAATTACAAAAAATCAAGATGCGAGTTGCGAGCCAGCAGCGCATACATTTCCCAACTTAAAACTCTGAAAAGGCTGAACTCCCACTGACTTCGACTGTACTTAACATAACATGTTGTTATAAGATATTGGCTAAATTTAATTGCACGGAACACAAGTTTATCCACTTATAAATAATGGCTATCTTTGGCTTTTGGAATGCAAATAATGTCTGCAGGCGAAACCTATTATTTTTTATAAAACATATTTTTCAATCTTGCGATGCAAGGGCAACAGCCGCAACCCATAAACATCCACTTAGCGTTTGCGTTACCTGCACTTAAGGGAGGCTCTGTGCTCTGTTTAAATAATTGCAGGTCGTATCCGATTGGGAAGACCTCCGCTGGGAGCCGATTCACGGTTTATTTATTCTAGCTACTAAAACAGTACTAAACTTTCTTTAATAGACTTGGAATTTAACGGCTACTTCTTAAGCTAACGGGAACTTGTTTATTGCTGTACAATCAATAATGTAATAAACTTTGGTTTATTTATCATCCTTCAATCAACTTTTCCTTAATTTGTTGTATATGTAACATAGTAAATTTATCAAATAAATCAAGAGCATAGCTAAATATCGATGACGCAGGTCTATTCAATAATTCTTACCCATCGAAACTAATTAATGCCGTCCCAATTACACCCTTTGGCAGTAACAGTGATTCATAAATGAAATTCCGGTTCTCGAGAAGATTCTGTCGAAGTGAAATTGGCAATTAAACAATTATTCCAGCTTACCCGCCTAAAATGCGGTTATGAAACCATTTTATATATTCTAATGCTATTTCTCTCAGTTTGGATTTATTTACCACAACAATAGTTTGCGGTTAGATGTTTTTCAGTTGAGAACAATGGTGTTAACCGTTTAATTAGCAATTTATGCTATAAATTTTTTGTAATGGGATCACCGTAAATACCGAGTAATTACAATATAAACCAGCATGTTAAAGATTCTTAAAATTAAGTTTATTCTCATTACTCATTAGTGGCGTAACACTGCGCTTTTCGTGATACGTATAAAGCTTTTTTAAATTTTCCTGTGCTTTCTAATTTTTTCATCTATTTTTGCTTGTTTCAGAGGTTATTAAAATAGACATAGAAAAAAATACCTACAAAAAATATTTTCTTATTTTATCACCCTTCGAGCAATCACTATAAACGAACAACTAATCAGTGTTAAGACATGTTGGTAATAGAGCAAAGAAGTTTACCAAGAGACCTAAAAATGGTGACTGGTTTAATTACATGTTTAATTACGTTTTTTGTCATTGTGCTTACTTCTTGATTACGTATTAGTCGCTTCATTTAAACAGTGTTATAATACTCAACAATTTACATGTGTGTGTATACTATTGAGTATTTTTAACCTTAAAAATGTAATAATTTACTTTTTATTTATATAATACTATTTCAATTATACATTTAATAATATCGTATCGTGATCCAAAAGGCCGGCAACGCAGGAGGCCTCTGGCACTGTGAGTGTCCATAGACACTCTGTGGAGGTATCACTTAAGATCAGATGAGCCTCCTGCCCGTTTAAAAAAATGTTGTTGAATAAAAAACTAAATGGTCGTTAGAGCGTTAATAAAATATACACTAAAAATATAATTTGCAAACATTTCTTATAAGATGTATACATAGTGGTACACTCATCATTTTTGCTAACGGCTGTTGAAAAATATACGAAACAAGTTATGTAAATGTTCGTTCACAACTTCAGACAATAAGGATATATATGGAGGTAAGGTTGGAAAAACAATAAAAGAGTCCAATAAATCTTCAAATCAAGATACCGTAGCATGAATAAAAGTATCGGATCTTGGAATTCCATTAGTCGTCGATAAAAGAGGGCGAAAAGATTTCGTGAATATACGACGTGGGTCACATTCAGGCTTTAAATTAAACGAATGTCGACCAAAACTTCGAAAACCTCATCCGTATATTTCATAATTCAAATATACAAATTCTTATATCGTAATTTAGTTAGTTATAATATTTTTTATTGCCTGTTTATATGAGCTTTCATAGTAGAATGTTGATAAATTACAATAAAGTGTAGTTTCCTACACACACGTGTAGGAAATTACGAATCAAAAATGGATTGGGCACACTGTGCGAGGAGAAGCTACGAATGCCTTAAATATAGCTTTCGACGAAGCGTTGAAAGCGAGTAACGAACCGCTGGACTTAGCTGAAGCGAGGCCAAAAGTACAGCCGAAGGTAGATGGAAGTTGCAGACGTTAGTGGAGACTCTTTGCACCTCTGGAGTGCCTTAGGACAACAACAACAACAGTTGTGTATTATAATTTACGTACAAGCTCATCTGAACAACTATTTCAGGTAAGATAAACTGTAGCCTCGTATTATTAGAATTATTAATATTTATTCTAAAAACGCAAAAAAAAATGAACGAATTCGTATTCACATATTTACATCGAAATGAAATTATTTCACCAAAATTTGCACAATATCCACTCCGATGGATTGAAAAATGAGCTACTCATTGCACAAAGACCTCTCGGAATTGCTGAGTTCTATAAATCCTGCGTTAAGTCGAATCTCGAATCTCATTCTTACAATGACCGTTCGATATTAAACGAACCGAATGAATTAATTTAACTTATGAGAAATGCTTAAAATGTAGTTTTGTATTCTGTATTATTACTTATCTACCAAGTATGCATTTGTGAGTCTTAATATAGCTTGTAAATTTAAACTCTTTTTGGTCTGGGGTAGTATTGTTTATAATAATAATAATTTATTGTAAATTATTTATGTTTATTAATGTTCGAATAAGGATTTTTGTCTATCAATTTGAGCATCTAAACCTTCCAAGGTATCTTTACACCATGAAAGGTTTGTGTGTGTTTTTAACAAAAATTTAGTCCATTTTCAATATCCAATAGAAAAAATTAAAAAAGGCCTTCACAAAACAATTTGAGTGTTTGTAGAAAAATGTAAACAGCGCGTGAAATATCGTTGAGATCCTTACAATAAATTCTATACTAAATAGATTATATTATATTCAATGAATTAATATTAGAGAATATTTAATATATCCATAAGTTTTGGCTTGTAATCCTCTATTGTGTACGAGTTATATTATTCTTATATAAAAACAGTAGATTAGTGTAATACGGCTTAGGCACCTTCAAGAAAACAGGGTATCGTCATCTTAAAGGCCGGGAACGCATTTGAGAGCCCTCCGGCTTTGTGAGTGTCCAGGGGCGGCGGTATTACTTAAGATGAGATGAGCCTCTTACTCGTTTGCCCCTATTTTGTAAAATATATATAGGTAAGTTGTAATTATTACAGTATGATTCGCTCGATATTAAATATTTATTTACTAATCCCTACACAAACGTTTTCATAACGATTGACTTAATAAAAAACAGGCTACCATATGAAGGTTATTGGAACTTTCTATAATCATGGAGGGGTTTTTTGAGCAAGGGATACTTGGTAATTGATAAAGTAAAAAGATATATAGGCGTTT
The DNA here is from genome assembly GCA_963693355.1 of Pontia daplidice. Taxonomy (NCBI): domain Eukaryota; kingdom Metazoa; phylum Arthropoda; class Insecta; order Lepidoptera; family Pieridae; genus Pontia; species Pontia daplidice. Next base: position 7,347,203 of record CAVNZL010000139.1, read on the forward strand.
GGTTCAATTTTCCGACCAAAATCAAAATATATTTCTTCGTACAGTTTTGCACTTTACACATATGAACGTCAAATTTTAACAGTACAGTACTATACGCCTTTCACTAAACTGTAACTGTTACAGTTTAGTTAAAGGCGTATAGTGGAAGAGAAAAAACTGGCGACTCCGCCACGCTTAAATCGCCATATGATTTGCAAAGTTGTAAGGAGTTGCAACCATTACATCATGCTCCTGACATCTTCAGTTAATAATAATAAAAAATAATAAAAAGTAAACAGTTTATCTCCAAATATCAGAAGAAGGCAAGGAAAATAGGTGCACACACATGACCAGACAACATAGCGTATGATCGTTTAAGCACGCTTCGCTGTCTACAGTATTCCATAGCTCTGGTACATTGAAAAAGAATTTCCAGTCCATTTTATTAAGTCTTTACTGCCGCCTAAAAATGGTTTAATCGACCTTTTTAAAAGACTATCTTGTAAAACGAAATTTCCATCTGCGATGACGACATATTAGAAATATCTATAGCTATTTGTTGAGTGTATCCCGACTTCTTTTGTCCGATGGGAAAGGGATAAAGTTATTGGAGTTGATATTGGAGTAGAAATCCCGGTTATTGGGTACGTCAAGTATTTTTTCATACGCGAAAATTCGTAGTCGATGTGACAGAATTCAAGATGTATTCATTTTTAATCTATGATGATTGCATAGTTATATCATGTTGTCTGTGCTGTGTAACTACAAACAGCACATGTCATATTGGCAAATTTTATTTTTATACAAGGGAAGGCACTTAATTTTGATGGAATTACTCACACTATGTTTCCAACGTGACATCACACTAATTGTATTGAAGTTTTAATGTATACATCTTCTACACATAAGAGACTACTAATAATTGATCAACAAAAGAAGGTCGATTTAATTGGACGCTTAATTAATTTCTCAAAACAAGCTGATAACCGTACGTCGGTCGTCGGGTCACCGCGCACTTTGATTCGCTGAGTAATTTTATCTCAAGGGACCGATAAATACCATTATAATTACCTAAGTTTACGGATATTCGATATCTTTGCAGCGTATATTCAAGGCAAAAAATGGCTCTTTAAATAGCATGACTGTCATTTTCGTTCACAGACTTCATAAAAGGTGGGAGGAACGTAAACGACGGAAAAACTAAAATGGAGTATGGACAATTAGCTTTTTTTAACAATATGGAGACATACAATTTTTTTTAAATTAAAGACTTCTAAGGCAAACAGATACCATTTGAAATTTAAAATATTACTTTGCATTGCGATTACAAAAGGTTTGTGAAGAAGACTATGCAGAAGAACCACTGGCGCGAAGGTCCCCGTGATTGAGTTAACTTAGCGCGATTCAGGTTAATTGTAAGGCTGTAGCTGCAGAACGAATTTTCAACTACATTTCAGTTACAAAGGACGCGTCTTCTAAGAAAAATGTATTCGTAATATTACCAATATTCACATAGTTACTCTATGGACTATGGGAAAATGTTATAACAGAAGGTTTGCACAGTGATTGGTCGTCGGAAAATCGAATCACACGTCTTTCCACTATTTATGAAAAGACCGAAGATCGAATTGTAACATAAAAATAATATAATATGAACAATTAAATATTGGATGTATTTTTATAAACTGAAGAATGCCCGCTACGACCGTTACGTAGAGGCCCTACGAAGACTGTTAAAGAATGGACGTATTTATTTATACTTATTCAATTTTACGCCCTCAAACAGTTTTATTTCATCGAGAATATAATCTTAAAAGTTGGGCAAAGCCTAATCGGGGATAGCTGTAATTATAAGTAGGTTTCTCCATAACATTATTATTTGAAGTATTGCAGAGTACGCCATCTCCCCGAACCGTTTTTGTGACCTTAAAGTCGTTACACCCAAGTTCGTTAGCATGTACTTCAGAGTATCTACATTTTAAAATAATCTATTTTCAAATGTCTCGTTTTTAAAGTATGTTTATAGAACTCTGCAAACATTGCAATACAATACCTATTTGGATCGTTCTTCGGGCAACTAAGGTTGTATAGGAGTAGAGGCAAAGTTCATATGTAAACCCCATTGAAAATTGATATATATGTTTCAAAATTCTTTGATAAAATACAATATGGCGTCCAATATTTTACAAGTATTTTATTTTACTTAGAAATATTAGTGTTATGCATATTTTAAAAAGCGATTTAGAGAACGTAAATATGTGATTCTTAAATAGTTTTATAATATTAAGCCATACGGGAATGCAAAGGGTGTAATCAAATTTTGAATATCCCATTCTAGTCACACCGCATGATTTATTTTAGACGTAGGCGACAAAGAATTATCATTATATCTATTGAGGTATTTATTTATATACGTCGATTTGTTTTAAAAAAGTTACACACACGCACACACAGATCTTTGGGCACTACACATGTTGAGGAAAATGTCTACGTAGGTATTCTTTAGTCTACATAGGAAACGTTGAACCGTATAGAACTATCTTCTTTTTTGTTCAATGAAATCGTACATTTTTCCTTTACGGTATGTAAAGCTAAAGGCTTACCTTGCCTCAGGCGGAATTGGACACACAATATATTGTATGGGGAGGTTTAAAGGAAGCGTGTGTACAAATATAAATCCAAATATTTCTCAGCTATTTGCAGAGGCTGGAGTCGTCGAAAAAGTTCATTTTTTAAACGAAATATATTTCTATAGAGGAATCTGATTCGCACTTTAATATATGGTAGAGTAATATATAAATTGGATACATATAAGTTTTATTACATGGAGTTACCTATAGTGAAATATTTGTAGATATTGAGTGAATAGCCATCTTTTGTGAACTTGTGTACCATTAAATTATATACGATAAAACCTGATACGGGAACTTCCTATTACAGTGAAACTTGATTTCTATCTAACCTCGCCTATATATGATTCTATATGACTTCGCCTGAATAAATTAACAACGAAAATATATGTTATACTAACCCAAGTATTAAGAATGAAACAACAGTTTGGTTCTTATATGCCTTAAATTAAAAATTCTTAAATCTTTAGTTTTCTAGGGTGGCACAAAAACGTACCATCTATAAGAATTCAAATTCCTAACTATGATGGTTCATGAGTTACACCCTGGTGATAGACGAACAGAACAGGATGGTGAAGTTCTGTACGGAACCCTAAAAGGACTTCGGAATGAAGCACACCGTATATCTTCATAATTTAGGAAATACTACCACAAAGACTTCTATCTGTTTCATTTGTAAAGTACAATTACTTAAGATTTTACGTTTGCGTCAACCGTCGTCAATTGAAGCCGTGGATCATATCGGCAGATATGAGGACGTTTTTAGGGTTCCGTACCTAAAGGGTAGACATGGGACCCTATTATTGAGACTTCTCTAACCGTCTGTCTGTTTATTTGTCAACTGTTCGTATCTCGGGAACCTAAGAGTTAGGATGTTGGACAACGCTGTAACTAGACTAAAAAAAAACAGAATAAAGTAAATGTTTCAATCAATGTGTATTTTATCTTAAAATAAGACCGATTTTTCAAAGCAAAATCAGTGTTATTTTAAAATTTTATATTCTGTTAAAACAAGTAAGTGACATGTTTTACCGAAAATATCCGCAAGATATTATCAAGCGTAGTTTCAGAACGAGGGACCAAAACATAACGTTTTTCAGCAAAACAAAAACTTCGTACAACATCGACCTGTTCCACCTGTCGCGATATACTCTTTAAAATATATATAAATAGCAGTAATAATAAAATATGCTTATATGTAATGGCGCGCAAAAGTTTCATTATCAAAGCGACTAAAGCCGCTAATCATCTAGTAATGTTATAAACATTAAAAGCTCGAAAATTTATTCACAGGTTCTGACACTAAACATCAAGTAGGTACATATCAAATTAAAATTATAAACTGTCGTTAAAGACAATATACATTAAGAATTTAGAAGCTCACCGTAAAAAGCAAGATATTTCAGATGCGATTTAAAAATCAGGCCTGTGTAGAAATTGTTAATACTTAATTGATGTTAGTGCGGACTGCGGCACATTGACAGTGCGTACAAATTAAATCAACCGCCCTTTCATCTCGCGACGTGTCCTGTGTCATAACTAAAAGCCAATTACCGAAACGCGAAGTTATCATTCGCGTAAAGAAAATTACGTTAGCAACTGTTTACGTCGGTTTAACGGGAAACTTGGGAAGCGTGTTGTGTTTGACAATTACTTTGTTGCGAAGAATAGACAATAGAAAAAAGATTTTATACAAAGCTCTACCGGAATTTAACTGAAATATTTCGTATAAATTGAATAGTCAAATCAAAAATTATACATGCTATTTACTTATCATAAGTCAACATTGAAAGTACTGTGTACAGAGAAAGTCCAAAAACTAGGTCCATTCCAAATTCTAAATATTTGATAGTAGAATGAACAAATTGATTAGTATTTAACAATCATACTTCGAGATATGAATACATATCTCACTAGAACGTGTAAAATCGCGCATAGTCGGAAAAATATTAATCAAAGGACATTTATTCTAAATTATCATTACCTCGATATAAGGCTGCGAAATACCAGAATATGTTATTTCCGAACCGAATTACGCTCCATCAAGAGTTTTCTTACAAAAGTATTCACTTCCACCTTTTGTCAGAAACGGTAACGCCTTTTCGGTGTTAGTTTTTCCTTCAAGAAAAGAGCGTATAAGCAGCTTAGAGGCCGGCAACGCACTGGTGAGGCCTCTGGCATCGCGAGTGTCCATGGGCGGCGGTATCACTTAACATCAGGTGAGCCTCCTGCTCGTTTGCCCCCTATTATATAATAAATAAAAAAGTTCATACACAACCGAGAATTTCAGGTGTCTCTATAAAATATACTGATTTCCAACAGAATGTGCCAGTTAAACTCCCGAACATCCGGGCTCTGCAATTATGGGGGGAATCGGTGAAATATAAAGAAACAGAAATAATGAGGGTCAAATCAAGAACTGTCAGGCGGTAAATTAATTTTGAATTAACTGACACGAGGAAGATGCTTACTTAATTATAATTATTTCACGTTTCTGTAGAAGTGAGACCTGAATCAGATTATGTAAGGCGAGAAAGACTCTCTGAAGATTTTGATATATCTGACTGTCTGACCTGCCGCACTTTCCGAGTAACATTTGATTCTTTGTCGTTTTAAATAGGATTACTACTGAATTTAGAGACAATAGAGAGACATTTCATTATTAATTTATTTTCTTAAATTAACGTAGCCCAAGTTACTGCATCTTACAGTAGCTACCTACCAATAAAAGTCCCGTCAAAATCGGTCCAGCCATTTCACAACAAAAAGGCAGACAAAAACTGTAAAAAATATTTTGGCGAATGTACCGTATGTAAAAATGTTTATTTCAGTATGCCAAATAGATACTATAATTATATTGATGTGAATTACAACGGGCTAATATGTTTAATACAGACATTTTGATTAGATGTGACGTCTCCTGTTCCTCATTCGACTTAGTATACATTAATTTGTAGATCTAGACTGTCGTTTTGGTATATAATTCTTATATTAAATTAATGTTTACAAGAAACAAACATAAACAATATTAGCTAAGCGTTAGTTAAGTTGCATTAAAATTACAGAATAAATGTTACAAATGAAAAGTTTTCAACTCAAAATGGACCGCACTGGTTAAAAGGTTTTACCTTTAAGTTTTAAACCGTATGTATCGCGAGAATATTATTATATTTGTATATGTAGTATTTCTGCCTTAATTTCACCTAAAAATATGCCGCAACTTAATTGTCTTGAATATTGTCAATTCATTTTATATATACGATGAATATAAGAAACATAAGTGATAATTTTACTGCTATGTACTCTCGTACACATTACATTACACATAGATTATAGCAAAATACTCGCTGCAGAATGAAAAGTTCAATGCGTAGATTCAAAGCTAGAAAAGCTCATATACAGTTACGATATGTATCGAGTTATATATAAGCGTAACAAAGGCTACGCTTCGATGATTCTCGATTTCATAATCCAATCTCTACGAAATCAAAATCACATCTATTTTTAAATCGACTTATTGAAGTCGTGGGCGTATTAGGACCACTTCGAAAGAAATAATCCAAACTGGCCTCAATGTCTTCTGTATTTTTGCATTTTCAACTCTCCCTTTTATTTATTTTGATTTTTAAGTTGTTTGAAAATTAAATAGCTTAGTAAGTAAATTATAGCACAAAGTTTGCTTTTGCTAAAATCTGTTTCATATACATAAGTACCTCGTAGTAAATTCCATAAATTCCAGTAAATTCCATACAATGGAAGCATACCAGCACAACTTCCATACAATGGAATTATTCCAGTACAAACAATTAATAAAAATAAAAGTGGTCTTTAAATTTATTTGGTGGCAACAAAGCTTATTACTATTATAAAAAATATGAAAAGACCCAAATAAGTTGTTTCAGTAATGGAAATAAATATTAAGTCTCAACAATAACATTTCTTTGATTATATATATTATATTTCCTTTCTCTTTCGCAAATTCTAAATTGTTTTAAATTGAAAAAGCTGCTCGTGAATTCCCTAAATGTTTCCGTGATAGAAATAATAACAGGAATTCCTGGGGAGAATGACGACGTAATTTCCAAATTTTTATAATGAGGTAAACCATATCTTGCTAACACATCATAATTTTCTATGTAATCTAGTTTAAAATAAAACTCCAGTTCACATTTTTTGTTCTCCTAATGTGGAGTAATGTAATAAATAAGTACGCGAAAAATATATTTTCAATAGACATAAGAGGCAATAAATCCTAAAATAACATAACAGCGATGTTTACTAAAATAGTCATGTTCATGTTTATTAAATACGCTATCGAAAAATCATTATTACATATAAGCCTCTTTACTGGTAATAATATAGTTATCAATTAAATAGATTTTATGGTGTGTTCTTGCCAATTTGGAAGCCAACTTTCTGATAAGTTTTGGCTAGTAACAAACGTTTTACATAGCACCTACTCAATTCCATGTTTAGCAATACACTGATGTAATTATAAAAATTAAATATGTACTAATTTCCGAAGTGTCGAAAACGAGTTACGAGCCGTTGGACTTAGCTGGAACGAGGCCAAGAATACAGCCGAAGATAGGCGGAAGCGGCGGTCATTAGTGGAGACCCTCTGCACCTCTGGGGTGTCATAGGACAACAACAACAAGTTAGAAGTATTGATATGTAGTTAATTAAAATGTTAATTTTTCCGTACTTGTGTACTTTACAATTTAAATGGACAACTCTTATCAATCTTTCCTATGTGCCATTAGCGAAACGCCTAATTCTTTATTGGACTACGCAATGCAACGCTAATGCAAGAAGGCGTTAAGTCCATTTACACAAAATATTTTGTAACATTTATATCGCTCACTTTTTTAACCACAAGCTTATTTAAAAAATAACTTAGTTGGGTTACTTTGAAACAATTTAACCATTCCTTTAAACATTATCCAACAGATTATATTTTTTTATGTAGTAAACAATGCTATAGAAATAAAATATCAACGGACGAGTGTCAGGGCCAAATATTGGCTATCAAAATCACGATCGAAATGAATCACGTTTTCCGGAATGCCTGGTCCGCTGAGAAAATTACGTAAATATCTATCAACAGCACAACCACACACACACACACCATCGTGGCTTCTCTGATTAGGTATGTGCAAGCAATTCGGTATCCCTAATATAGCAATAATGTATAATATTTATTGTTTGAATTCATTGAAAGACATAATCGTCAAATATACAAATAATTTAGTACGTGGCGTCTGCTACTCCCATGCCACTTTCTTTTAATAGGTTATGTTCCAAAGTACCAAATAGCACGCATATAGATATAAATATATTGTAGTGATGATAGGTTTCACAAACATTTCCAGCTCTTATTATTTCATCCATGAAGATATTTGGAAGAAACGCTACTTATAAATAGGAATATTATTTTTGAATGTAAGATAAATAGTCTTTGAAATTGAAATACATCAGGGTATAATAATATTGTCTTTTGATTAAACGAGATGTTTAAGTATATAACTTTTCCTCTTGTAAAAAATGTCATTTTGTACAAAGTAGTTACATTTACCTAAAGGTATAATATTGTTTGTAATTCTAATGCGTTAACACCTTCAATCCATTACAATCTTCATAAAACAAAAGGGATAGATGAATTTCAAAAATGCACGTGCTGCGAAATCCTCTTATTTGGACGAAAACATCACGTTTAAAACATTGTTCATTAGCAGATTCGATTACTAGTCTTTATACCCAACCTTTTTGTCGTAAACAAGTTATAAAACACGAGGGTTCTGTAATTAAAGAGCGGCGAAGCTTCAATATTGGCAAAAAGTAGCAGATTTCGCGTAAATAGATGGGCTTATAAACTGGGTACAGGCGCCCAGGTGGCTCAGGTGTCAATAATGACAATACCCACAATAAAATATTGTAGAATTTTACACACAAAGTTTTAGTACGATCCTCGTGGTTAAATAAAGCTTTTAAGTTTTTATATACGTCATGTTTATATACCAACAATTGTGGCTGAAGATAACCTAATAATAATTATCTTTACATCGAATAATTTAATGCAAGCAATATTTCATATAAGGAATGACAGCTGCGTAGAAGAAAATTAGTTTCATAACATCAAAACAGTTTTTTCCATAGCTATGCTAATATATCATAATATTAACAATTCAATATTTTATTTTTATTCACAACAATGCAAACAAACAGAGAATTCTTATTAGAAGTCAGGCTCTTAATTACCCAAAATCGTCAGGCATCCAAATACAGACAACAATACAATGGAGTTGTTGCGAAAAATTACTTTTTCAACGTACCTATGTCGTCAAGATTATGGACGACATTAATAATTAACTAAGGTCATAAAAAATAAACAGTTTTATTTTGAAACTAGACAGCGATAGGTATACCAATTGATATTAGATCACATCTTATGACGTCGTAGTCGTCTAAACATGTTTATATTTATATATTTTCACTAGCTGACCTGGCAAACGTTGTTTTGCCATACATACATATATTATATTATATATATTCTAGCAATCATTTTAGCTCAATAAACATATTAACAACTAAAAAATAGGGGTTGATCGTAGAGGGGTAAAATTTAGGCTTGTATGTATTTTTGTATGCTGTATCATAGAAAAATAAAAAATAAGGAATTTTGTAAAAAAACAAATTTGGCGTGGATTACCCTTAACATTAAGGGGGATGAAAAATAGATGTTGTCCGATTCTTGGACCTACCCAATATGCACACAAAATTTCATGAGAATCGGGAAAGCCGTTTCGGAGGTGTTTAACCACAAGCACCGCGACACGAGAATTTTATATAATAGATACAAATTTACTTTTCGATTTTCCACATGTACGAAACGTTATTGTTTCTTGACTAGGGGGCGGTCCTACACACCACTTAAATTAATTTTCATCAAGATTAAACGATACATTTTTCAACAGCATATATCGATTGTAAATGAAATCATTGTAATTCAGTGCACGCGGTACCTTTCATGTTTTCATATCGTCACAATATCAATTTTGCATGTGTTTGAAGTTAGCACATCAGCGCATCTATTAATATCCGATTTATAGTACGCAACTACGTAACAATACCGGTGATTGCTTTATAATAACTTATATTATGCATTTATTGAGACGACAGTTTTTGCCTTTATTAATTATCATAAAAACAAACTGTTTAGTGAGGATCTTAGTCGAGGAATCAACTTCATAAAAATAAGAAGTATTAAGTAAGTATTCGTGTATAAAGTAAGTTGATTATGAAATAAAATTCTGATGCCAAAAGAAGTGCGAAATGCGAAACAAATCAACTTCGTCAACAAGCTTTATAGACTTACGACTTCAAGTTTGTATTTAAATAATTGTTTTGCTTATTTAATATTTTTATGTTTAAGCAATTTAAATATAGTTACGGTATATAACTTTTAATTTATTAACGCAAAAAAAACCTACGCCAATATTTTTTATTAACAGTAAGAGTCACCCTTTAAAAGTTTCACAACTCACCAAAAAGTTCCAACATCCGGATAACAATCTGTCACTGGAGATTCACTGCACTTCACTCGGCGAAATGTTTAGAATGTTCAGAATTGCCAAACTCACTTGATAAGAGGCGTTTGTGTGACACGCGCGTGGGCTCAGCACTGGATTGCTACTGGTGGCGAGCCGCCCGCCCGCCCAGATCTTATCTTGGGTCAAAAGGCGCAAGTCTTAATCTATCGCGGTAGATAATTTTTAATAACATGTTTGTTTTGATATACGAACAAATTCTCCTTAATATTTTACGTTTAATCTGTAATTTGAAATAAGAGGTGATTTAATTACCTCTTAAATGTACTGCAAATATTTAAGTATATTTTAATATTATGAAATGTGTTTAAACGCCCTGCGTTCTTGTCTCACGACGTCCAATCCCCGAGGACACCCCATCGTCATCAATTGTTTCACTTGGTGGTCTCGTAAATACGACTTAATGATCTGTCTGCACTCCACTATTGCACCTAAAGGTCAGCTTTAAAAAAACATTTTCAAAGATACCAAAGCGGAAATGGAGGATAGTTTGAACCATACTTTGATTGCGTTTTAAATGTAAATCATCAGATTTGTTTCATTATTGGTAGCGTTTCGATTCAATAGATATGTACCTTAGCTACATTTTTATATCATGAAACTTTAAAGCGATGTCCAAAGATTCTTATTTACTTATAGTCTAGTTTTCTCGGTATGCATGAGTAAATGGATGTCTTTCTCTGAAAGATGAACCTTCTCGATGTTGATGGCGTACTAAAATTTCAACTCTTTATAACAATACATAAATTATATGTAATTTATTGAAATTTCTATTGTTTTCATATAATTTTATTGTCAAAGTGGAATTCGCGAACGGTGCTTCGACAGTAATGAGCGATAACGCGAATGGTGTCGATAATTTATTAAATCTGCACCAGTGCAGGATATATTTGTGACAGGCTTAGTAAGATTGAGTGAAGCCTGCAAGGAGTTTTTATATGTAAGTTGAGTTTTAAGTACTTTTTAACCAAGTTTTGGCAACAATAAATAAAGTACGTTCGTGATATCCACCATCAAACCAACTAAACGAATCCGAAGTGATATTCGATTGTGACTTATGTAATGCAGATGCATAAAACATAAGCTGTCAATGTACTCACTAATGAATGCTCTTACACGAACCTCATTAAAACGAGATTTCGTCAATTAATGTACAGTCAGGTATTGTCAATATATTTTATTTTTAGCAAAAACTTATTATAGATTTTTTATTCATTCACCCAGAGCACGAGCGTCGTAAGAAACTAAATATAAAATAAATATTTATTTTTTATTTATATAAGTCACGCCTGTTTCCTAATGGGGTAGGCAGAGACCACAGACCTCCACTTCCTACGATCCTTGCATACCTCTCTCGCCGGTCTCTTCGTCGGTTATGGGTGCTTTTGACCTGCCCTTTTTCCAGAACGTTCTGAATCTGATCCAAAAACGTTCGGGCAGGTCTCCCAGCCCCACCCTCGCCATAAAATAAATATATTACATAGATATAAAATAGTAAGAATGCAAAAGAAAATTGTATATGTAAGATTTTTCTCTATCATTAGTAAGCGCTTTCTCTATAAGGTTCCATAATCAAAAACTATCAACGGAATCCTAATACTAAGATTCGTTGTCCTACTGTCTGTCATCAGATTGTCTCATGAACCGAGCAATTAAGACAGTTGAAATTTTCACAGTATTATATATTTCTGTTGCAAAAACAAATAATCAAACAACAAAGGTAACTTTCCTCAGATTTCCTCAGATAATAAAACAATAATTTCTGTTAAATAAACATATCTAATGCTACATTTATATAAAAATAAAAAAACGTTGAAAGAATCAAGGATATTATTCTCAATTATGTAGTTATCAATAAAAAAAACTCATACTGAGTTGAAAGGTTATCAGCAATTATTTTAGAGGGCATCCGAGAGATCAATCATCGTATTTTTTATACTTTCGATGACGATGACACCAATCATTTGATTCAATTTTTTTAAAACTGCATATTTTTAATTAGGCATATATTATTTTATAACAGGGTTATATTTTCGTTTTCCTTACGTTAAGGAGCAGGTACTTACAAAAAAGAAAAGAAATAACAGGTGGTACATGGTCTTGAAGGGGTAGGATCCACGTTAGTGGATCTCTGGGGTGCCACAGGACAAGAACAATATTTATTTATTTATTTATTTATTTATTTATTTACTAACCCTAACAATATGGACATGAGTTGCTATAAATAAAAGAAAGTTGGAGAAGGCTTTGTCAACTAGTGACATACAAGGAGTTTATGAATACAGGTCACTTTGTGTTACCAAAAATTATGTATATGTTATCAGACCGTTACAATGAAATTATTTTCTACATTCGTGTCTTGCAATTCAGCAGCTGTATTGTAGCACATCTGTATTTCAACGAATATTCGTGGATAAAGACCGGTATCATCCTAATTATATGTATAGGCACCATACAAAAAGTCGAATCATTGAGACATTGATTAAATTCCAGATTTGACTAGATTGACTCAGACTCTATAAAGATAATTTATGGTCCCACGGTGACTATGCATGATGATAATTATAGACTAGGTAATGACTGCGACTTCGATTTGGGAGTCAGCGTCGTGAATTTCGGTAACAATGTTGCATCAGTGAGGATAAAATAAATAAAAAGATATTTAAAATTCTTGGTTGTGATAATAAGCGGTCTACATTGCATTGAGTAAGGTATAAGGGTTGCATCACCTAGCAAGTACATACTTAATCAAACTATAGTACTATTTGAGAAGTTGTAGTAAATGTTAATTTTGTGACATTTAATTAATATATTTTGAGTTTAATAATACTGTTAAATATGTTTTCAATGAGTTTCTTTATTTATTACTTATGTTATATTTAATGTTTTTCCTAACACCAAACGCCTTTCGAAATATTATAGGCAAGCCTTTTATATAGCAGTAATAGGTTTCGCATAAAAGGATCGCCCTTATCGTATTATTGTCACTTTCAGACACATTTATATATTGTGAATGCAATGATTTAAAAAAATTAGATGTGCTAACTAATACCATCGAGCATCGAAACCACTGATACGAATGTGCGGTAACCACTGAGCACGGAGCAGTATCGATTTTATATATAACATTATCAATAAAATTTACGCACCCAATAAAAACGAAAAACATTACCGGAAGTTATAAACTGAACATGTTTTCATACTGCTACAAGTGTCTTCAAAATAAAAATATTAATAGACGTATTGCAATATTTCCATGGTCTTCGCATTTTTAAAAATTTTGTTTTATAGAATTTAACGTCAATAGGATCAGAATAGGAAAAACGAAATCTACTAATTTATAATTTTATAAATCACAGAGCAGACTACAGGTCACAATTTACATTAAAACTTTATATAACAAAAAACAAATACAGCTGAAGGCTACACATTTCTTCTGCATATCAATGACATGCTACAGCTTGAAAGCATTCATTGTTATGCGGATGACAGCATTGGGTATGCAATTTACACTGGCCGTGCGAACATTTCTCGGGTCATTGTCGTCAGTGCCGGCACAATCTTGTGTCTGAAGTCGAGGCATTACTTTGTAATGTCGCGAACTGGGGTCGACTAAATCTTGTCGATTTTTTTTTTTTTAATAGGGGGGGCAAACGAGCTTGCGAGTGGCCCAAGCGGGAACAGCCGCAGCCCATAAGCACCCATCAATGGATGCGTTGCCGGCCCTTGAGGAAAGAGTACGCTCTCTTTTTATAGAAATGTAGGTCGTATCCCGTGGGGAAGACCTCCGCTGGAAGACGATTCCACAGTTCACATGTTCGCAATAGAAAGTGCCTTGTAAAGCGAACTGTGGAAGACTTCCATGCATTAAGATGGTGCGGGTGGAATGCCGAGTTACTGCGGCTCGTGCGATGATGAAACGATGCAGCGGGGATCAACCCAAACAGTTCGGATGAACACTCACCATAGTAAATTTTGTAAAAAACGCAGAGTGACGCAAGGTCTCTGCGTAAGGAGAGAGAATCAAGCCGATCAGTAAGCGAGGGCAGATCGACAATTCGACAAGCTCTCCGCTGGATTCGGTCAAAAGGAAGAAGCTGGTATTTTGGGGCACCGGCCCAGAGATGGGAGCAGTACTCCATATGAGGACGTACTTGCGCCTTGTAGAGCTGCAAACGTTGAACCTCAGTGAAGTACTGCTTGGCCCTACCCAAAACACCCAGCTTTTTAGAAGCCAGCTTGGCCTTGTCTTCCAGATGACTGCGGAATTGTACATCTTTCGAGATGCCAACACCGAGAATACTGAGGCTGTGTGAGGTACTAAGGAGAGTGCCATCGAACCGAGGAGATACGACGAAGGGATCTTTCTTGGCGGAAAAAGAGCAAACCTGAGTCTTCGTAGGGTTAAACTCAACAAGGTTTCTTTTACCCCACATCGAAACCTTCTCCAGTATAGTTTCGATTTCGGACACAAGTTTGCTACGACTCTCATCCACTTCAGATCGAGACATATTTGAGTTTGAGTGGCCCGTATAAATTGCATCGATGGTACTGTCATCTGCATAGCAATGAATGCCGCCGACTTTCAACAAGTCGTTGATATGCAGAATGAACAGGGTGGGCGAGAGAACACGCCCTTGGGGAACACCTGCATTAATAATCTTAGGACTTGAGCAAGCTCCATCAACCAGAACCTTAATGCTACGTCCCACAAGGAAGTTACCCAGCCATGAGCATAACTCCTTGGGCAATCCATAAGAGGGTAGTTTCGATAGGAGAGCCCTGTGCCAAACCCTATCGAACGCCTTTGCTATATCCAAGCTAGCGGCCAAAGCCTCTCCTTTACTTTCGATAGCATCAGCCCATTTATGCGTGAGGAAAGCTAGAAGATCACCAGCCGAGCGACCCCGTCGAAAGCCGTATTGACGATCGCTAATAATAATAATTAATCTAAAGCTGATTCTCCTCCAGAAATCGCAGAAGCTGGCTATTAATAACGGATTCCATCAATTTGGAAAGCAAGGAAGTGATTGCAATAGGCCGGTAGCTGGATGGGTCTGAGCGGTCGCCTTTCTTCGGAATTTAATCCCAAAAAGACACAGGTCTGCGCGTTTTCCGCAAAAAAAACTCCCTTTTTGTTACTCCTCTTTTTGTTGTCACTCCTCTTAAAGCCTCAGCCAGCATCGGAGTTCTTGGCGTCGACATATCGAATGATGATCCCCGCGGCGATAACTAACCTGCTCGATAAGACGCCTCTCACTAGGGCTATACAAAATAAACTCACCTTCAATGTAGCTAAATGCTCGGTGATTACCTTTACTCGTGCGCGGACTCCTGTGCACTATGAGTACAGGGTGGGCGCGGAGCCGATGCAACGACTGTCGCAAGTTCGGGACCTTGGGGTTCTTCTCGATGCAGACCTAAATTTCCAGGAGCATATCATGAAGATATGCAAGAAGGCATACAGAAATTTGGGATTTGTATTGAGACAATCTCAAGGGTTCACAAATATTACAACAATCAAGGTGTTGTACAATGCACTAGTCAGGAGTCATCTTGAACATAGTGCAGTTGTTTGGGCTCCCCATGAAGCAAAATACAGTATCATGTTGGAGCGGGTTCAGAATAAATTTACCCGACACCTATACTATAAGATTTACGGAGTATACCCGTTCTACCCTTTAATGTATCCCACATTATTTGTATTAGGTATGGTGGGATACAACGAGCTTAGGGTGCGACGGGACTTCACACTTACGGCGTATGTAATAAAATTACTCCGTGGGGTAGCACATAATCCAGGGGTTCTGCGGCATCTGAACCTGTGCGTCCCAGACCGGTACGTGTGGAAGCGACGGCTCCCGCAACTACTCGCGGTACCAGTTGCCAGAACCAATTTACTTGCGAAAACACCCGTCACGCGGATAATTAAAATCATTAACGAAACTCATGACAGAGTAGATATTTTCTCAGGCGCTTTGAGTGAAATCACAAAGGTTCTATTATGTATAATTAGCTACTAGTAATTAGTTAATAATTGTAAATATAAATTTTTAACTTTTTTTTTATGATATTCATACTTAGGATTAAATTGCATGATAAAGTAAAGCGTCAATGTCGCATTAGGTTTTAACCTGTAAGATATTGTACTGCGTGTTGAAATAAATAAATAAAAATAAATAAATAAATTTTTTAAACGGGGTTCACGAAAAAGTGGACATCTTCTCGTGTTCTTTGAGTGAATTCGCAAGAGTCACGTTATTAGTTTTAAGCAACTAACTATTGAATTAGGATAAGTTCCTGTTATAATAGTAGTTTAATGATGAATAAAAAATAAATAAATAAATAAATAAAATAAATGTTCAATTTCGCGATCATTTGGAGGGTAAGGCTAAAATTGCCTCCAAGAAGCTTGGTGTGTTCAGTAAGGCGAGACGGTATTTCACACCGGGTCATCGCTTGCAACTTTATAAAGCGCAAATTCGGCCCCACCTCTGGGCGGGAGCTCCCCAGTACCAGCTCCTTCCCCTTGATCGCATCCAAAGAAGAGCACTTCGAATCGTCGACGACCAATCACTTTCTGAGCGGCTTCACCCTTTGGCGCTGCGTAGAGATGTAGGGCCTCTCTCCATCTTCTATCGCATTTATCACGGACAGTGTTCGGAGGAGCTGTTCGGATTGATACCTGCAGCTGAATTCCATCATCGGACATCGAGGCAGAATACGAAATTTCATCCGTATCACCTCTATGTCCGCCGTTCCACAACTGAGCGCTTCAGAAGGCACTTTCTACCGCGGACCACCGCTATGTGGAACCAGGTGCCAAAAGAGGTATTTCCGAACAATTACGACTTAGTGACCTTCAAAAAAAGAGCGTATAAACATCTTAGAGGCCGGCAACGCACTGGTGAGCCCTCTGGCTTCGCGAGTGTCCATGGGCGGCGGTGTCGCTTAGCATCAGGTGACCCTCCTGCTCGTTTGCCCCCCTGTTTTATAAAAAAAAACATACCATATAGTTGATTCCATAATTGCACAATATTTTTCAAATCAAGCTCATGTCGTCAACGTCAAATAAGTTTTCATTTTCCCAAAGTATTATATTACTATAAATTAAATCTATTTAATTGAAAAATTTAAAAAAAAGGCGAAAAGTACTCATCATTTATTTTCTAAATCTACATTCAGCCCAACATTGTTATGTTCAAACATTTTACCAAAAAGTGAACTATATAATTCATTGGTACTTTCATCATTCCACTTTATGCATTTCTCTGGTGCCATATAACTGACCAAAGGGTTATGTACAACATACTTGATCTTTCTCCCCTTTGTCGCTTTTGTATCCACCTTTCTTTTCATTTTACTTCTCATTTGCTGCAATGATATCCACTGACGACTTAACTGTACAGGATCAGTTATATCAGCTGATTTACATTCAATAAGTTCTCTTAATAGTTGATGGTAGAAATCGCTATCATCAAATATTTCTGTAATGTACTCGTCGTCATCTTTTCTATTTTTTGTTGTAGGATTTTCAGAGTCTTGTTTTGACACTTCCTTCTTGTATCCAATGATGTCATATTCTGACCTCTTTAACTGAGTTCTCTTAATAAGTTTTTCTCGATCGGTTAGAATATAAGCAATCTGTTGAAGGATAGTATTTGTCGGTGCACTTTTGATGTTTGCTGCAGTTGCTATTCTTGTCTTTTCATTCCACTTTTGTATTGTTGAATCTCTAAATGACTTAAATTGCTTATGAGCGGTTGCAATATCCCTTTCAAAGTCTTCAAGTTTACGTTTCTTAGGTATCTTTTTAATTTCTGGTGTATTTATTTTATTATTGCTTATTGATTTTTCTGATTCTGTGTCAGATGGGATTTCTTCATTGTCTGTGTCACTTGGAATTTCTTCATCACCATCGTCATTATCTTGTTTTTCTTTTGTGGTCAGCTTTGCTTTTGTAGATAATGTTTTTGTTTCAGGGAATTTACTTAGCATTACATTCTGAAGTGTTATAAATCTGAAAAGATCAAATAGTATGATTTACTAGTTATATTACATGATTAAATTGTATCAAGCTTGACAAAATCCAACAAAATAATGGAATGAAATTATGAAAATCTTTAACCAAAAGTATTACTGGTAATTCAATTGATTACAGTAAAAAAGATAAAAGACTATCTATATTCTAACACAAAAATCTCTAAATTATTGAAAACTTACTTTTCTAAAAGTGTGGAAATATTTACAATTGCAGAATTGCTTTCCTCAAGAAAATCATGTTTATTCTTCATCTTTTCATATATCTCACTCATTGGCATCATATTTGCAGTATTAATACACCTCTGAAGATGAATTCTCATTTCTAAAAGCCCTTCCCATAACAATAATTGATTTCTCACACATATGCCTTTCTTTGCTTCCTCTGATACATTCTGCTTTTTGATATGCTCAAAATTTTCTTGCATAGGCTCTTCGAGTTGACTTATATCAAATCCTTCTTCATCTTCATTTTCAGAACCATGATCGCTACTATCTGATTGTTCTGCATCAGAATCACTTTGCAGTTGTTTTTGAAATTTTGTTATGCTGTAATCATCACTTTCATCACCTTCGTCTGAATCCTGCTCACTGTGCTCATCACTACCAAGGGAGGCATCGTTCGCTTGAGGGTCATCTACGGAATCTTCAGATTCTACATCGCTGGCTTTATTTGAAACCACTTTGCCTTCATACTTTTTACTTATATCACTTAGTAAGTTTATATTTTGCTTTCTAAAGTCACTAATTGTAGCTTCATCTTCGTCTGAAGAACTATAATCGGCACGTGAAACTGTACTAGGTTTCGATCCGAATATTTGATCATCTTCAATATCCGCTCTAGCTTTAACTGTTAACGAGTCTGCGATTTTATCTGACAGTGTCTGCTTTGAGGGTTTTTTTTGTTTATATTTCATGATTATCCCTTGGTTCTTACAAATATTTTCCACAATATTAAAGAAAGATTCAAGGTTGTATATTTTTATTTTTGTAGCTTTTGACAGTCAGTGAACATTGGCCACGTGCTTCTGACATTCCGTTAAGGTTGGACATAACGTGACATCGGCAGACTATTTATTGTAGATTAAATTGTAGAGCATTCATAAAAAATCTGTCAATATGATAAATATACTTGAAAACATTTTTTCTGTTTTTGAATTGAATTTGAATTATGAGCTAGTACTACTATTCTTGAAAAGTTTTGAATTAAACTTGAATAACAGCTATAATCATACTTTAAACGAAATTTGTGTTTAAAAGTAGAGTTAATTCGATGCTGTCATACTCAAGCTCAGTAACATGATATGATAATTGTCAAAATTTTGTTTTAGTTTATGGCGCGAAAATTGATACTGATATGTCAAAAAAGAAAACAGAACAATTGCAATGTTGTTTAACAATGTATAACTTATTTATCTAGATTTAATCAGTAGATTTTATAAGTAGTTTATGAAAATAATTAATAAAGTGTTGTGAGAATAATAATTAAAGGAAGCATAATGCCTAAAAGACGAGATACTACGAAGGCCGTTACTTGGCTGAGTGAAGAAATAACCAACCAATATAATTTCTCAAGCACATTTCATTATTACAAGTAAGCAGTATTCGTGTTTGTTTTGTCAATTATAATGCTGAATTGGCTTTAGGGTTGCAATTGCACAATGCAATTATCAAAAAAATTAATAATATGCATAAACATAAATGATTCAAACTGACCATAATATCATTATTTATAATTATTCGTATTTGCAGAAAATTTCAGTTTAAAAATATAATTGCTGAAGTAGGCGATTATATATTGGTGTCAAATGCTGACTCTGCAGAACCTGATACTGAAGAAGGCTGTGATGCAGCTAAAATACTTGCACTTTATGAAGATAAATATAATAAACATGATCCATTCAGAGCAAAAGTTCAGTGGTATTCAAAGCCAAGTGATTTGCCAAAAGGGTACTTGAATAATCAAGAAAATATTGATTTTTCTGAAAAAGAGGTAAATATATACCAACATATATTTATCAATTATTTATGTTCACTTCTTTATACTAACTTAAATATCATATTGATATGGAATATTATATACCTTATAAACTGAACTGCTTATTTGTTTTCAGGTTGTGGAGGATCACCGTCCTTTTGATACAGATGTGTCTATAGAAACATTCTTTAAAAAATGTCATATTGACTTAACTTATACCCATGATATTGATACAACTCCCAAAAAACCTTATAATTATATTTGCAGATATAGGCTTATAACTATCACAAAGAGGAAAGTTACTTTAGAACCAGTTTTAGAAGAGGAAAGACGAGCTTTACAACTCTTAGTGACACCTAAGAAAACTGCAACTCCTAAAACACCAAACAGTTTAATAAAAAAAATGAGCAAAGTAACTATATCAGAACGAAATTGGAGTATTAGTAAGAATGATGGTACTAAGCTATTGCTTAAAAGGGCAATATTATCTGATAAAAATGAAAAAGAACCTTGTATAAACACAGAAACATATTCCCCTAGTTTTGGAAAACCTGCAAATGTATCGCAAACTTGTGGTGAAGAAATTCAATTATTGAAATTAAAAGAAAACTCAGATGGAGAGCTTCCAACACTTATAATTAGAAGACACATACCAACAACACCAAAACGCAAGACTCCTTCACGAAAGTCTCCATCAAGAAATGCAATAGATATGACTTCTAAAAAATCCCTTCTTTTTGAGGAAGAAAAAGATTATGCTACTAGATCTGGAAGAAAAACTAAAAATCCTGTTACATACTGTGAACCTGAGGTATCGCCTGTAAAGAGAATACCTCAAAGGAGTCATAAAGTGTCCGATTCAAGTGATGAATTTTCAATAACCACAAGAACTCCAAGGACTTCAAGGACACCCAGAGTTACCAAAACACCTCGAACACCTAGGACATCAAAGACTCCAAAAACTGTCAGAAGAGTTTTAACCAGTGAACTGACTCCCACACTCCATTCACGTGCTCATTCTGTTGAAAACATTGATGGTCAGTGAAAATATTAACCAATATAATCTACCTTGGTTTTCATCAAATCTTTTTGCCGACTTGAATCTATAAATCACAAATAATAATTAACAAATACTTGAGTGATTTACAATTGTATTATATATTTACAGAATTTACCAATGACAATTGCTCTCTACCTGGCAGAGAAATTCAGCTGGATGAAATATTATCCTTTGTGAGATCAAAATTATTGAATAATTTAAGCGGGTAATTAAATCAGTTGTTTATTGGTCTAAGTCTAAGTAAGATAATATAGTAAGATTTGCAAATTGATAATATTTTTCAGATGTATGTACATATCAGGAGTGCCAGGGACTGGTAAGACAGCCACTGTTAACACAGCTTTGAAGATCCTGAAAGAGGAAGGAGATTTACCACACTTCCAACTAGTAGAGGTTAATGGAATGCGAATTGCGGAGCCCCGACAAGCATATGTACAGATCTATAAACAACTGACCGGTAAGTTAAAGATAGCCAACGAAAAATTTATAATAATACTTGCTGACCCGGCATATTTATAAAAATCCATATTTGTTTTGTTTTACTATTGTTTAGAATTGTGTGATTTATTTAGTGAATATTTTTAGGTAAGTCTGTGGTGTGGGAACAGGCTTGTGCCCTCCTGGAGAAGCGCTTCACGAATCCCGGACCGAGGCGAGTGCCCACAGTCCTAGTGGTTGACGAGGTTCGTATTTCATAGTTCATACATAAACATTGTTGTGCTCATTTTATATAGATTCAAAAAATATCCTTACAGCTTTTCACATTAAATATTCTAATCTTTAAGCATTGCATGTAAGCCAAGTGCGAAATAATTAATTAATGTTCTATTGTTGTCCTCGTTTATAAGAAATGATATCGCACAGCTACAGTCACACTGCTCAGCTTGCCAATTAATAAAGGAAGCTGATTAAATGATTCAGCTAGACGCCCTTTGCAACCGGAGGCAGGACGTGCTCTACAGCATCATGGAGTGGGCCGCCCACAACACAGCCCAGCTGACCGTGTTGGCCGTGGCCAATACCATGGACCTGCCCGAGCGGGCTTTGGCAGCGCGAGTGGCTTCTCGCCTGGGCCTGACCAGGCTGCCCTTCCCCCCCTACAGCCACACTCAGCTGCAGAGCATCGTGGCCACCAAACTGGCCGGAGCCAATGTCACCCCGGATGCCGTGCAGTTAATTGCCAGGTGAGTTCAATGTATTGGCGTGGTGGCAAATGTAGTATTTGTAGTTTATCCTTCATATATCATGAAACACTAATTTGACTGGTAGAAGTGAGGCCATATGAAAAAT
Organism: Pontia daplidice; assembly: GCA_963693355.1. Taxonomy (NCBI): domain Eukaryota; kingdom Metazoa; phylum Arthropoda; class Insecta; order Lepidoptera; family Pieridae; genus Pontia; species Pontia daplidice. Next base: position 7,369,787 of record CAVNZL010000139.1, read on the forward strand.
TCGAAGAAATCTATTTGTTTCGTGTATAGAAAAGTTGCGGCGGTGTCCGGTGATGCGCGACGAGCGTTGGCGCTTTGCACGAGAGCCCTGGAACTGGCTGACGGACAAGCTGGCCTTGTGGAAGTACAGAAAGCTCTTAACGAGGCAGCGTCAAGTGCTACAGTGAGAGCCATCGGCTTCTGCTCGCCGGCTGAAAAGCTAATGCTTAGATCTGTGGCTGCAGAGGTAACTTTCATAGCATATGCTATGCTATATAAGCTATAAAAGCTCAAAAGTATATGTTGACATGATCTCCTCGTTTAAAGATATATAAATACATTAAAAATACTAATTGTAACTCTAGGTGTCTCCTAGAGTACTTACATATTTAAAAATTGGTGTTTGAACCTTCTAAATTAAAAAAAAAACCGATCAATTATTATTGATGAATTTTACAATTTGTGAATAATTAAAAAAAGGTTTTATATATTTTAGTTTCCAAGTGACACATTAGAACTGACCACATACTTTCAATAAGGTTATTCACAATATGAAATTGGTCTGGTACATTTCAGGTGGAAAGAACAGGCTCTGATGAGACAACGTTGTCCAAAGCGCTGGCCACCGCCGCCGCCATAGTAGCTTTGGACGGGAGGCCGTACCGTTGCGCGACCAGCATCCGGGCCCCAACCGCAGCTCAAGCTCAAGCCATCTGTGCCAGATTGGCTGCCCTCAAGCTGCTCCTGCTGGAACCAAAGCCATCAGAACCGAGGCTTCTATTGAACATCAGCACTGATGATGTATACTATGCCACCAAAACTGACATAAGGATAAATTGATAACTATGCATGCTCAAAGGATAGTCAGGGCCGTGCTGTTGAAACGAGATTAAAGTATTAGTGATGTCCTGGAATACGGGCCGTAAAATAAAAAAATATGCCGTTCTTCAATTTTATACATTAGCCTTGAATGCTTTTGTATTTGTAATTCCATAATGAACTTAGATCTAATTTCAAGAGTTGACAAAAACATTTTTGCTGTTTTGTTTTGTAATATGTCAAATATTTGAGAATGCTCAAGTGCAGATTGGTACTTGATACTACTGTAATGTCATCTGGTATGATTGGTTTATGTGTCAAAAATGTATGTATAAGCTTTATTAATTTTTGTTATTTACATGTACTACTAAAATTATACCAAATTTTAAAAAAATGTACAATTTTCTTTGGAAAGTGTGTCTATAGAAAAGGATTGCATTAAATTTTCACGCCCAGCAGAAGACTGTTGAAGTATTTAAATTATAGCCATTAGTATGATTAAAAAAGTGCCTTTATTAAAACAGATTAAATAATACCCGACAGTACAATTTAATTGTTTGACATAGCATAAGATGTTGTTATTTCAAAGACATGAATTAAGTAAATAATAAATAAATTATAATTGTTGTATGATTAAGAATCTCCAACTCTCAATATTTTAATAAGTGCCTCTATGTTATTATCTTGGACAGCTTTTCTGCACGCTGTTACAACTCCTTTGCTGTATTTGCCAACTGAAACATGTGGAAAACTTATATTGTACGATCCATAGCTTACATTAAGCAGTTTTGGTATTTAATTTATTTTAAAAGACGATCGCGCGTCAAATATGAAAATTTATATCACCTTGCTTCTTAACTAAGTTTAAGAGCTGGATTCGATACCTGTGGAAAAACAGCCGCTCCAGTTCAGACTTCTAGATTTTTTTTTTGTTTCCAGACAAGTCGTATTACAAAACTGACGTGTAATTTAGTTATATTGGTATCAATTGGCGCTATTTTTTTCAAATACCAAATTTTAATGGTTTGAACGAAAAACGTTATCCGCAACTTTTAATTTCACTTACCACGAAGTCTGGCCGCTTGTTGCAATATACCATGAAGATTTTTCAAAGAGCTGACAGTTTGTTCCTGAGATGATCTTCGCACATGACATCCAACTAGTAATTCGTCATTTAGTAGCATAACATCTTTGTATCGATTTAGCATCTCTTTTCTAAAATACAATGCAAGAAGTATAATTATTTATCAAGAGATAAATCATAATCATGTGGTCTAATTAATTGTTTCATTTAAAAAAATCGCCTCTCCCAAGAAATAAAAGGTACTTAGCTAATAGAGACGAATAAGTGAAGAAAAAAAGGAAAATTACAAGTCATAAGACGCGGCATCTATGGCAGCTGGAAGTAAAGCTGTTATCATTTGAGCTTTCTCAGCGGCTTCGGCTGCCAAACGGGACCTTGTTTCACCGTGATCGGTCGCATTAAGCATTTCGGCCCTTAATTTTTCCTCTGTGGTTGGAAAGTGTGCGCTGGACTGAAAAAATCTTGAAATGAATACATAAAATAATGTAGAAATTTTGTTTGTTAATTGTTTCGTTAGTCTGTGTTTATTTTTTAGCATATTATGTGGCTTAAAGGTCTCGTTACCAGGCCATAAAATCCAAAAAAAAAAAAATCATACTAGCATGACATATTGACTATTGACTGTCAAATTTCAAACAAGCCCTTTTTGACATCTGACTACAATAGCGTGCTTGGTGTAATAGGTTGCCGGATGCATAGGATCGGTTATCAGCTTGTTTCTTTGTGTTTATTGTCTACAATATTTTTGTAAACTTAGCCAACATGGTCGAAAATAATGAAATGGAATTGTCTGAAGCTGAGGCAGAACAGTATGATCGTCAAATACGTTTATGGGGCTTAGAATCTCAAAAGAGATTACGTGCTTCTAAAGTTCTAATTATCGGCTTGTCTGGCCTCGGTGCCGAAATTGCTAAAAACATTATACTTTCTGGAGTCAAAAGTGTGTGCCTGCTAGATAATGAGAAATTGAGAGAAACCGATCAATATTCCCAGTTTTTAGCACCGCCTGATAAAGTCGGTGAAAATAGAGCGGAGGCGTCATTAGTAAGAGCCAGAGCACTGAACCCTATGGTTGATGTATCATCGGAAACTAAAGGAGTAGATGATTTACCAGACAATTTCTTTACTGAATTTGACATTGTCTGCGCAACAGGCTTAAAACAAGAGCAACTGGAACGCATCAATAATGCCTGCCGAGATAGTAACAAAAAGTTCCTTTGCGGAGACGTTTGGGGCATGTTCGGTTATATGTTTACTGATTTAGTGGATCACGAATACTCTGAGGAAATTGTTCAACACAAAGCCGTTAAACGAGGTCCAGACGATTCAGAGAAGAATGCTCGCGAAACTGTTACAATCACTGTTAAACGACGTGCAATATATGTACCGCTACAGAATGCATTATCTGCTGATTGGTCCAAACCTGAACTACGATCTAGACTACGTCGTGGTGATCCCTCCTACTTTGTGATGAAAATTTTATTACGATTCCGAGATGAATATAATAGGAATCCTGACCCCGCTAAACGGAAAGCTGACACTGAGATAATCTTCAAAATGAGAGATGAACTTGTTAAAGAGTTAAACCTTCCAGCTGGTTTTGTAAGTGATGCAATATTGACTGATGTATTTGGAATTGTATCTGGTGCCGCAGCAGTCATGGGTGGAGTTATTGGACAAGAGATAGTCAAAGCAGTGAGCCAAAGGGAGCCCCCACACAATAATATGTTCTTCTTCAATCCAGTCAAATGTGTAGGCTTTGTAGAACTTTATGGCCAGTAAGTATCTCTTAATATACAAAAATTGTAAATTAAGTTATAATAAATATTTTAAATGCACAATTTGTGTTTGAAATTTTCTATAAAAAATGGAATTTTAGGAATATAAATGCCTACCTGTAGATCGGTCAAGTTTAAAAAAATCGCTAAACTTTGTATGAGATCTCCAGCTAATTGAATATCATTTGTTGTTAGTCTGACCTGACCATCAACACTAAAATTCATATATAAATTACTTTTATCTCGAAGAGACATGAAATTTAAATTCAGATCTTTAGCATCCTCATTTAGTATTTCTAGTTCTTGCTCTAATAGGAAGTTTTGATTAATCCAAATATAAATCCTCTGAACTCTTTCTGTAATGCGAAATGTAACATTTCCTTCTATTATTGGTTTTTGGATTGAGGTATCTATAAGTTTGTACATTGAAAAGCGTGGCAAGTGTTTTGTCAATTCAAAAATATGAAACTGTTCGCTTTTGGGGTAGCCAATGAGTGCCTAAAAAACAAAGTAACATTATTAACTCCTCAATGGACACTAATTATAGTGTAACAACAAAATGGTTCTCACCTTTATATGGACATCAATTGGAACATCTCGTGGTGGTTTTAAAGGTATAAAGATAATAGGTCGCAGCTGCCCATGTGGAGGATGACAAGCTAAAGTTTCTCCACTTTCAAAAACACCTTCGGCTAAAATAAGGGCTAATCGTACTATGGTTTCATTGTTAGTTGAAATTGCAAGCTGTATGCAGCCCTAAATCAGAGAAGGATATAATCATTGTGTGAGCATAGGCTGATTTATTTTATTATATGCTATAATAAAAAATTACTTCATCAGAATCAGTAGTTACAGCAACTTGCAGCCTTGTATTTGTTGGCATAACTGATGATGGCCTGTATCTTAAATCAGAATAAGAGTTGTCTACTGCAGCATTTGCTTCATAATGCTGAAGTTCAACCATCAGCGCCTGCTTCTTGTTCATCAACTCAGTTATAGCTTGTCTGTCTTCTTCTGACGCATATTTCTTGGTAACATTAAAACCTGAGGTTTCTTGGTGGGGAGGGTAACCTAACACTGTTGGAAAGCAGTTGTTGACAAGTGCTACTATAGATATAGTAAACATTTAAAAATTCTACTACTCTGCAAACATTTCTTTTTTCAGTTATTCATAGAAATGTAAGACAAAAAAAGCAATATATTGCATATTTAGATAGTGTAAGTAATATCATAGTAATATGTTGGATTCACCTTCACCCCTATCAGAAATACAAACTAAATCCGGAACGCCAAGTGAACGATAATCTGCGAGCAACATTCCTGCGGCATTAGATCGGAGCTGCACTCTTCTTACAACTCGGCCGGATGCATCACGCCAATCCACTCGACCATTGGTCCAACAACATGCAAGCCACTCACCAGAGCTTTGTAGGGATATAGCATTTTGCTTTGACTGGAATTAAAATTTCACCCATTTCACCCATTGTAAAGCCTGACTAACCTAGTCATATATAATCGAGGCCAATATTTAAAAAAGGAATTGTCTTAAGTTTCACAAAAAGCTGAATTATTACCTTCACTCTCCATAAACGTATTCCTTCTTCATAAATACCTATTGTACCATTTGCAAGACCATAAGCGAAACGGAGGTCGGATATTGGAGATAAACAGAGAACTGCGCCGGTTTCGGGAATTTCCACCATAAATTGGTTGTTTTTTAAAACCCTGATAAATGAATCTTCACAACCTATTAGTAGCTGAAATCGAAAAATCTAGAATTCTCAGAGAATATTATTTTTTAACTACCAATGGAAGATTCGGCATAGCGACTAGTTGTTATTTTACAGTTGTGAATTGTTATGCTGATTTACTATATGTTGAGCTTCAAAGTCTTCGATTGCCGTAATTACCTCATTTTCTCCATCCTTATCAAAGTCGAATACGGTTACAGCAACTACCCTGCCGCTAACTACGTTCCAGAATCTTTCCTCACCCTTTCCATTCAGACCCATCACGGAACTGTTTCCACCCACGATAGCTAAGATTTCATTGCTCTTGCCGACACTCCCTGTACTTATAACGTTAACCCCATCGGGAACTTCTTTGAAAAACAAATCAGTGTTTTCATGCACGTCGTATGCTGAAAATCATGTGTAGAAGAAAAATTACCGTGCTAGCATTTATAATGTACCTACCTATTAGATAATCATGCTCATGCAATTTTTGATGAGCAAATACATTCGAGTTGTTCTCACCCAATATTTGAGTAGGAGATCCAATGAGAAGAATGTCTCTGGGACAATCGTCTTTAAGTGGTCCAGCAGCAAGTGCTTTAACAGCTTGGCTGAGGTTGAGCTCAGATACTTCAGCGTGTGCCTGTGATCGCTGTGCACGACCGCCAACAAGGCCATGGGGGTGATGAATAATAATCTAATAAAATTAGTATTATATTAGTGAGAATATGACATATTATTTGAGCAACAATTTAAACTTACTTTATCGTATCCAGCCGATGCTGTTAAGCAAGGATGTGTGCCATCGTATTTAGCTATTATAACAACGCTAGGCGTTACTTTGTGATTTAATTCTAACTTAAATACGGGTTGAACGGTTAATATTTGCATTTTTGCTTAAAACAAATTTTGATCCTATTTGTATACTAACTACGGATACATCTGTATGTGTCTACATTTCGACCTGTTACCATGGAAACATTCTTAATAGGTACAACCTTAACGCCTCAACAGAGTATGTTCGAGACCAAGAAACAAGAATTTTTGACATTCCTAAGTTAAATCTATTACAAATCAATCACATATTTCACGCTCATTTATACAAAAAAATTAAAAATCAACAAATTCTCTTTGTGTTATCAAAAAAGTATAATTAGAGTTAGGTATGTTATAAGTGACCAGCCTTCTTAAAACATATATAGTATGCAATAAATACTGATAATAAATACATAACGTGGGAAAAGTATTAATATAATATGTAGCTTTCTGCGGGGACTGAAGTTTGAGAAGTATGGAAAACTTAAGGAAGTGTCAAAAGCTTTCTGACAAATACCACTGACTTTATTGTCAATGTCAACTAGGCAAAAAGTTAACACAAATGCCAAATAGATAAAAAAATATTTTCGTTTTCAAATTGCTCTCATACAAATTGAAAAATTAAAACCAGAGTTCATGTAGCTAAATCTGTAGTGTTGAAACTAGGAAGTGTTTTTTCTACAACGAATACATTAATTTTCTCCACTATTTTAAAATAAAGTTTCTCATTGGAATGGTTTTTGAAATCACAAACAAATGGGTAGTGAATTAAACCTTTCAACCACGGAATCCAGGTAAAACGCAGTTTGTATTTTAATTTGAACAAGTATTGCACAATAATGTCTTATCATGAATATATTACTTATTAAAAATGGACCTTAAAATTTTCCAAAAATTAAATTTATAGGTAAGAAAGAGCTTTATCGCCTAGATGTGCTTTGTTTAATCACTGCATCATATTATATTTGGGCCCAATTTATCATTTTTCTTGTAAATCATATTATTTCTGGCTTACAAAGGTAAAACATTTTTTCCAGCTGGCAGCAGTTGTAACCAATAATACAAGTCATTGTTTATTTTGCTTATTCTAGAATTTATTGTACATTTTACCATTCCTTAGGTGTCAACTTTACAAAGTGTTAACGCAGAAGATAGAACCTTTATGGTATATAAATTATGATGTAATAGGAAGCCACAAACTCATAATATGTTAGTTTGATAGAAGACAACTAATCTAACTACATTGCTAGATTTTTATATAACCTTAAGCATTTTTCTAATTATATTAAATAATTTACAGTGTATTTGATCATTGATCATTGATCTTTATCAATGGGAGCGGACAAGCAAGTTTATTGTTGCACTGGTTTTGCATGAGTCATTAATTGACTGCTTTGTGTGATATGTTATTTTAAATATTGTTACTACTTACAAATAAGGCTACATTTATAAATACACAAAGACACTAATCAAAGATTGCAATTCAAGCCAGTCTTTTACTTAATGAATATAACAAAAAAAAGATTAGTTTGGAACATTTTAGGTTTTTTATCAAATAATTCCATTCCATTAACTCATAGATGAAATGGATTTTTTGTTAATGTGTTGTTTATGTGAAAATATTGTCTTGCAGTTTTTTAAGCAGAGCATGGATTGGAAATATTTTTTCCATATTTTGGAAGTAAGATATTCAAATTATCATCAGCTTATATTTGTACAGCTTTTCTTGCTTTATTTTTAGTGAAGTAACACTAATATTGCCTTTGATTAAATATAACTTCATTGAGTCAGCTCTATTCGGGGAGAGACCAACCACAATTCCAAAAAGACCTCAAACTTATAGTTATACAATAAAATTTATTTTACAGTTTCCATTACTACATAAAAGTTAAATTTTAACAATGTCCTGTTTGTAAAAAATGAACCCCTCTGTTATAAGTAACACTATTGTAGTTTGAACATCTGTATTATTTGCTGAATTATTTTTGCTTTGTGGAAAAAGTTGTGAAATTTGTGTATTAATAAACTATATACAACCCTTGCACTAGTGTATATTATTTAATTGAATTATTGACAATTACAGTTGGACAGGGGGATGGTTGAGCTGGACCCGTCAATCTGACACAATGCTAAGGAATATTGAGAAGACAATACTGTCATGTAAGCTTATGAGATTACATTATAATTTGGACATGCTCAGTCTTACTATTATTTGTAAACCATGTCTTTGTATTTTTTATATAAAGAAAATTATTTAAATAAAGAAAAAATAGATTACTCATTCTCAGTCTTGAACAAGTGATTTATGATTGGTCATTGGTAAATGCTAATTACTTTTGCACAACGCAATCACATCTTTATCAATGTTTCGTTTTTACACCCACTACCTTGACATAGAAATTTGCGATAATTACGCGTTAGTATATCTTTCAAGTTCTATGCTATCTACCCTCCGAGATTAAAAATCAATGTAATGATACTGATCTCTCAAAATTTAGAAACACATAATTTGTTAAGTCGTAAATATAAGCAATAAATATTTTTCATGAACCAGTACGTGTAAAAGATTAAGTTTAGGCTGAAACTAAGATATTTATAGTTTATTATTATAGTTATACATTGGATATATTGTTATATTTTGGATACAGAGCCTCTATAAACTAATACAAAACGCTTATATTACAGGCGTGAAAACAGCATATAAAAGATTCTACGTGGACATCGGCTCGGTTGTCGGGCAATGTGACAAGATATGGACGATATCTTTGAACGACGAAGCGCCGCAAACGCCGCTTGTGATGCTCCATGGGATGGGGGCAGGCGTTGCATTGTGGTGCCCCAACTTGGACGCCCTGGCAGCTACCAGACCAGTTTATGCTATTGACTTGTTAGGTAAAATAAACATTTATCAGAAATTCAATGGATAATCTTAGGCTGGTTCTAGAATGAAATTTTAACTTTTGTAACGAACATTTTTGTTAATGTTAATATTAAATTGTTTCAACTTGCCATAAATATTTTTTGAGTAGTTTGAATGGCAGTTAGTTTTAATTTTATAGGCTTTGGCCGTAGTTCGCGGCCGAAATTCGCAACTGACGCTGAAAAGGTTGAGGCTCAATGGGTGGAGTCTGTGGAAGAGTGGCGACGAGAGGTGAAGATAAACCACTTCATCCTTTTGGGGCATAGTTTGGGAGGATACATTGCCACGGCCTACGCCCTTAAATATCCCGATCGGTTAGTGACAATTTATTTTGCTATAATCATAATTATTTTTTAATTCAAAATAGTGAGTAATATTTGTTCCCTTCCAGAGTACGACACCTAATCTTAGCTGATCCATGGGGATTTCCCGAGAAACCTGCTAATGTGTATGAGAAGTACCAACTGCCGTTTTGGGTTCGAGCTGTTGCAACGGCTTTGCAACCCCTCAACCCTCTGTGGGCGGTGAGGGCCGCTGGACCGGCTGGCAAATGGCTGGTCTCAAAGACCCGGCCAGATATTTCAAGGAAATTTATGAACTACGTACCTGATGCCCAGACGGTCATACCGGAGTATTTGTATCAGTGCAACTCGCAGACACCGAGGTATAAATAAATATTTTAATTATATTTGTCATTGTTCACCCATTTAATAATAATAACACAGTTTAGGTTCCATATCAACGAAAGTTTCTCTGTCCGTCACTAGGCTGCTTCTCATGAACCGTGTTAGACAGCTGAAATATTACAATGACGTGCGAGTTTGACTAACATGTCCTATTTTGAGTAGTAATAGGAGTAAAAAGAATGTGATTTCAGCGGCGAGAGTGCGTTCCATACCCTGATGCACGGCTTCGGGTGGGCCAAGAACCCGATGGTGCGTCGCGTGGACAAGCTGGAGCCGGCCCTTCCCGTCACCGTGCTCTACGGCTCGCGCTCCTGGGTCGACAACTGCACGGGGCAGCTGCTGGCACAGCATAGGCCTCATTCTGACACTACCGTACAGGTGAGGCACCGGCAAGCCCTGTCTTCCAATTGTCCAAATTACCCTATATCTACAATCCTTCATTTTCTCGTTGTCCAGGTTATCAACGGTGCTGGGCATCACATATACCTGGACAAACCAGATTTATTTAACAAGTACGTTATTGAAGCGTGCGCACGCGCAGATGCGGATACGACACGAAACGAAAGTATAACAGAGACATCTAGTGAGAAACAGAGTTCTGGAGACACTTTACAACCGGATCCAAAACAGACCTATGATAACACAAGCCAAGCGTCGACGTCCTGATAGAAGATGAAATTAGCGAATTGACTTCTGCGTTGCATTGTAGGTTATAGCAAAGGAAAGTCCAGTATTTATGCACAATTTTTAATTTTTTGTAATAATGAAAACTGAAATTTTGTGGACTAAGCATTCTAGAAAAACGGGTATTTTTATGTTGGAATATATTCACAAGTGACCTACGAACATAAGTTTTCAATACTATATCTCGCAAATTATACTTTTGTTTATTAAGTTTAATTATATTTTTGGGAACGCTGTGTGGTTTATAAAGTGATGGGATCGCTTATAAAAAACGTAAAATAAATTAAGGCTTGCGAGCTTAATAAAAATCACAATATATTTCATACGCTTATTAAAGTAAGATGTCTGGAAGACCTTTGGTACTTTTTAAAAATGTCCAAATTGTTCAACCAAAACCAATTAGAAGGCAATCATAATATTTAGTTATTTTTTTATAACTTATGTAATGTTACTTAAAATCATGTTTAATTTAATTTATAGACCGTTAGTTCTGGTTTTAATGTGGTTTTAACTTAATAAAATTTATTTATTGTTTTCCATACTTACATATCTAGAAATAAAAGATTATTAAAAAAAAACTTTTTTTATTAACACTTAAGATACTGAATCAAATAATTCTTATATGAGTGGAGCTGACTACAGTAACTTTCCCTTCGTCCTGTAGGTCTCGTAGGGCTTCGTCCAACTGCTCGCGCGATACCGTCTGCGGGTTACATTTTAGCAATTAATCCAAAAGTTAGAAATATCCTTACCTCTGAGGTCAATTAAACTTTGAAATTATATTTCAAAATTACATTTACTCACAATCTGTGACGTAGCGTTGATCTTTTGCAGTAATTTGTTATGTGTAAGCGTAGACGGCCTTTGCATTGGTTCTAAGGCTTCTTTTAGGGCCTTCAACAGATCGGCGCGACGTCTTCTCGCAGCCGCGCCTAGACCAGTTGTGAGGATCCCCACGTCGATTCGGCCTGAAGCAGGATCCGTCGCTGATTGCTTCAGGGCTTCGCGGTGAAGACTGGGATTCACAATAAATTTATTAGTAAGCTGATATGGCACCAAATATGTCCTTAGTCTATGAATAATATACTTATGTCTCTATATATGAATAATAATAACAAAAAATTAATTTCAAATATACTAGAAAATTTGTTAACTATTATAAATCAAACCGGCTTTAATTATAATAATAATAACTCCAATAATTACACGCACAAAATCATCACTTTGTCACATGCACAAATTAAAGCTCTGGCATACTTAGTTAAAAGTATAAAAGTTATTCAAAAATAGAGAATATTTACCGGGCTGCTTCATCGACGTCCTTGATCTCAACTACAGAAGATAATCGGACTTTAGCGTGAGCCTCTGCCAACCGAATCAAGGACTCCAGCTGACGAGGGTAGGCCGATATCTGGCCACGGCCACTGCCTACCCGCCTGTAAAATCATTTTAATTTCATTTAATATATATAATTTTAACAATTAATTTTCATAATAATGATTTGGTGAACTCGTTTATTGTTGAATGTCATCAAAATGTATAAGTGTGTGGTAATGTTAAAAAATAGTATATATAAATAGTAATGTAAACGATATCTGGATTCATATTTCATTTTTTAAATTCGTATGTGACCTGTCCTTACCTCATATCAACGTAGGCGTCAATGAGTCTCTGCTGAGAGGCTTCGCTGAGAATGGGATGGATGTTTTCTTTGGCGAATGCTAAGTAGTCCCTCATCAAGTTTATACCCTGGAATGCAATGGTTTACTGTTTTGATCACATTGCTATGTCTATTAAAACTAACTGACTAATATATATAATACTCAGGAGATAATGTCATTCCAATTCTAAAAATATAGAAAATAAAGTTAAGAATTGGCTATAAGTAAACATGTGTATTCAAGAAGCCTACCAGTCAGTTTATTCTGGGCATATCCAGTCGAAGGTTTCCACTCAGCATGATGGCAGTAAAGGGGAAATCGATTACAATTTTCATTACATCTTTTAAATTTTAGTCAAATAGTACCTACGATCAAATCGTCGTCATCTTCGTGTACTTCAGTAGGGTCGTGGTAATAGAGGGAGACCAAGTGAGAGGCTAAGCGTCGGTCGAATGCTTCATCTTGTGGGTCTAATATCAAGAATATTAGGTCGAATCTGGAAAGAAATTAAATTAACAGTATTGTGAAGGTAACATGTCTTGTATAAAGAAACCGCTATGGCCCCTTATTAGAAAAAGATTTTATAGATTCTAGCAGATATAAAATAGTCACCGACGTTTAAAGCTGGGATTTTATTTGCTTTAAGTGTCATGAATGATATAAATACTGGCACCACACGCATTTTAATTAAATAATTTTTATACAATTAATAATAAGAGTTTCTTGCCACGTCTACTCTACCCTGATTTTAAAACTGGTAGTAAATATAAATTTAGAGACATGGGAATGATATAATATAGGCTTTTTAAAGTTACTCTATTTGTACCTGGACATGAGAGTGTGTGGCAGCTGTACATTCTCGACGATGGTCTTATTCTTGTTCCACTGCGACTCGGCCGGATTCGCCGCGGCTAAGATGGATGTTCGGGCGTTCAGTTGGCAAATTATTCCCGCCTTCGCTATTGAGAGGGTCTGCTGTTCCATTACCTAAAATTATCCAATTCGACTTTTGTTTTAAAGAAGGGGGAAATGAGCTTGCGGGTAGCTTAAGTGGCAACAGCAGCAACTACAGATAGATATACACTCTAGTTCTCTTCCCAAAGAATTGGAGAACTTATCCCGTTGGGAAAACCTCCACTTGTTCGCAATATAAAATGCCAAAAGGAAGATTTCCATCCATCGAGATGGTGCGGGTGTTAGAAAAGTCGGATATATCACTTTAATTTATTGTTAAATAAATTCTTTTCTCCATTCTCAAGAGAAAGACAATTGTGAATATATATTTTACACGGGCTCGAATTATTTGTCGAAATTTATATTTTGTCCTTATGTTGAACAAATAATCTACCTCATGAAGAACACTGCGAGTTGAATCATTCATTTTGTCAAATTCGTCTATGCAACAAATCCCATTGTCAGACAGCACAAGAGCACCCCTGAAAAAAAAAACGCATTATTTAGACACCTTCAAGATTCAAACTTGCTGTACTGGTCGAGTAGCGGCCGGCAATAGTTGTTTGTAAAATCATATTTCTCGTATAATTAAAAAATGGAACGATCTACTCCGCAACAAGGCGACCAAAGAGATAACTTATCAAAGGTTTTTCATAATTTTCGAATTGGCTTGCACACAGTAAACTGTTCAGTGAAAAAATAATAAATTCCGCGCGTTATTTGAGAGAAGTACCATAGATGCCTTGGCCACGAGGCATTGATGGACTTCGTCGGTCGCTGCAGTAATGTACTATACTAATTCTGATAGGGGCTACTGTACGTCTGCAGTATGAGCTGCTTCGTGTCGGGGTCCTTGGTGACGTAGGCCGTGAGCCCTACGGCGGAAGAGCCCCGCCCGGAGGTGTACTGCGCGCGCGGCACCAAGTCGTGCACCCAGCGCAGCAGCTGCGACTTGCTCGTGCCCGGGTCTCCGCACAGCAGGATGTTTATTTCCGACCTGGAGCATTCATTCAAAATGTTACTTTTGGGCCGTACGGAATATTCATGATGGAGCATTTAATTATTTTGCCCTTATGCTAAGGCAATAATGCCTTCTTTTCCACTGTAGGATTTTTGTACATTTCCATGGATTGATTTATGTTGAGACACTATATAATTTGCAAAATTGACACATCCTCAGTAATATGTTCCAACCTAAAATGTGTCCGACCAGCGGCATTAAAGTTCTTCTTAGTCCCCCCAAGGAGCTGCAGCAGCACTCCCTTCTTGATGTCCAGGTTCTCGTAGATGGAGGGCGCAATGGCCCTCGCGAGCCTCTCGTAGCAGTCGGTTTGAGAGGCCAGCGTTTTGAACATTTCCACGCGTTCCGGTGGAAACTGGTGCTCTTTGCTGAAAATACATTCAAGCACATAATAAGCATTTTGGTGTTTGTGGAGTGTATTTTTGAGTTCTCTAGTCTATTCTGGGCACATTCACATCATGATTTTGGGTTTACAAAGTAGGAATAGAAACTTGAGTAGCCCACTCGCTAATGAAATCATGAATTGAGAGATGTTACGAATGTTTATTGATAATGTGTTTTAAATTACAGAGATTAATTAATTTATTTTGTTATATTTACAGCCCCGGTTCTGCTGGCAGATAGTGTTAAATAAACTATTTATAAAATGACTCTTGAAATAAAGAATGATTCTCACCCTTCCTCCATATCGTGCAATCTATCCGAATGGGTCTTCTTGTAGTGCAACGCGTCAATGTGGGTCTTGTGTAGGGCCCGAAGCGTTGCCATTCGAGGGTTGACAGAAGCTGGCGCGGCCCTGAACACTCCGGTCACTGCCACCCTTTCTCCGGCCCCCACCCCTTCCACCAGGGCCCCATGAGCCATCACGCTCACGGTGGCTGGGGTCCGACCCGCAGGCATATCATCTAGCACAACACAAACACTTGTTAGAAATGACTATTTGAAGCCAGGGTCTGCGTTTGCGTATTCTATTAGCGCATTGTCGGCGCACTGACCGGGCGCCTCCTGCAGCTTGACCAGCTGCTTGTCGGTGAAGTGCGAGCGGTTGTGCAGCAGCTGGAAGCTGTGCGCCGTGCTGCAGTGCGCGCAGTGCGCCGGCTCCGGCACGCGGCCGCGCTCCAGCTCCGCGCTGGCGCCCGCGCCGCACACGCCGCAGCGGAAGTACGCCTCGCGCATCTCCGGCACGATGGCCGACGTGCGGATCACCATGCCCGAGATCGTCACCAGCTGGTCGATGTCTTCGGGGTTCAGCTCCCTCATGTGCCTTTGCGGCGCGTTGTACGGCCGCACCTGTATCTGGTGCTCCAGCACGGCGGCCGGGTACTTTGCAAAGAACAGTTCATTTACCGCCGCGTCGAATGCTGGAATCACCTGAAATCACGTTTTCAATATTTCATTCTTCTTCTTTCAAAAGCGATTTGTGATGCACAAAAACATAAAATTTATATATAAAAACCCTAATAGACCAATCTACAAGCAATACGCCGCGAAAAACCCACAACCACTCGATGTACGTTTCGCTCCGACACCGGAGCACCATCAGGATATTGACTCTACAACCAGCGTTCGATGAGTGAACGCTGCTAACCAAACCCTCCCTTTTCAAAAATCAACGGTGACGTCGTCAGACAAGTTTGATTAAACAATGCATATCTATTATGGGTCTTTTCTTGATAATTTCTAGTTGCTCCAATACGCTCAATCGGAGGAAGCCTTTGTCACATTTATGTAATACCTCATAGGAATGGTCATTAGACCCCTCTGTCCACTTTCTAAGAGGTGTTTGGTAAAATAGAATTTCTCCAGATAACCATTCCTATAGGCAGAAATATGTTCCCTATGTCGAGTCTCAAAGTGTCTCAAGGTGTCGGAGGGAAACGTACGTCAAGTGGTTGTGGGTTTTTCGCGGAGTATTGCTTCTAGATTGGTCTATTAGGGTTTTGTACTATGGACTTCCGCAAAGTAACGTATTTATTAAATATAAAATTTATATTAAAAATATGGTTAAAGCTCTGACGCACTGTACATCATTTCATAAACAAACCTCTTGAGGATAGCAGACAAATTGTCTGTGGAGTTTTGCATCAAAAACTTTCACATGTTCACAATCAACATCCAAAAATGGCTCCTCAAGGGTGTGGATCTGGAATGTAAAACAGTACAAATTATTTTAAAGAAAAATCAAGTTCAAGATTTACTAAAGAGGTAAATTATTAATAATATGTGATACATCTTTGTTTTTAAAATACAGATAGTTCTCAGACAGCAAAAAATGCTTCAAATAATTTCATTTTAAGTAATCTTGTATATTACCTCTTCCAATTTCAATTCATACAATGGCTCATTGGTAAGTGCAGTGGGTTCAACAAATCTCTGAAGAAATTTTATGAACTTCTCTCTACATTCTGCAATCGCAACATCCGTACCCCACACCACTAGCTGCGGCTCACTTGACACTGTCTCTTGACCTCCATCAGCCTATGGAGACTTTATTTATATACTACATGGATATAATAAAACTATGTTTTTTAACTATATAACATTAGAAATGTTATATACTTAATAAACATGATATACATCAAGTTCAACATAAAGCTAATATTGTATAGTATAATAATGTATTTTATTATTAGTAGTAGGTTATATGTAATGCAGCGTTCACCATACATGTCTTGTTGGAGTTGGTGCAGGCACATTTGGCCCCAACTGATGACCTCTCAAGTCAGCTCGTTGTCTTGCTGGAGTCATAGCTCCCCTCATGAGAGATCGAGGTGTACTCAGTGAACTTGGTGTTCCATAGTTCAATGGTGAACTCATATCAATATCCATTCCTGGAAAAGCGGTATGGTTATTTTATTAATACAATTATATGTATTTTAGAATGACATAAATCTACAGAAATCAAATATAACTTTTAAAAATAATAATTTTTTTTAGATTGTTTCTTTTCTTTTAAACCAATGAATGTATTGTTTCTATAGAACCCACCAAGAGGGCTAGATGCAAGATCTCTGGCTGGGGAAGTGCCTGGAGCTTGATGACTTGGAGTGCGCGGTGGCCCACGCGGTGTGCCTGGAGTTCCATCTGTAGACAAAAATTACTAGAGTAATTAACCTATCGTAATGTGTTATCTAAATATATTGGTTAATTTGTATCTTATTGCTTTTTCGTAAATATACGTATCTAGGAACGTTAAACGTTTATATTGAAATACGATTTATACATCATATGATACATTTATACCTTTTGAAGGTGTACCGGAGGACCTTTGAGGTGTCTCAGGTACAATAAGTTGTTGTGAAGCTCTCGTTCTGCGCGAAGGCGTTGGAGCTTCTGAAGAAGCTCGCGAAGATGGCCTCTTAGATGGTGTCGACATTTTGATATCACGAATGACTTACATTAACACAGAAAACTTAACTTGTCGAATTCAAGCAAAGTACATACTTTAAGTTATTACCGTTTACGAGAAACCATTCATGATTGGCATTTGGCGCCAACGGCCAAACCAGTTCTATTATTGACTGCTAAGTCTTGACGTTAGCATTTCTTATTTTGACAACTAGTGAATTACTTTACTTTATAAATTATTTTACCCATCAATAAAATATATCTTTTATTTTACTAAATAGTGTAGAAAATAATTTATAAACTTTTGAGATATTTAAACATAAGCTTTAAAATAAAACTACTCACACTAAATATAAACTAAATATATATTTTGATTATTATCGTTCATTCAGTGAATACTTATATCCAGTGAGGCTTTACCTTCAAATTAAGCAATTTTTCTTATCTGGCAACTCAACGTTTTCTCTCGTTTGTTTATGATAGAATCTATCACAGATAACTGTTTGAAAAGATGAAGATGAAAACATTTTCGTAATTAAAAATAAAAATAACCATTAATACCGCACACTTATTACTTGTGTAATCTAAATATGTTTTTTGTACAATAAAACTAACGTAAGAGTTATGTCTACAATTAATTGATACAAACCATAGACATCGCGTTTATTTTTAAATCAATTGATCGTTCATTCACCGCTGTTGTTTTCGTGGTGTTTTATTGATAATAATAAATAAAAACACGATTATTGCGAAATAATATTGAATCGGGATGACGAGCAGTATTGGTAAATTAGTGCAATAAAATCCGCGTAGTTAATCTTAGACTTTCTATGAAAATTAATGGTTCTACTTTGTGTAATCTACCTACAAGCTACATAGTCAGGCATATTTTTGTAAATTATTGCTGTGACTTCGTATTTCATTTCCTATTTTCCAATAAGACTTTTTTGAAGGACAAAGTGTTAAACGAAATATGAACAGAGAATCCAAGATATTAGAAGTTTAAGGAGCCATCTGAGAAAGTTTTAGGTAAGTGTATGGTGTATAATTAGTTATTATAATTTGTGATTCACTCCTACTTCCATTATGTTAAGATAGCAACCGCATGAACAAACAGGAAGACTTGAAATACCGTCATTTTAATTAAAGTGGTTTCGAACTATAGGACATATTTTAATATATAATTTTCCTGGGTATTATAACTTTTTACAATGGCGTTTTCGAAAGATATACCGATAATTATCTACTTTAATTTATTTTCAAAGTAACATTTACTAAATAAACAATTGACTATGTATACTGCAAAGAAAGTAATTTTCCATGACATGTGTATGATACTGCAGTGAGTTGCATTGTCATTGACCCCAAAATACCTACCTACTTATTAATAACAATATGCAAATTTCCATTGTACATTCATCTTTGTCCTTTTGCACATCCAAAATTCTAGAATTCTAGTGTGCTCTTAACAAGCTATCATAAACACTTGGAATTTGGGAATACCATCAACAATATATTTTGTATTATTATATACATTATCAATAATTAATAATAAAATTATAACTGAAACTTTTAGTTTAGTATTTTAAGTTATTCAATGGTTCTAAAGTAAATTATATATCTTATTTTTTAAGTTAATTATATATTAAAAAATAAATCTTTGGATGAAAGACAATAAAGTAGCTGATTAAATATTTTTTATCACATACATAATATACCCAGTCAATTCGAATAACGAAATCTAGATGATTAAACAGAATGTATTAAAACATAATACAATATTTCTTGTAAGTATATTTGTTAATAAAAATATAATTAATGCATATTAATTTAAATTTATAAAGTGATAATAGTTAATGCTAAAACCATATTCTATTGTATTAGTAATGATCTGAAATAAATAATTAAATGTTAACATGTTAATTGCATAGGTATTTTGTTATTTTCTTAAAATTACTATTGAAGAACATATTAATCAAAACAGTGTTAGTCTGATTTTACCATTGTTTCATATGTTCTGGCGTAAAGTGATTGATTGAATTAGGATTTGTATACAAAAATTATTAAGTTAATGGGTGCAATTGTTTTTGTATTTACTGTATTTAAAAAATATAAATAAGATTTCACCAAGAGAACGCACACATTTTTTATAATTACAACCTGGATATTACTATCCAACTTATTATTATAAACTCAAAAATAGATAATATGTGCTAATATGTGTATATGTAGGCTGATCAGCAACTTGCTACTAAAGAAAATTGCATGGTGGTGGCAGGTGGTGGTGTAAAGAGCATATTGAGGGATATAGTATTTGAACATACAAAAGTAACCTTTTTATTTATATTGAAACTGGCCATAATTTCAGCATGTATTTATTTTTATTGAGACTAAATGTCCTCATATAAATGTTATGTTTAGGGCAATAAGTATATAAGCCAAAATTTTGCATCGTATCAATACATTTTATGTAGTACTCATACATTATATGTCCCTTTAACCTATAAAATCATAAAATCTGTAGAAGGTTATATAATGATTAATAAAAATTGTCTACACATGCTATTAAATAGTATTGTTGTGTAAATTTTTATTACCTAAATTTATTTCTTTGATATTTGGAAGATTATTTAATAAATATTGATCTATATTTGATATTAAACTACAATGATGACATGTTGTAGTTGCACTGATAAAAATTGCTAGCTACGAGAACGGCAAAAATATCGACGCATTGTTCTACGTAGGGGCTGAGGACAAAGACCTTTAATACTGTAATGCCGTTCTGGAATGTTTTTTTTAATCGGTACAGATTTTTTTAATATTGGTTTCTTTCTATTCAGATTTATTTCACGTGGTATGAACAAATATATTCCCGTTTGATCATTTTCATATTTTCTCTGATTATGACGCAATAATATATAGCTTATGCTCTTTCAGTTAATAAAAGTGGAGCTCTATCGCCAAGAATAATATCCATGCCTGTTTTAGCGTAGATAATAAAACTACATTTAACGTTGCTGACATTTTTCAAGAATTGAATGTCTCTGAATTGATTTTTATTTGTATTTCGTGTGTCTAAAGGTTAAAGCCAGTGACGTATTGTTAAAAATAGCTTTACAGCTGTGACTTCTGTTAACCTTAGTAAGTTTAGAATGTGGACTGTAGTAGAGAAACCTGTAGCGTTCTCAGTTTCTTTACAACATTAATTATCTTCGAAGATCTGGTTACAATTTTTTCCATGGCCGGTTCCACCGGTATTGTACGATCGGGTTACTACACTATGCGAAACTTTTTTCTGTTTAGACCACCGTGAAAAAAATATGAAAACTATACTCCGACGATTCAATGCAAAACTGCATCCGCGGTTACTACTAGAAAATTAACCCCTAAGATATATCATATTAATATTTACAATTTTAACAGCTATGATTGGATTGGGATACGCGATGAGTTTCAGTTTAGAAATCAATTGAATCCTAATTATACCAGTTCGGGTTTTATTTCTTTTATATCTTTGTTTGTATAGAATATAGATTCTCAATTTTATATTATTAAATATTTAAGGTACATTTTTTTTGTTTCTAATTAAATTTTGTTTCATATAATAAGGATGCAATAATTTACAGCTTATAACGTGCACAATAAAACATCTTATCTCGCAAAGATCCATCAACTGTAATTTAAAAACAAAAAGCCCTTATCAACATATTCTAAACATCCGCTGAGTGTACTGGATTTCAAAACAATGACCGTTCAGGACAAAGCGAGTTTATCTTTTTTTTAAGAAAACGTCATTTCCTGTTTAGAACGTTTTTAAAGCAAAAAAATAATTGTTGGGAATATTGTATATTTGAAAACATTTTGAATTTGAATCCTCGTATTTTCCAATTTTAAAAGAGTAAACATGGCAACAAAAGAGTTTTCATTGAGCCCATTCCGGGAGATCGTTTGTCGCATTCAGTGTATTGCTGAGGACTATCCGTTGACCGCTCAACTGGTGTCTGGACTCTGGAACAATGCCATTCATGTGAACAGATGTACTTGCTTTGTTCAAGCAGGTAGTTCCGCGTTTGTGCTTACCCCGGCCGTCACATTTGTTTAATTATAATTTTCCAATTGTTGCCGTGTATTGCCTTCCTTTGTATTTCGTTGAAGATTCTAATGAGCTGACTATGGCAAAGCAAAAAAATGCGATACAGCATGTTATACAGATATATAAATACTAGTTATAGCTCCCACTGTAGGAAATCTATTATGTAGCTACGTACTATTGCCTCATTCAATCCAGAAATTATAGTTTCGCCGAAAGCGGTGCCCCGAATACTACCTGCTCAAATAGATGGCTTTCTGTAATTGAACGTAATTTTTTTGTATGCAATACCTTTTTTATTGACGGCTCTTTTAGCTTAATCCGGTCAGGTAGATTTGCTACAGGTACAGAGAGTGTACATTATAATACTTAATGCTTCACAAGTGATCATACATTTAAATGTTTCAAATAAAACATTGAAATCGAGATTCTTACACTATTTCGTTCACCTACTGCGGTCATGGTCACGGTCGGGCTAAAATAAGCGTCTCGGAATTATAAAAATAAGTAGGATGCGAAACTGGCGCGTTAAATGCGAGTTTTTAGAGAGGACGTTTTGTTTCAGTAATGAATTTATAGATTGCCTAGTTAAAAATGTATAAGATTTGGCAGTTTAGTCTTAACGACTGTAGTTAGGGTGTTGGGCGAAGTTTCAAATCCGCTCGAAAAGGTCGATAACCAGAGGGATTTCAAGACGTTGCAGCGTATTGGTGATGGTCCCTGGGTTCGCCCTTCGGGATAAGGGCAGCTTGGTTAGGGAAGCCATCGATTTTTGGCCCCCTCGCGCATGTATCGTACGGGGGCGTAAGATGGCGTGCCCGGACCTACCTCACGCGTATTCTATATCCAAGGTCACGAACAACGCGTCTCTACCAAAATATTCAATCGCGACACTTATACCACTTTCTCTTTCGGTTCTATTGAGTTTATATATAGTCGTCTCTTTTCAACTCATTGGGTCAATAGTCATCGCGATAGGGCCGTCACACGTAGGTGACGGCGTTTGACTGTTGTTGACGTGTTTTATTTGTTTTTTGGTAGTTAATGTAATCATTAATCAGCATATAGGACTATTAATCTATAAATAATAATTCGACTCTGGTATTCAATTTACGCTTACATAACATTGTATAACAATTGAATCCTAAATTGTTACCAACTATCAGTATATTACGCTAAATGTTTGCTTTCGCCATTCTTATCTAAACGAAAACAAAGTAAAATCATTACGAATGAGATAAACCGGTAGCCAACCCTAATCATAGCGAACCTTCTTTATCTAATTTATGGAAAATTTTGGAATGTATATACACGATCCCTTTCTAACGCTTAGTGGTATTGCCGTCCCTCTCATCTATCGCTACCTAGAAGGGTAGGGAGATTTTGGGATTGGATTTTTTTCGCAAACTGCACCAAATTACACAACCCCAGTGCATGTTGACGCCGCTCCGGCGTTGGCGTTGCTTTCTACTTTTTTCTTCCATTTCGTCATTTTTGTTCAGTGAAAATTGTTTAGTTTGTTTTTTTTTGTTATAATTTGCGTTTCAAGAGTTTTTTTATAATTAAATACACGGAGAGGTGAATAATCTACAATTTAAGGTATTTTGTCACTTAACACTTAACAAAAATTATAATATATTTTTTTTATCATTGATATATAAACAAAACGTTGTTTAAATTCAAATTATTAATTGCTTCGAGTAAAATACGTACTTCTGAATAAGTTATCCAAATGTTTAAACCCAGTATTGTAAAAAAGTGTTTATGGTGCATTTAATTGATTATCTAAACAAATTTTTTTCCAAAATGCTATTCGTACGACATAATATACGAATTTTGAACATGATATTACTCTTACATGTATTGTTTTCCTATAAAGATAACTGCTGTTTATTCAACACTTTTGTTTCCTTATTTCAGATCTAATGACTTGACTTACGCCGAGTCAAAATGACGTCTTTCGCAAACATGACGCAGTCGCTGGCGGCCAGTCTGCCGGCCACATCTACCTCGTCTTCGGGGGCTAACCACGGGGCCTCAGATCAAGAAGATCCACTTGGCATGTCTAATATCATCTGTAGCCTCCTTGAGAACATGAACAAACCGTCTACCATTCAGGGTGGACCATCCAATTCGAGCTCCTCAACTGTACCTTACGATATCTGGGCACTACCATCATGCAGCTCTCTACCAAACCCTATAGGGAGCTCCAGCCGTGATTATGGATCGTCATCTAACAACAACAACAATCAAAATCATTCCAAGGAGGACAACTCGAGCGGATCGCCTGGAACGTCGTCGTCAGTTTCGATCACCTGTTTCCGCTGCGAGGAGCGAACACCAACCACGCGTTGCCTCGAATGCAATGATTTGTTCTGTCACGAATGCTGTCATAAAGTGACATCTGACTGCCAGCTACGTGAGCATACTTTGCTTCCCATTCATCAAATTTCACCGATCGGAGCAAGACCGAATTCTGTCACCAACGATAAGGAAGTAATGTATTGTGAATTGCACTGTGATCCAGTGAGATATTACTGCGAAGCTTGTATTATCTTTATTTGCCAAGAATGCACTTTATGGGTACACAAAGATCATTGCTATACACCGATAAAAGGTGCGTTGGATATGTGTCGCATTGGAGTGTTCCGGGCAATCGAAGACACGAAAACTGGTACAAAGGCAATAAAAACGGCTATTGATCGTGCTGTCGCCATGTCTAAGGCGTACGAGAAAGAAACAGCTGAAGCCAACATGAAAATAAGAAAGGCTATGCGTTGTTTCGCCCAAGCTATTGAAGATCGTGAAAAGTATCTGCTGGATAAAGTAGAAAAAATGCGCCAAGCTAAAATGAACGAGCTAACTGATCACATGAACACGCTACGTGGGATACTGGCTGGGCTCGCTCACACTAACGAAACATTGGTCAGGAGCATGGACTCCGAAGGGATTGACCTGTTTATGGCCAAAGAAAAAGGAAGAGCTCAAGTCGACTACTTTTCATGCATGTTCAAAAATATGTACATCACTGAGGAGCGCATCATGTTTATACCACCTAATTACGATTTAGTCGATCAGATAAAAAGGCAATGCGACGTTCAGTCGGCACCTGTAAATGCGCTGCACTCTTTGACATCATCATCATCTTTGCAAACTCGCCAATCGTTGCTGCAGTCTCTACAGTCGGCTCAGACCTATCCGCCTTTGACATATCAAATGTCCATAACGAATAGCCTCCGCTCCTTGCCGGACTACACAACAAGTCACACCAGATCGACAAACTACTACGACCACAGCATATCTTCGAGTATTTCGATGGAATCTAATTCTGCGCGTGGCATTGGTCAAGCTATCCCTGGATATTGGATGTCAGTGTCCGTCAAACCGACTAGGAGTCCAGTCCCAGGCGTACCCATGTTTTCGTTCGGTAGAGAAGGCCAAGACGAAGGTCAAGTATCCAGACCGTGGGGACTTTGTGTCGACAGAGAGGGGAATATCATTGTAGCCGATAGAAGAAACAATCGCATTCAGATATTCAATAACCGAGGCGAATTTAGGTCGATGTTCGGCTCCAAGGGAACGGGTCCCGGTGAGTTTGATCTTCCCGCGGGCATCACAACTGACACCTATGGCCGCATTATTGTCATCGATAAAGATAACCACAGAGTACAGATATTTACCTCCTCGGGCAACTTTATTCTAAAGTTTGGATCGTTCGGAAAGGAATGTGGACAATTCCAATACCCATGGGACGTAGCGGTTAACACTCTGGGTAATATTGTGGTGACAGATACACGCAACCACCGTATCCAGCTGTTCACTAGTGATGGAACATTTATCACCAAGTTTGTTTTCGAAGGGGCTAATCCCGCGAAGCTGCTGAAAGGACCCACCACTCCTAGAGGAGTGTGTTTCACCACGTCCGGTAATATCATAGTGTCGGACTTTGAGAACCATCGTTTGCTCATGGTGGATCCGACGCTCTCCAAAGTGTTACATTGTGTAGGGCGCGAGGGCTCGGGCATAGGTGAACTGAATCGGCCGTCGGGCATCGTAACCGATGACGACGCACGGATCATAGTAGCCGATTCGAAGAACCACCGCGTTCTGGTGTTCACCTCGGAGCTGCGCATCCTGTGGGCCGTGGACCTGAAGAGCCCCGGCCTGGACGACAAGGACCGGCCCAGCGACGTGGCCCTGACCCCCGAGGGCTACCTCGTGGTGCTGTTCGAGACGCTGCCCGACACCGCGCGCGACATTTCCTCCCACGGCAAGCAATACATTAAGGTATACTGACTGTCTAGTTACGTAACATTACATTTTGGACCGTAGGTCTCTTATATTTTATTACAACGTATTTTTTTGTTTTGTTTAAGTTGATTTCATAATGTGCCAATTTTATTATATTTGAAAGAAACCGAATCGAGCATAGCTTGGCCGGAGGATAAGTGTTTGTTCATTTACAAATGTTGCACAAATCGAAATCTCGTCGTAATCTTGAGACGCTTTCGTTACCATAACTTTTGATTCCGTTCCCGTATCGGACTAGTCGTTAAGGGCCAATTAAAAATGGGTTTCGTCGCAATTTGTAGCTTTGCTATTATATTAATCTTATCCAATGTACACCAAATCATTTGCAGGACTACCTTCAGTTATGAAATTAGGTTTCTCTGACATGTTGTGCGACGCATAACGAAAACTATGAGAATTGTCAAGAATATTATTATATGGTTAGGATCACGATGTGATTTAAAAGATGATTTTTATGTGAGATAATTTAAAATTAGCTTGAAAAGTATTTTTTTCCAAATGTTACTTTTTGCGTTCTTTTACTTGATTAGTTTTGGTTATTGAACACTGCGTTTTGTTGATAGATTAAATTTCTTTGCTGCTTCTATCTAGTACGTTGCCCGTTGTTTGGTATTTTCGTGACTGCGTTTCGTATTTCTTTAAAGAGACTCGATTGAAATGGGTGTAGGACAACAGTGCTAAGAGAATAAACGCAATAAACTTTGAGACTGACTTTAGAAGACTGTCTTAAACGTGAGGGAAGTGGGCGTGCGCGCTCCGCGGTCCTTCTGCGGCGAAGGGGGGTTTTCGTTGACGCAATTTTACCGATATAGGTATTAATTCTTTTAACGCATACCTAACACTATGCTGCAAATATATTTTCTCATTTATGTTTTCGTTCTTAAATTTATTGTAACAAATTACGACTGGATATATGGGCTGATTTTATTTTAATGTTGTATGAATTATAAATGTCGAGTATAATTTAGAATATAGTTTAGTTGTTATTCGAGATGCTTATAGGTCCTGTATTAGTTAATTGGTTAGTGTGCTCCGCGTTGGAACAATTTCTACGGCCAGGTTGGCAAGAGCTGCGGCGGCAATCGTAAATGCACACGTCCTAGTCAGTCAAAGACGCTATCGTATTAGTAAATTGTTCGGCGCGCGAACATTCGTTTAGTCGAAATATTTTAGCGAAATTCATCCTTCAAAATTGAGAGTTCTATGCGTATAGTATATTTTTGAAATCTTTCTAAGCACGTCGAATGTACTCGATGTAAAATGTGTTCAGTATGTATGTGTTCACTATTTAAATGTAGGTTAGGTTGTTCTAAAACTATCATTGTCTAGTTAAATTGTGTGCTGTAGGCTAATCGTTGAGGTATCGCTTCCAGAATAGTTTAATGATTACGCTGTTATAATATCACTGTTCCGCCAGTGGTTTGTGTATCCTAAAAATCGTCCTATACTTCGTGTAGACCTTGTATGTTAATGCCAAAGCTATCGCGTTAGCTCGCTCACCCAACCGTATGTAACCGCTTCTAGAGTATAACCGACACAGTGAATAGTATTAGGCTCAAGAAAAGCAATGTCTCCCATATGCATAATGTTAGATGAACTTAATGTGTCTAGAGTTAAATTTTTCACGTTTTTTACTTAGGTTACAATTAGATTAAGTACGCCGTTTCGACGACTTCAACAAATGTCTATGTAATGTGGAAATTATCTAGTGACGTAACTATAGTTAAGTGTGGCTTAAGGTAGTGAAATTATGTTTGGTAACACGTGTGACAAATAGTTCACCTTGTGAGAGTTGGTTGTGTTCAGCGTCCATTGCGGTTCCCCAAGGAATTAGGATGCTACGGATCGTATAATGGACGCATGAAGCAACGATGTAGAAAAAAAAACACATGCAGTTGGCGTCTCTTACGGTCAATTATTAAAAAGGTTTCGTTGTTTTTTTGTCTCGTAAATATGAATATTACTTAATTTTTGTTTTCAGTGCCATTGTAAAAGTATTAGGTTATTTTTAAAATAATATGTTGCATGAAATGCATTTTTTTTATATAATTAAAAATGTTTACGAAATTATAAGCTTGGTGGTCATAAAGTTATTTTTGTATAACGGCTGAATCTCGGTATTTTAGAGGGCGATTTACAATTTTCCATAACATAATACGGATTTGCAAAGCGAATTCTAATATTTTGCTACTAACTTCACGGTATTGAAAGCTCATTTTTCAATGTAACAAATCTTATGAATACATCTTGCTAAAAAGCACCCAGATAACAGAACTCAAAGATGTCGTGTTGACTGCAATCTTTTTTGTTAATTTTGTCCGACAATTGGAGCAATAATCGCAGAGCTTGTCTCAAATTCCGTTGGATGCCGCACTGACGCCCAAGTCTTTGAATTCTGTTCATCTAGATAAAGAATGTGATTCTTTGGTCTTCAAAATGACAGCGTAACGTTGATTCTCGCTATGATTTCGTAATTTATTTTGTTGATTTCGTGAAAGGGATGGTGTCCTGCTAGGGAGTGGATAGCGAGCGATCTCTCCCAGCACGGAGCCGTCCCGACACATTACCACTTTGTAAAAGTGAGCCAAGATTGAAACGCATAATATTGATGTAATCATCCGAGTCATAGATTTGATCGCGAACAATGTGTGAGAGCTGCCAGCTACTGGCAGTATAAACGTGGTATTGTGATAGGTACAATAAAATTGAGAAGTTCGCGTGACGATAATTTTGTACGTGGGTTATTCAACGTTTGAACTTTGTCAAACGCCAAAGGAAAGTCGATTGGTTTCCTTTTAAAAACAGTGTTGTGGTAATGTAGGACGCAATGCGATAACTGCATGATAGTAGGGTGTATTGAGCCATTGTAGTCGTATTTCTAATGTTAGCTAGGCTTGCGTTCATTGTGTTAGTATTAGCGATCTCCGCCGTTCGTCTCCCCATCGCGCGTTTAACATTTTAATGGAGCATATATCGTAGTGATCGTATTAAAAATACTCCCATATAGCGTAGAGAGTTAGCGTATGAGCTCTTTAGTGAAGTTTGATGTCTCAATACATAGCAGATATTATCGAAGGGGAGACGAATGTCATCGAGTTTCTATTTAGAGTATCTGATAAGTAGTATTTTTGTATTCGTTCCCCGATCGGAAGAGTCACGCCGACTCGACCGCGGGGAAGGTCATGTTCCCGAGTCGTTTGTGGTACGGTGTAAAGTGTGGTCTGGTCGAAGGATCCGGGGAAGGCAGACAACGTAACAGAAATGACTCGACGCGTGCATAGTTACGACGTACCGAACCTACCTCACTTGCGAAAGCAAAAAGACTGATATGAATTAAATCAGCGGTGGTCAGATCACTGCACTAGAAGCCTGTTGTCTACTAGTATAAGCGAAATCCTTAATCGTAATTTTATCACTTAAATTAAGCGTCCACTAACCGAATCGAAATTTTCGTTTGACTCCCGGTTTGAAGATGGCAACAGTGTTATTTTATATTGATTATCTATATCTTACGTTACTGTCCTGTAATATTGTTCAAAGACTGATATTTTATAAATGTTCCTATATTTTAATTTAGAATAATTTACTGCCTACCATATTTCATGTTATTTTCGCCCTTCGGTAATGATCATTAATTTGTCTCTTGTAATATTATTAATTGTGCATGACGCTATATTATGTCATGGATTTTTGAAAATTTTAATGCAATTTTGTATGAAAATTAATCAAGTGATTGATAAATTAAATGGTGTTTTATTTATATAAATCCCCTAATGCAATGGTAACATAGGCACTATAACCTACAACTATGGATAAACTTAAAAATTGTCAGCAGTAAATGTGTCAAAGAATTGACGTGCTAATAAAAATAGTAGCGTTGCTGATATGGGCCACCATTTAAGCACATTGTTCTCGAGTTTGGGGAGGTTTTTTGAGTATCCCGTAAAGAGGAAACCCATATGCTTCTATAGGCAGGAAGACTTTACAGCAACGGGTAATTATTTAATGAATTTATAGTCTGTTTGCACTCGATTGCTTCGGTAGTTATCAACGCACGCTCTGTGCTTCAAAAGTATACTTATTTAATAAAGGTGGTGGGAAATTAAGAAAACATTCTTTAAATTAAGAGTTGCCACATACTCTTTACTTAAAAAATGTATGTAAA
Source organism: Pontia daplidice (assembly GCA_963693355.1). NCBI lineage: Eukaryota > Metazoa > Arthropoda > Insecta > Lepidoptera > Pieridae > Pontia > Pontia daplidice. Next base: position 7,399,838 of record CAVNZL010000139.1, read on the forward strand.
TGTATATAGATAGTCGTCATAGTATTCTAATGTCGCTGGATTAGAATCCGCTGGGTAGAGAGCATAAATAGTAATCCTCGATCAAAATTACTTTGCACTAGAATCCAATCCACTCGCTATGCAATTCCTGTAGGTGAGCCTCTGAAAAAGGTAGCTGATACACAGAAAACTACTAAGACTGACTACGACAGGCTAGTAGAATTGTTCTACAAAAGACTGGCTGAACAGCGGCAGTATAACCAGGTAAAAAGATACTTAAACATGAATTAGACAATCTTTAAAATTAAATGTATGAATATAATATACAATGTATATAAAATATACACAATTGCGGTAGACGTCATGATTACATAGTCTCAATAGAGCTCGAGACTGTGTCCTTATATCCTTTTGTTAAATTTAGGAAATGAAGGAGCAAGATAGAAGATGGAGCATGCAGAAAGTAGTTGAAAGATTTCCCGGTTGGAACGAAGTGACTATTGCGAATCTGCACAGTTTATTCCTCCTTTTTGACAACCAGTCGAACGGCATGCTTGGATTTGATGATTTGTTAGTAATAACTATGTATTTATTATAAGAAAAACGACTTATGGACCTTAAAGAAAAGCGCCTATCAGCAGGGAACGCACTAGTTGCGAATGTCCATCACATACATAGTAACACACATCCAGGAAATGTCAATTTCGATTTTAATTATAATTTGATTGCAAATTAAGATTTATGTGGTACATAAACAATATGTAGAAATCAGGATCGCAATCGTTTTAGAAATAAAGAAGCCTTACTAATGTAAAATACAATTATGTCGCAATAGCTGTGCTGTTCTTGAAAGTTTGGGGGACGAAAGCTCGATGGAGCTTCGTAAAGAGAAATTCAACGCGGCCGACTCCGACAATGACGGCTGGATAACGTACGACGATTTTTTGTCGGTAGGCAATTTTATTCATGAAATAGCAGTTTCAATATCGATATATCATATAATCCGTCGAGAAAATTAGACTTAGTCATTATTTTTTCATTGTTTGACTTAATTAAGCCAACAAATTGAGTAAAAAGCTGATAGATACTTTAGACATAATTTCTGGTTACAGCTCGTTTATGACTACAGTCCACAGGAAAATGGTAATCTGACGGGGTTAGCCCAACTATGCAACGATGTTGCAGATAATATACAGTTTGTTAGTAATCTTACTGTTGGCGAACAGTTAGAATATGGGTTATTTTAAAATAAAGCCATTATAACGTGTAAAACTTTTATTACCGAGTGAAGATCTTTTCCTGTCATCTGACACTATGAATGCATTGAATTGGTATACAAAATATTGCCACAATTTTCCTCTGTTTAAAATGTGCTTTAATATCTCGGTGGCTGATCGTCACTCAGTGAATCAACGTCGCTTAGTTCATTAAGAGCAGGGTCACAGGCCAGACAGCTGCTACCAACGTCTTTCCAGCACTCATCACAGTAAACGAATGGGCATTTATTGCTGCAACAGCTATGCCAGCTTCGATCACAATCTAAAATATGGACAGGCTTTAAGATTTTCACTCTTGTTTAACAATTTTATAATAATACCTAATATAATATATACATTTGATTGTATGCTCACCGTCTATTAAATACATACGTTTTTTCAAATTAGGTTCAGTTTCTTCGCATATGAGACACTTCATTCTCGCAAAGGGCAAAGCTCCGAGCCAACCCAACAATAGTGGGAACCGTATCCTCAAACTAACAAGATTTTCTCCCGACAGATAGTGAGCTCTCACTGCTTGTACGGCCTTTCTTCGAAGAGTTTTCTGCATTCGCAAACGCTTTTTCAGAATATCGTTGTACAGGTGCAGAATCCGTTGTTTCTCGCGATGTGGGTAAAAGAAACCGCAAATCAGTCTGAAATATTCCAATCTATGGATTTATGTCTATGAGTCGTTTAATTCGTTAAAATAGTTTTAAGCTCAATTTAATTTTAATTGAGTTATGCCAACGACACAGTGAGTGATGACTGATAAGGAGGGTACATACTTTCCCAATCATGTGTTATTATGCTAATCTTAGATATAAAATTCTCGTGTACGCACCCCGTGGCGTAATTAAAATTAAACTCCTCCGAAACGGCTCGACAGAGTTTTATGAAATTTTATATGCGCATTCAGTAGGTCTGAGAATCGGCGAACATCTATTTTTCAACCCCCAAAATGTACAGGGTGGTTGACCCCTGCATTTTTTTTGGACAATTCTTATTTTTTATTTTTCTATGATACAGCATAGTAAAATACATACAACTCTAAATTTTTACGCCTCTACGATATGCCCCTATTTTTAAAAAAATGATTGCTAGAAATAAATAAATAAATAATACGAGAGTAAAAAATCACATGTATGGCTAAACAACGTTTGCTGGGTCAGCTAGTTTACGAATAAAACTTTAATTATCTAAGGATGATGAAAGGGTGAATTGATACCTCCGTAATCTCAATGTGTAAGGATTTAAATACAGCAACATTAATATCCACAGATATCCTCCATATATTTTAAAATAATAGCTTGGCAAAATGGCATGGGGGCGCGGTAGGCATTCCTTGTTAGATAAAGATACTGAACTAGTATTCACTTTACCCAACTCAACGATTACTTTATGAACCATTCTTGCAAGGAACCCTTTTCCTTCGACCTAAAATTTGAATTAACAATAAATTCAGTATCAGTTTTTGTTTATTTGATCAATGTCAGGCGATGTTTGTCATTCTTAAAATTATATAAAATGTTAGCATAAGAGTTATCATAGGATATCTCTTTCGATTCGTCGTTTCGATTTGCTAAACGCACGATGTACATAAGTGAAAAATGGAGAAGTAGTAGTTTTGAAATCTCGATCTATACAAGTAATGAATCTGTGGTCTCTCTACAGTTATGACAAGGAGGAATTTATGGCGTTAATAAATTGACGATTGACATAATTAATAATTTACCTGAACATCCAAATCACCAATTCCATAATGTTCAGTGTCTGTATACTGACGGACCACATCCAGGGCCTCGTAGAAAAGGCGGTCCAGCATCACGAATGTTGTTGCCGTTATAGCTTCAAGTGTTAACTTTAGAATTTGAGTAAAGAGTTTGCTACGTTCAGAAGGAATGTATGATGTTAAATAGACGTCTATGTACCGATTTCTTTCCATCTGAAATTATTTAATAATAAATATCGAATTAAACGATACAAAACCTACAGTTCTCAATATCTCCAAAGACGATACATTTTCTGAAATTATTTCAATAGCAAAAGTACATAAAACACTTTAATATGTGGTATCACTTAATATCATTTTGTGTAGAAATATCAACACAGTAAGAACGAAAAGATTCTTAGTACTTTGTTACAATAATAATCAGACATTTAATCTTCTGTAAAATTTCAATCCAATTTCCATTTTGATTTTATAAACATTGCCGTTACAATTTAAATGAACCCTAACCTTCTTTAAGGGTAGCAAAGTACATTTGTGTTTCTCTCTACGCCTCTGATCAATCCTCTTAAAGTAGCCAGTTATGTACACATTGTCAAAATCTATGTTAGTTAAATATGAGTCGTGATAACTTTGCGCTGATGTCACGAGTCTCAACAAGAGCAGAGCCAAACAAACATTCATTATTAGGATACCCAATTGCATTAAACTGTATTTTTCTTCAAATGCTTCTATTAATCGTTCTGCACTCTCTTTTGCTAGTCTACACTGAAATTTCAATTAGTACAATCGCTCAATCAATCAAAAAATCAAACTTACTCTTTAGTCACGTTAATTGTGTAAGATATTATAAAATAAATAGATAATTTTAATTATGTGAATTATCTCAAAGAAATATCTAATATTTACCTGTGGATCATTTTCAACGATATCTCGTACAGATGTATTAACTAAGTGCAGGTTTTCAATAAATGTTACGTATGCTTTCTTAAGATACATATATCCTTCTCCCAGTCCAGGATCTAACTAGAATGTAGTTTTTTACGACAATTACTAATTCAATCCTTTGTAAGCACAATGCTGGTATTACACCATGTCCAACAAAAACTCTCCTGCATCATTCCTGATAATGCCTTAGCAAGATTTTTAATACCAGATGTTTAAGAAATATTTTGGTATAATCTTTAAGAGAAATTCGTCTTACACTCACCAGCTGCTCATAATTGCAAACAGTACCAACATAACTTTCAATATGACAAGCGTTTTGGAGCATCAATGGCCAACACATTATACCAACGTAGATCGGCAAAAGGCTGTAGCAAATATTGTATGAAGAGGAGAAAATACGCATGCAGGAAACAACCGCATGGTCAATCTGTCTTTGACAACGTAGTTCTATCTTTTGTATGTACTTCTTCCAAATTTTAACTGGTTCCGGGTCCTCAACCAATAAGCTGAAAAAATAATCATGTAGATATACGAGGAAAAATCCAAATAACGAATATTAAAAGTTTCAACACCTATAATTGGATGGTTGTACCTTCACGAGACGTGCGTATATAAATGTTACAAATTAAATAAAAATGTAAATTTGACATATATGGTAAAGGAAATATAAAATTACATAAATTGTGATTGGGTACAACAAAAAAAAAAAAAAATGAAATTAAAAATTCCTTGGGCAATTGAATTCTTTATTAAGATTTATTTAGAGAAATCAAAAAAATAATATAATATTTGGGTATAATAAATAATCGACTAACATTATTTATTGTAAAACAAGTGAATTGTGTAAATAGAGTTTTTAAATCACATCTTTTATATAAATATCTATGTATTTGAAATGAATATTTGTCCGTCCGAAAAGAAACAAGCATGTCTGGTGCACACTTCCGGCCCTATGCGAACATCTGTTCTTCATATTACAGTTCAGAGAAAGAAAATTATTGACAATCATGACAAAAAATGTTGCAAAAAATATTGTATTTAATTAGAACCCAAGTTGGCAAATGAAAGGACACATATACTTTAGGAAACATTTAAATAAATTGAACTGGAGGTGTTTCACAGCTTTGTTTCGTGAATTTAGTTATTATACCTCTAGAATTCGCTGTTCTATACGCTGTATAATTGAGTTGAACCGAAGATTATTAACCTACCATTACTAATAATCAGAATTCTTCGTACGGTTCCTGACTAGAGAACCAGTATTAGTGGATTATTTTTATGAAACTGTCTCCTCTTATTCCGTACTGGTGCAAATATAGGAGATACGAATTAAAACTCGATCAATGGTCGCCACCACGCTGAACAGTATGAACAAGTTCACCAAAGAGAAGAGTTATCCTGAATTAATAGATGTTTCTGGTGTCACGAAATTGAGAAGTTTTATTTCATTTACCTATATTTCTTTTGGATCAGATCAGACTTATGCAGGAAGTAGAACATGTCGTCGACAATATCATTCTCCATTTTCGTCTTCTCAATTTCTATACTATTCTCCAATTCGATTTCTATCGGCTTCACCACATCTCTCATAGAGCTGAAATTTCTCAATTTCAATAAAAATCACCAAAAGCAGTATTAAGGCGGTTAACATTTATCTAGTTATTTCATAGCTGCTTGACATGCATTAAAAAAAGACCTGTATACAGGTAGTTAGGTAAGTAATTAACAATTTTGATACATATGTTGTTCCTTTTTCGTTAAGTATAGCACACTCATTTTTAATATAAAACAAGCATTTATTTTAGTATAGATAGAAAAGACACCACACATAGACTTAATACGAACCTCAACGTAGCTTTGAGTAGATCTATTTCGGGTTTCATACTCAGCAGAGCCCTTCTGAACGGGAAAGCTATAAAGTTGTACTTCAGTCTCGTGAGATTACATGACAGCTGGCTACTGCAAGCGAAGACGCGCACCACCTCTTTTGCATTCAAAGCCATATTGGTTATTGGACCTAAAAATACCCACACACGAGGTTTCGCTAATTTCCATCGACGGCAATAACAGTCAATCGGTGAGCTTGCTGGCAGTCCATGAAAACTTAAGATAAGCGAAAAATACCTGCAACCACATAGGCCAGAACAAATGCCTTCAATATGCTTCTTCCAGCTTTCCCGCAGTACATCGGCAGCAAAAGTACAGAAATACATCTTATTTGTATGGATATTGCGTTACCTATACCTAAAATAACAAAATACTGAACCGTATTGACAATTTAATAAGAAATTAATAATATATTAAAAACGATATCTTACCTAAGCATACACTTATTACTAATCCCAGCGTTACACCAATTGTGTTGGGCAAAAGAAATTTTAATAAGTAATGGAAGTAAGCCTGTCCAAGGCAGAAACCAGCTATAAATGCTGTCAAAGATTTCAACCTTCCATGGCGATCAGAAAAAAGAAACCATATGCATGGGCAGATTATAGCTACAGCCCCTTTGGATATTCTCTCTAACTGCTCTAAAAACACCATTATTGAATATTTTTTTTAATAACTGTCAATAGAATTGACCTCTGACGTATATTAACTCAATAACTGTCATACAGCAGACTATAAAAACGTTTTAAAATTATAATTTCCACTGCCACATCAAAATATATACTTATAATAATATGTATAAAAGTATATATAACATGACTAGGGAAATAATTTAGACTTATAACGGTTGATGAGTAGTAAAACGAATATTTATATTAAGAAATTTATTCATTGTTGCCTTACAAAAGTCGATACATTAGAATGTAAAGAACTCGAACAAAAGCGAAGTAGCCACCTCAATGCATTTTAAATGCTGATCTGAATAAATTAAATATTTTTTCTAATTACAAATTTGAGACCTTTACATATGCGAACCGTGAAGTTTTAAGGGACAAAGGTAATTGATCTTTTGTATTATTCTCTTATTTATTGTGCTCAGTGATAACAAGTAATCCGTAAGATAAAGTCTTTCTTCATAACCGTTGTGATGTAGCCATCAACAGAAATTTCATTTTATTATGACAGTTTTAATATATTCAACTTAAAATAACATATTGATTATTTTTAGATAGAGGCTGAAAACCATTTATACAATTATGTTAAAAAATCTTATATTTTACACAAAATTTAAGGAATAAATAAAATTATTAAGCGAAATTCACATATTAACTTTATCCAATTTGGACTAATAACTATTCACCAAAATTTGTATTTGCTCAAAGCGAAAATATCTCCATGCAAATGTATAAATTAAAATTTTAATTCTCAAATGCATAAAACAACTTATTACATCAGTCAACATAGAAGCTTCGCCATCAAATATTGCGTTGACGACGCACCAAGGACAGTAGTAGGCATTCTGAATTATTAAAAAATACAAAACCCTAATAAAACAATCTACAAGCAATACTCATCGAACGCTGTTCGTAGAGGCAATATTCTGATGATGCTCCGGTGTCGGAGTAGTTGTGGGTTTTTCGCGGAGCATTGCTTGCATATTGGTCTATTAGGGTTTTGTACTATGGACTCCCGCAAAGTAACGCCTGATTCAATGAATTCTAATAAAAAATATTCTTCAGCATTGTATAATGTAAATAGCAGATTTTAACGTTAATTTTGTAAACCCTATATTATTATAATAATTATGAATTGTACACAAAGAGAAACCACAAAATTTTAAATAATTATTTCACTTATTAATGGGCCATATTAAAATGCTTATCGTTCCGTCGATCATGATGCATATAGAAATGCATTCACTGTTGTCTGTCCTTGGGTCTACAAGCCAGTGACGTCAGATGGTCTCAAAATGATGGAAATTACGCGAGTGCCGTGGGAGGGTCCCCAGCAGTATCATCCGTGACTTCGGTGACCATGGGTTCGTCTTCTTCGGGGATTTCGAGCACTCGGGGTCCGTATAGAAGGAGGTATGCGCAGTGCCAGTCCCCTGTGGGAACATTTGTAGTAATAATTTGTTAAAAATAATATATATAGACTCAATTGTATCAATAGAATAACCGAATCTTTAATTTATACATAACAATATCTATAAATGTATATCCAACACTAATAGAATTTAAATTATTAAATAATTTTACTTGCAAGAGGGACAAAAATTTCTTCCCGAGATAGAGAGAGCAAAGGAACTGACCTCCTCCGCTGAGCTTGAGCACCTCTTCCTGGGGCACAGGAGTGACAGCATCGTCGTCACAGCGCAGCCAGGTGTCCCCTCGCGCCACCCAGGCCACGTAGTGCCCTGATGAGGAAGAGCGTCCGCGGTGCGTCAGCACGGCCTGCAGCCGGTACAGGCCGCTGTTGTTGCTGCCGATGTCTGTATCAGGCAATCATGGACCATCATCATTAATACCTTAATGAAAATCATGTATATAACATCCGGAGCGGCTAACGCCAGGTACAGACACAAAAGGTATGATAATATATAATTTGGGGCATAAATATAGGGATTATACTTAATATAGATAGCTAAAAGCTCAACCATAAGAGTTTTAGGTCTACATTTAAGATAAATTAAAATGTAGGATTACCATCTTCAAACCAGTATGGCATAAGTTTCTTTTTTCTGAGATCCTTGTTGTCACCTTGGTTCTTATTACGACCAGATAATGATTGGTGCACAGATGCATCGTCTATTTCCTGGCCAACACAAAAAAATATTATTTTCATTCACACTCTTAACAAGTTTAATATGCCAAGTACAAGAATTAAAAAAAACTAAAATAACAAATAAGTTTATATAATTACTTAAAATTTAACTGATAAAGACTACCTTACCTTAAATTTATTGCGCATCGGTGTCAATCTCTCCTGTAGTTCGGGCGAACACAACTCATAAACGTCAAGGTCAAGGGGAAATTTCACATCCTTTAATATTTTGGCATTTATAGATTCCTTTTCCTTGAAGTAGAAACGGACAAATTGCACCGTTAGGTATGCAGGCAAACGGCTTATTTTGCTCTGAAATTATTTTAAACAGTATATATTAATCAGTTTAGTACCACAAAATGTTACTCTGTGCAAATAATGTTCATACATTAATCCTGTCAAGAAAATTTATTAACAACAAAAATCTAATTACTGCCATTCCTCATCCTAAAAAATACCACTTGTTATTAACTGCTAATTTATAAAATAATTGTAGATACACATCATACAAGTACAGAATATAATGTAAATATAAAACTGTTATTAAAAAGCTGTACTCACCGTTTTTGTGTAAACAGCATCTCTTCCCAATGATTCTGACATTTTAGTAATATGTTCTGCCATTTTCTACAAAATTAAAAAGTAATCATTTCATGGTTTTCTCTTAAACCTAAATACTAAAACAGGGGAACTGAAATGCTATGAATTATCTATTAAAATTGATTAAAAAACAAAGGTTTTATTTCCTGTCATACTATGGTCAAATAATTTTTTTATTTGTTCTTCAACTGTTTAACAACAACAACAACTATGAATCTTTATATACTTACAGATCTCAGACCAGACTGTAAATATTTGACATCTTGTGAAATAAAACATGAGAGCTGTAGAAACGACTCTTCCGATTTGGTTGTTGGCTCCTCAGCTTCACTGCACACCCACTCTACATCCAGTGTACCACCAAAATATTTCTCAATCAATGATTTACTGAAAGACAATATGTATTTTTAAAAATAGTTGTGATCATTTATAAGTTATGGCTAGTTTGGTTAATAATGATCATACTTGTCAGGTCCTGGCATTGGGAGCCTAGCCCGTAGTGCTCTTACAATCTCTGTCCAGCATTCAGATGCATCCTGCTGAGCTAAAGCTCCTCCTGCTCCTCTTTCAGCCAGCCTTGGGGCAGCAGCATGAAGTGCCTGGAGCAGTCTTGCTGCGGCTGCTGCACAAGCCCCAGCCCCTCCACTCTCTAGAGCTCTCATTGTGTCACTTAGGGCTGAGGTTAAACCTCCAGCTGTGCCACCTCCAGATGCTGAATAAAGATTAAAAATAAGCATGTTGAGTAAAACATCAACAGAAATTTAACAAAGCAAATTATATCAAACAAACAAAAATATTGCAAAATTTACAAATAGGTTAATATGAACTTACAGTGATCATAGTTAAGTAACGCATTCCTTAACTCAGGTACAGTTTTAAGGCATTGTACTGTTGCATTCATGTAGCATGTGTTCCCTAAGTTTATAAGTCCCTCTGGCAGATCCAGCTAAAATAATTAAACAGACTTATCAGAAAACATAGCCCTACATAAAAAAAGAATCACTTATAAAAAACATTCAGACTAAATGTTTTAATAGGCACAATCACAAATTTTCACACTATAAGAAAATTACTTATCGTCAACAAATTTATCAAATAGTGAACTAATAACAACAATAAATTTTCAACTTACAGCTGTTGCTAGCTCTGATTCATTCATATCCTCCACAAACTTAGTTTTTTCTACTGGAGCTGTAGGCAAATCTTCTTCTTTGCTGCCCATCACCAACACCAGTGCATTCTTTAATAAATAAAATTGATTACCAAAACAAGGTATTTAAATATTACAGGAATGAAGAAACACTCATGTTGGAATATTTAACTAGAAAAACTTACAGTGCTTAATTTAAAATTAGCCCAGGTATCATCCCTCAAGGTAACACCTTTGCAAACCACTTTCTGTCTTTCAGGCTGAACACCTGTCAGCGCGAAAATTTGTGCCTTGAATACTACTGGGTCGTCATCTGTATTTACTTCCACATCCTTGAACAGCTCCTTTCCCCATTTCACTTTAACTAATAAATAAGTACAAAAAATTAAACTTAATGTATTAAACAATAGCAAGCTACAAAATATGAAGTGCACAAAATGATTATTGTGTAGTTCTAAAGTAAAACCATAAAATTACCTAAAATTTATGAATATTATGTTTTGAGAGACTAATCATCAATGGGCATAAATAAAAGTTTATACCGTATTTCTACTCATAAGTTCAACATAGCCGGCATTTTACACGGGAAGTCATCCTTGACACAAATGAAACGCCACCATATACGTAGATAGCCCAAAACATTAACAAACGATAAAAGACATTGAAGCATCTACGTAAAAACTATTGTTTATCTGTATAAACCACCAATCATAATTTCATATTCCTTTTAAAATCATTTTCCTAACCTAAATGATACCTTAATGAGTAAGCATAAATATATTACTAATGCTAACTTACCTGATACTTTTGGCATTTTATTATTCTATCAAATAAGATGGGATATGATAAAAGCAAAACACCTCCAAACTCAAAAGACACGATATTTTAGTTTAACTGTTTACGAATTTCTTTTCTTACTGGTTTCTGCTTCTTGTGCTTGATTTGCAAGTTTTCTGTTTGACTTTTGATTGCTCTTTTGAGTTTTCAACTTTTCACATTCGTCATGATTGTTAGATTATGTCAACTCCGATTATGCCAAATAAACAATAGCGACAACTGACATATAGTACGTGACATTACAGATACAAATTTGTTAGTGTTTGTTACATTAACATGGTAATTTGATGATAAAAGATAATATTAATTATTATTATCTTACAAAAATAAAACAAAAATGTATAAATGAAAAATCTGTTGGTGCCATGTTATTGAAACAGGCAGGCTTATGGCCTACCATGAGATTCGCGATTCTTTAGACATAGTCACGAGTCAAATGCAATCAATCCTGCACAAAAATTTGGGTGTAAGAAATTAGAAAACTGTGCTCGCGGTAGATCTTATTCAATTTGATTAAAGAAGTCACTGGGTACGGTGCCATACTTACCAGATTTATCGAAGGTGCTTGACGCATTTACGATCCAAAAAAAGAACAGCAATCAAGCATATGAGTCTTTCAAGATGAGCAGAAACAAACCAAAGCGGTGTAGGTATGTGAAAAGTGCATCTAAAGCGAATAATTACTTAATTTTTTAAGGGAACTAGTCACGTGGGCGACGGTTTCTTTAGAAAATAGTCTCACAGTGAACGTAAAGAAAAACGTATACTCCGTATCATCTTGCGTCGCGACAATGGTCAGAGCGACCCGTCCAAATATAAAAATGATCTTTTGAAGTTGAAAACAGCACTGTCACCCTACCATCCTATATTCAATCTTGACCTGACCTTGTGACTTTTCTGTTTCCAAAAATGATGAACACGATCAACCATACTCATCAACAGAAGAAGGCTGTCTGAGAGTATGAATGACATGTTCCTCAGGTCATCATGGAGGAGTGGACAAAAGATTTCAAAATTGGTTTAATCGAAATAGAAAACTCGTTTACTGTGTGTAAAACGAATAATGACGAAAGAATATTTAAAAAAATAATAAATATTTAGATGATTACTTTTTTTTTTAAATAGTATTTTTATCTTATTAATTTCGGGAACTTTTAGAGCGATGCATGTATATGCCTAGAAGCTATTTTCACAATTAACTTAAAAGCTTTCCAAGATGAGGCACGTTCGATGAACTTTCCCAACGAAGCCTGCGGGTGCGCGCGCGCCGCAACCCACGGCCGCGAGTGGCGATCGTCAACCAATCCCCGTCATAGTCATACGAGAGACGCCAGTTTCCACGCTACTTTTAAACCGTGTGCACGTGTAATATGTGTCGAGCTTAATAGTGGGAGTGTTGTGACAGTGGATAAAGTTATGGTGCAGCCGTGCCAGAGATTCATGTAGGTATTAATGTTTCATCGTTTACTGAATGTAACTAACCATCTTAAATTAGAGGTTTTCTGATTAAGCCAAGATTTTCGTTTCTTCACTTAAAAATTGCTATGTATTACAGTTTCACATAAAAATGGTCATTTAACACCAATTTATGAATCACTTCGAATAGAACCGAACTTCAGACAGGAAGCCTGATTAATTATATATTACATAATACTTGTATAATTAAACAATGAAATATACTATGATAGGTACATGACTTAAACGTAATTGCTTGTTTCAATGGGAACACTATTGTACTCGTTATTAATTAGCCTATTCTCTTTAATCTCCTTATAATTATTATATAAATTTAAGATTAAGAATCTGCTTTTTAATAATGAATTACTGTTATTATTCCTTCTGCACGTACAGGAAGGCCATAACTAGAATGCACCTGCATATCAAGTATTAATTCAACAGACACTATAAAAAATGAGTGTTGACTGTTTATTCCAGTTTGTAGACTAAAATATATTTATCTTAAATGTATTTGATGGCCACACATAAATAAGCTATAATATTTTATATTTATATACTATGTATGCTTTCATATAGCAGATATATAGAATTTCTGTCTATGGTGGTTCGTCATGTAGTCCATTGAGTATCTCATAATATCAGCTATGAAGTATTTTCTCGGTAATCTGCTATTTTAAGGATAAGAGGTACACATCGTGTGACCGGAATATTAAAGTTACTGCTTCGCGTTGGAAGTTTTTTCTTATCGACTATAAATTGACTTGAACATAAATTATTGTATTGTCGGAATTTCCAAGACTATGGAGCCAACAACGTATAACAACGTGAAGTAAATAATTGGTATATTTCGTTGGTCGTTAAAAATTACTAGTTCGGGCAGTGTTAGTTATGCGATGCTTATTAACGTTTTAAAGCTGCATAAAAAATGATCAGGTTGTGTGAGATTTAACTCGTTAGAATAAACTTAAAATCATTCGGCATGTGCAAGTGTGTACGCTTTTTCTAGGTATGTGAAGAATGTATAATGATGCATGCTCTACCTACGCTAATGGTCGTCTAAATGTACACCTTACTGTAATCGAACATTCCTTTGATGCTCTATGAATTATATGTGATGACTTTGACTTTTTACCAAATGTATGATAATTATGACGAATAACTCTTGTTTGCTTGTAAACGATAGTTTGTTTCCGAAACTAACTACTTTCCCGCAAGGAAGGACATAAGTACGTGTTGATTATGAACAAGAGATTTAAAATCCTACTCACCTGAATATAAAATTCTTATCCGTCACTAAACGATAATTGTTACGGTAATACTTTCTCGCTTATGAGACTAATTCCATAGACTTTTTATACTTTTACACAGAAATCCATTATTGAAAGGTGAAACATGTCGTGAGAGTACCAGCTATTAATTAATTTATTGCGAGTTTTAACAATTTCGAAAGCTGGGCAATTAATCGTTTCTGGAACAAAAACAAAAGTTTAACAAAAGGCAAATAGAAAAGATCAATCGGCTCTAGAGGTAAATATGAAACGAATGAATATGAATAAAAATGGTATGGGCGAAATTATAATTTAGAATGGTTGCTTTTATCTTCTAAATAATATGCTCGTTTTTATGATGTCGTTATGGTGCACAATTTTAAGATGCAAATATCCGTTTTTTTTCGTTATTGCGAACGATTTTGGGCTTACTCACTCACTCACTTTTTATATCCACTCTCTTTTTAAAGCTATAACACTGATAATCACTCTTTTGAATATCATAGTTTACTAACCAAACCTTAGTTTAGTGATCAAGGATAAGTAATTGTATTGTAACTAGAAACTAGTAAGTAATAGATTAATCACTAAGTCGAGATCCCTATCCCTTTTTGATTTTAGGGGATACTTGAGTAACTTAAGTCTCGTTGCAATATGAATAGTGTAAATGTCTTAAATCCGTTAACATAAGGTCGTCGTCCAGCCAGTGTCAGTCACGGTTCACGCCTTCAGATTCATATCTGAATATATATATGAAATGAAATATTACATGTAGTTGTTTTTCCATTACTTCATATATTTAAGCCGCAATCAATAGTTAATAAATAAGGTCGTGTCAATTGGTATTACATATTACCAAATAAAATGTATCCAATTTTTTGATGAAATACGACTTTATTCATGTATTAAGTAACATATTTGGATATATTTGTTTACGGAAATAGCCGATTGACATACAAACATTGCAGAATCTGCCTTTCGGTTTCATCACTTTTATATTAGGTATGTTGAGAAGAATTAGGGAGAACGGTTACATGAAATTTCCTAACGCCAATCAGTGCTGGCGGTAAATTCGTTCAAGTTCTATCTGAATTCGCAGCATAGAAACTTAATTAACAAAGTCGATGTGAATTAGCCAAATTGCTGTTGAACCAATTATTAAAACATTATTCTACTTTAGAAAAGTAACAGAAGTATAACAATATGCATCCACTGCAAGAGATAGGCAAAAATATCCTTCTAATATTTGAATATTATATTAAATGATAGAAACTAATTGGCTTGACCTTAATTCCTTGAAGATTTAAGAGAAAGTTGTAACCACGCGGTTTGAAATAAATTTTATAATAATGATTTAAATATCTTGTCATGGTGCAAAGAAAGTAAAAGCGGTTAGCCAGCTAACTTATTTTATCAATGATTTGACTAAATACAAGTCATCCGTCATTATTGAAATCGAATGGCTCCGACAAGAATAATGTGTAATACTTTACGTGTAAGTTTGATTTATTTTATTTATGCGTAGTTTTGTTTTGCAGTGTTTTTTTTTTACTTTCGAAAGCTGTTCTCCTCATGGGCAGCCGCTTAGAAATGGAATATAACCTAACTATTTTACAAGGGTGTCTACAGAGCAACAGATGCGATAACCATGCACCTGTTCGGTTGTAGTTACAGAATAACGACAACAAATAAAATTAGGACGTTTATTTAAAGTACACATAGTGAAAAAAGAAAAATATTAGATGAATTGTAATATAAAATAAAGTGTATTGCTGTGATGGACCAGTATACGTATGGAATATTGTAGAAAATCTGGCTTATTTTATGCTGATGCCGATATCATAATATTATCCAATTAGCCAAGATCGAAGTAGCTGGAAGTTATGCTGTGGGTGTTCTATGCCCCACTGGGAGACAGAACACCAGTGGGGTCGTATATTCCCCATTATAGTCAGGATATTTTACACATTCAGAAAGCCACTACTGAAATATTTTTTTTATAATAAACTCAAACTATAAATATATAAAGATCGATATTAGGAATCACATTTCGGATTACAAAGACTTTTTACTAAATTAGTGAAGTTATAATGTTTTAATTATTTATTTATAAAAAGATGGTACATATACAAATGAACTATTATAATAAGGTTTTAATTGTATCTAGTCCATTTTACCTAATATATTTATGTGTTCAATAATATTTGAATCGGTGAACCTGGACTTAAAAGGATAGATCACAATAATAATTCATTTTCCAATAATAATTGGAATCTATTATTTGCATACTGTACAGCCCTAATTGTACAGTAAACATTCAGTAAGACTTTAGAGCAAAACCAATATTAGCTGACCGTGTTTGTCTTTATAGCCGCCTTCATTGGGACCGTTGCGGCTTAAGTATATGCAGTCTAGAAAATTCTCATTGCTTGAAAATACATAATTGTATTCCTACCTTTTAATGTATAATAATTCAGATTTTAGAACACTTTGAGCAGCGTTGCTGGCTAGAAAAGAATCACAGCGTAACAACATGTGAATAATGGCGTCGGCGACTGTAAGAAAAGCAATAGGTAAATGCGATTTGTGATACGTTATATTCACGCTTCACATTTGAAAGATCTTGTGTTCGTTCAGGAACTTGAAATAATTTAAATCAGGAATTTCATTATTGTGTTAGAATATTTTTGATTTAAAAATTGTGATCTGGCAAGTCAAAATAACTGAAAGATTTCGAGGTCACTCACCTCGCCGAACGTTCGCAAGGACGACTACGAGCCATTCATGATGTTTAGTTTATGTGTTCTTAGAATCCTTAGGTACAGGTTTCATATTTTGCAAAGCTAGGTTTATGTATGGATAATAAATAAAGAAAATTTTAGCATAATGCGAGTACCAGAAAATCAAATTAATCACACTTGCCGTTTTATATCTATTAAACTTTTTGGATTCTATTGCAAATGTCCATTTTTAGTTAGAACACATAGATATCATTAAAATTCAGAATCAATGATAGTACTTTTCTATAAGGAAAATACATTTCACAGTGTTTCAGTAAAGAAAAGATATAAATAGTTTGGAAGATAAGATATTAAAATACAAAGTACCAACAGACAGAAACTCGGATATTAATATCTGCGACTTTCTTCGTTTAGCGCATTTGATAAAATCGTGTAATATCTTTAATCTTCACTATATATACTATATAATATAGGCGATCGGGTATATTTGTTGCGTATATATACTACAATTACTCGTTCGAGTGTGCAGAAGAACAATCAGTCTGTGATCGCATTCTTGTGAGAGTTGAACGGCCACGCGCAATTTGCTGTTCTTTGACAAATCCGCTGCCCAAATCTTAGGCAGACATATGCCGATCACAATCGTTACATTGAGCGGTTGTTTGGATTGGTTGTACAACCTTTGACCGTACTGTTACTTAAAAACAACAAGTTAAGACCATTTTATTAGCAATACTCCGCGAAAAAACCCTCAAAAACTCGACGCGCGTATAGATGCCTGATTCTATTCATTACAACAAGTTAAGCGGCTTCGCTTCAGATATTGAAGCATCGATGTGGTTTAGTTAGAAGACGCAAGAGGATCACAATTATATCAATAATCGAACTATCTTTTTACGTTACATACTTCTAACAACACATTAAACTTGTAATGAGTACCGGGAAGCGTGGTAGCATTAAATAACAAATTACATCTACCTACTAAAGATATTAATTTAGATATAGGTGTGTAAATAGTTTATTTCTGCGTTTGATATCCATTATATTTCTGTAAATATAAATTATATGATTCAAGGGTGCTTAAAAGTCTTAATAATAATGTGCTGTTTTTTGTATATTAAGCAAAGGAGAGGCTGCAAACTCATCTTTATCGGTAGGTATATAATATTTTACGACAGTTATGGACGGGTTACTCTGATGGCGAGAAAGTACAATACTGGTTTGACGACAACCAACACTCATTATTCCAATGAGAAACGTCATATAATATATCTCATTTCGAAAAGGATGTTTAATATAGGTGTCATACTTTCATTTTGAATTACACAGCAGTGTATAGATAACTTCTTTCTTTTTTTAAGATTTACTCTAAACAGATGCAATTTTGTTACATTGTGTAATTCGATTTAATTTGTAAACCCAAAACAGTGGTTCGCTAATTTATACATATAATGTATAAATATAACGTGGTTTAATGTGGTCAATTTAGAAATATACAGAATAGGTTAGGCACTTTTGACAGGTCTAATGCTAAATTAAAAGATTTTTAGTTTACATCAGAGATTTAGTGAGTGTACATCAGAATCGCCAGCACTGACACGCAGAGGAAGGCACGATCCATCATAAGTAGTGTCTATTCGGATGTACTCTGATCTTCGAAGTTTTTATTAAACCAACTAAACTAATATTTTCTGAACGCCTCGTGCGCATTATACATCGCGTCATGTATTTCGTCACTAGATTAATGCTTATGGTACAAAATAGTAAAAATGTGATCCTCCAAGACTTAAAAAAATTACGTTACATGTGACGTTCAAAAAATATTGTAGTTAAATGAATGCGATCTTTATCCTTAATTTAACAATGATTATTCTTATTAAATTTTATTGTAGTAATTTATACGCAGGCATATTTACTAAATCATTAGTTTTATTTTTCTATCCTAAATTACGGTAAAAAGTGATCGTATCTTTTATAGCTTACGAAGCAGTATAAAAACTGTGCATTCGCCGAACGCCTTTAAGAAACTTCTTGAACAATATGTACCTAAGTATTATCTAAATATCGAGAGCATATTTGTGTATAAGATCTGATATAAGTGATTGTTGTTATCTTTTTTGAGTTATAAAAGTATTAATAACCGTAAATGTATATTGGATAGTTTTATATGTTACCAAAAGCCTAAAATGACCACGGAAGTTTCGTGTTTAATTTCGAGGCCGCTATTGTCTCAAAATGCGATGTTATGATACCGACTCCTCTTCCGTGAATGACGACAACGTGAGATTTGAAACTTCTTGCTCAATGATGTATACACAATGTTACAGAGGTAAATAACAATCGATATCTGATATTAAATCAATTTGATTTTTTTGAAGTTGTTGCTGAACAACATGAAACGTGGTTTAAAATTACTAGTAAATTACTAGATTGTCTATTTTCTGGACGGTAAACGGTACCTTTTTGTAACTATCACATATTACTCCAGTTGGGTATTTATACAATTGTCACAATGTATAAATCTTAGGAAAAAATTGAGTAGCACAACTGTACTTAAAAAGAAATATCGACAAATTTGATTTTAATAAAAAATGCGCTTGTGTGGACTACAAATTAGGTTCTTTTCGCAACTTGGAAATGGCCGACAATCGACATAACGAAAAATGTTCGTTAAACTGTGCAAAATGCCTCAAATTTAATTTGAAGTTTAGTTTAGTTAATCATAAATATGGGTTCAAAACTGGGTTGCAGTTAGTGAAAATACAATAATAAGTCATTCTGTCACCATGTTGTTATCTTGTGCAAATTAATATAGCTAATTACTAAACTCAAAATTTATCTTTTATCAATAACGGTAGGACATCGGTTCAGTCAAATTATAGCGTGTACTTTTAACACCTGAGAAATATATTATGTGTTAAATCTCTACTTTCTTAAAGACGCTCGATACAGGATCATTTTATGATCGCCCAACCTTAATGCGATAACGGATACATCTTTCACAATTTCATCATCAATCAGATGTAATTACTATTTGCTTCCTTCCTTCGTACACGCAAATATACTTTAGAATTACCACTTAAAGGAAGTAATGTAGAAGATGCCTGTTACATTACACTTAACAATATGGCAACACTATTAAGAAATATTTGACGCCGCTAGCTGCATAGCATGCCATTTATGTTGAAATATTGGGAATGGATTATGAATGTACAAAATCGAATTTATCATGTATTCTTGCCACTAAAATATTTTGCTTGTATAATTGTAAAATTTCCTGAAAACAATTCCCGGCTTTCACGTCTGCGTAAACAAACGGAGTCATAAATTACTGTATTTACGATACAGGTAATATTAAGTTGCGAAAATGTCCGTTATTCCTCATATACATTTCTGTGACTATCTGTGTCAACATTTGAATACGCAAGACAAAAAATATTCTATTCCTCGGTCTGCATCCAGCGTCCTGCTTTCCGTAACTGTATCTGTAATTCGATTTCATTCTTTCTCAACCACTAATGGTGGCGCTGATTTGCTACCAAGCCCAAAGAATAAGGCTTGAATATTTAGGTGCAAAAATCGCCTTCATTCAAGTGTGAAGGAAATATTATTTTGAGTTCGTTTATAAGATAACTTATTTACGAACTATCATATATAGTTATGTTATCATGTCATATATTAAATTGTTGAAACAATATTAAATTGAATTATTAGAACAAGACAAAAACAAAAATATATTATATTGCAAATTCACAGTTTGTATTAGTAGAGATTTTACAATTGTTTTTAGAACGTGTCGATATGTCTAATTTAATTTTGTACTACGAGTATTACTCTGTTTATGACTATACAATGGTCATGCCTCATTTGTTTCTAAGTCAAGGTGTCGATGAGAAACTGTTCAACTTGTGAAACAAAAAGTATGAATATCTTATTTATTTAATGAAAAATTGTAGCTGTTCTTGTAAGACAGAGAAGTTGTAAGTGAATCCCTCGTCACATTTTTACAATAATCTCGGACTTTCACATTTGAATGATCTAGAATTAATTATGAACGGAATTTTTGCAAATCCTTGTGAAAGTTTGACAGACGAAATTATTCACAAATATCAGTACATTTTGTATCGCTTTTTAGTTTGATATATAATTTTAGTATAATACTTTTTAATTGTTTTTACTATACATATATTACACATGCGGTACAATGATAGGTAGGTATAACTGAATGTTTTCCGCAAAAAAAACTTTTATCCAAAACGTAAAAGAGCCAAGCCATGAAGTTCTAAATCTCGCTTTTAATGGACAATGTTGAGTGAATATAAAGAGGCTGGGCCTATTCACACATCTCGTTAAATAAACTTAAGAGAATCTTGACACAATCAGAATAACTGATCAATAGCATGACTGAGCGGAATCTTCCCGAGTCGTGGAGAAACTCGACTTCGAAAGTAAAACTCTGCAATCTGTTTAACAATATGTGTAGCTAAACAAATATGCTCTCTTCTTTATTAAATATAAATAACAGAATTGGAATTTTAAACGTAGAAATTTTCCATTTCGGAATATGTAAAATTCGCATTTCGATTTCTTCTTAATTAAGATTTATGGACTAGCATTTCTTTCTGTTATTCTTTAATTATGAAAAAAACTTTAAAAAGCGTCTCTTTACTGTTATACACCGCATATACAAACATTGTGTAACGATTTAGGCTGTCAATCATTATTATATACAAACACCAATCTTACTCAGCGATTATAAAATTATTTCAGTTGTGTATTACAAAATTATAGGGCAAAAAGGTTTTATCTAAGTCTCAACCGGTGTCGAGTGCGCAATCAGTAAAATCAGGTTAAATATTCACAAACAGGTGCTCCTTCAAACGGGTTTTCTGTTTGTGATAAACAACTGCAAATATGTAAAATGGGGGTTTGTCGCTGATGGAGGACGTGCTTTTCTAATCGTTTCTTTTGTGAAGTGTACACGAAATTTGATAGAAAGGATAATTATTCTTATTTAAATTACCTAATAGGCTATTTTGCCAAAGATATTTTATAGCAATTACGTATTTGAACATTGTTTTATTTATGCAGAAGCTTATAAAATGACTACTATAGTCTATTTTTTTGCTTATGTAAGGGATGAAACGATTTATCGATTATATTTCAGAATAAATAGCGTGCACTAATGCGCGGTGCGGGGCTGGGAGGATGCGTGAGGAGGAGCTGGAGGTAGCCCTCAAGGTGGTGATAGTTGGCGATGGCGGTGTGGGCAAGTCCAGCATGATACAGCGTTACTGCCGCGGCACCTTCACTCGGGACTATAAGAAGACCATCGGCGTCGACTTTCTCGAACGACAAATTGAGTAAGCTCAATAACTAAGCGTAACAGATATTCCACCTGTTCTACATTTTATCAAGGACAAGTAATTGCTACTAACCCAACCTTAACTATTCCTCAGCAGATACAGTACAGGCGCCTACTACTAGATGGCGCTTTCAATACGTTATGCACCTAACAGATGTCGCTCATTATCATTTTCCCAATTACGAATCGCGGTATAGAAGTAGTTTGCTCAACACTTATAATCTCACAGTAACTCTGTGAAATCATACTTACCTGGCGTAGGGGATACCGTGATCAGGAAGGCGGTTCCCCCAGAGCGAGACCCCTCCATTGCACTGCGGTTGGGTTGACCTCTGCGATTATCCCTAATGTGGATAACTCGGACGCGTAATTTTTGGTAGTGGGGACTGCGTACGCGCCGTCCCCCTTTTAAATCAACTAAATAATAATTGTTTTAACTTCAAATAACATAAAAATATTTCTTAGGTTTGGGAATTGTGTTCATTCATTGTAAACTTTGATTTGTTCTGAACATTGAATATTTTTAACGTATAATTTTATAGTTTTCCCTTTGAATAGACAATTAACCTATTCGTGCATTATTTTGTTTTCGAAATCTAAATTCATAATAAAAAAAAAACGATTTTTTAATAATCGGCAAATTGGCAAACGAAAAGAAAAAAATTTTTGCCATCCGCCTAAATTTTTTTTCTTTTCATATTTCCCAAACTATATAGAGATCCCAAATTTAACACTAGAGTGTAGACAATTAACCTGCGTCTCGATACACGGTAAGAGTGAAATTTAAAATCCGGTAAACTAGTCAACGGACGATCTTGGAACGTATTTGCACGTGAAATGCTTTCACTGTGTCATCAAGTCATATCAATGTGAATACTTTTTAGTGTCTTGCTTCATAATTACATCTAAACAAAATGGGTCCAGTGCTCTTTCTAATTTCGTCAGAAAATTATCTGTAATTATAATTACTAACAGCTTTAATGTATTGGACGTTGGGTGCATGCAAGGACAAATCTTTTCTCTAGTAATCCGGATAATCAAAACACAGTTTTGTTTGAAATATCATTTTATTTTTAGTATAAATTACCTCATTAAAAGTGGCAATATACGGTGTTCAACTGGTCAAATATATATACTTAAAATGATTTCAGGATCGATGGGGAGGAAGTTAGGCTAATGTTGTGGGACACAGCGGGCCAAGAGGAGTTCGATGCTATCACAAAAGCGTATTACCGAGGCGCACACGCTTGTGTCCTTGCATTTTCTACCACAGATAGGGACTCCTTTCTAGCCTTACATTCATGGAAACTAAAGGTAAGATAAAATGCAATTATTATTTGACGAGATAGACGTATTCAAAGGTGCTGAACAAACGATCCAAGACATCGAAACAAGGAATCAATTTCAATAGATTACTTAGATATTTAATGAATTCGATCGATGGTAGTAACATCTGTATCAATTGAACGAGGCGTTACCACGTTAATAAACATAAAACTTCACGCCTATGCATTATATACATTTGAGTGATTAACTTGTTTCGGTTAAATTGATAAAGTAGGATAAATTAGAATACTGATATCTGTGGTCACGACACTCGACCCGGTACGCAGTTAGCTTTTAGTACGCAGCCAATATACTGTCTCATTATCGCTCGCACATCAAAACAACATTGAAAATGTATTTGCCGCTTATTATTTTCCTATTCGGGTTTGGCCAAGTTCTGTCAAACAACACAAACGTCGAGGAACAGTGCATTGATTACTTCAAAAGTGGTGAAAATTTCGACTTAAACGTATTGGAAGGAGATTGGTATGCAGTGTACTTCTGGCCACCACTGCAGCGTCAGAGAAAGAACTGCGAATTGGTCAAGTTCAAGAAGACAACGCAAGTAGACAACGCTCCGGGGTGTGCAAAAGTTCCATTAAATCAAACGCTAGTCGAATCCAGTTACAAAAACATCGCTGGCACAAGAGTTAAATTACTTTATTATGGCGAAGACGAAGTGAAGTATCAGATTAGATCATGCAACCGGCTCTCTAAGTATATATTCATTGATGTCGACGAGGGTTATGTATTGGGGATCAACTGTTCGACTGGGGGCAGGGGAGTTTTACTTGCAAAGTCGCTGCCAACGATGGCTGAAGTTCAATCAGTTGTGGATGACATTGATTTAATGACTGGAAGAACAGGAAGTCCGGATTGCGAACTTTTTGCTTAAGATATAGTTTTTAAAGTTCACCTACTATAATGGGTATTATTTACTGTTAAAAATAAATTACTCGTAACGATAATCGTTTCATTTGAACTACAACGTAAATACATAATAAAAGTATCTATATAATTAGATTTAATTACATAGATAGAAAATAATTTAAAAAATACGAAAAAAATGGTACATAATAGGGATAAACTTTAAGCTAAGATTTACTCGTAACATAAGATACAATATATAACTTTCTAATCGTTTAGCATATTTGAAAAATATACATTATGAGCCGGAGAAGAGTAATGGCTTTGAAATTATTTATTTATTGTGGATTTTCTCAATAAGTTACTGTCGGACGCGTCTTCTAATATTTTTTCTCAGATAAGTAGTTGGTTGTTGTGTATTGTGTGTGTATGTTATGTTAATATTTAAATAGATATCATAAAATGTAAATAAATTGTTTGCAGGTGGAAAACGAGTGCGGTGAAATACCAACTATAATTGTTCAAAATAAAATTGACTTAATGGATCAGTGTGTAGTAGGACCGTAAGTAAAATGTTCTCCTAAAATATTAAATTAATTGGCATGGATGAATGAGGAATTTCAGAGCAGAGCAATCAATGCAATAGAAAATTGTTATTAGACTTAAATTTCGCAAAATAAATCCTCTTCTGTCTCAACTACTAAATTCGGTTTAAGTCTAATAACTAGAATATGACAAATCACCTTTACCTATAATATTGTCTTTTATCAACATAACTGTTACTCATTCAAAGAAAAACACTTTATTAATGGATTGAAATTTTACATTATTTTAAATTTTTCAGACGTTTCGCGTGCTTTACAGCGGTCACGGTCTACCGTGACCACATTTGAAATAATGTAAATATATTTAAATTTTGCAAAAATACATAACTTAAATCCGTTAATAAAGTGTTCCACCTTTACCCATTTACCCGATCATACAGGCTTTGTACTTTCAGTGATGAAGCTGAGCTGGTTGCAAGAGCTTTGGGCTGCAGACTAATGCGCGCCTCAGTCAAGGAGGACGTGAACGTAGGCGCCGTGTTCCGAGCCTTGGCCGCGAGGTGCCTCGCTGACATGAGGCGAGAACACGCAGCCGAATTGACTGCGCCTACTATACCACCAGTTATTGGTAACACCCTTTTAAACCACTTAATACCTAATGTTTAGTCCGATGAGCGTAAATTCACTGGTGAGTTTTCTTTAGTAAAAGAAGTGTTTATTCCAGGGACGTTTAATAATCACAACAGCAACGGTACGATCCTCCTGCGCCCAGTCAAACACAGGCCTGGGGGTAAGAAGAAAAGCGTTTTGAAAAGTGCCTGTAGGATACTGTGATTCACTCTGAACTCTAATATAAAAGTGACGTCATGAACTCTTGTTAATTTCTATGTAAAAATTATGTTAAGTTTATTTTTTTATGTAAGCAAAAAGGTGACAACTTGTACATTAGTGAGTAATGTTAACCACTATTGAGTGTTTCCATATCTTATATATGCTTCAAAGAATTTCCTGTGCATAACTATTTTCTTTTTGTATGGCCATTTGCATATTTATATATAGAAATACTTAATATTGTTTCTTGTTACAATTGTACTTATTTATCAGTGTCTAAAGTTTTATTCAACTTGATGTTATAATTATTTCACATACATGATTGGTTCTGACATTTATGACAACTATATTGGATTGCATTGCTTGTCATACTTTCTTTATGTTTTTATTTCCACATTATTTTAAATAGTTTGATGCTATTTCTTTATATTTATATTTGGGCCCTAATTTAATTGGATCCACAAATTACTCAGGTTGGTGCATTTCATCTACAAATGTAATATTTTTTGTAAATATGTATTTGTCAATAAATTATTAATATAATATGGTATTTTTACTATAAATGAAACACATATATTAAGATGAGATAGTTTATTGTATGCCATACATTACAAACACTATTTTTCCCACAGTATAAACATAACAAAATCTACCTACACAATGGAAATCTCCGTACAATTAAAATCTCCAAAAAGCCAAGTGCTTCCAGGCGACTTGTTAGAATTAATTTATATAGTTTTTTAATTGTGTCCTATATATAATTTAGAACTAAAATAAGCTTCAAATAACACCTTAATAGAATATTTTATCGTACTTAAACAACATTCAAACAAATCAATAAGCCCTTCGTCAAGTAATCAAGCTTTGCAAGTTTTGATTAATATAGATTAATGACGAATTTCTATCTAGCTCATTGTATTCCTTACAAACACTATACGCAGTCTCACCATACCGTTTCTTTCAGTTCAAAAACGAACTAATTGAATAACATAAGAAATCCCCATTTAATGAGAATCATTAAGGCTAAATAAGGCAAAGTATCGAAAGACATAACTTGAAACTTCCATTCATTTTTATTTTGCCGACAAAAAGAAATGAAATGGTAACATATACATAATAAATAAAGACAAGAAGACTAAAACAAATATATATTTCATCAATTGCTGAGCTACAATTTGAGATCTTGTATATCTCAAAAATTGGGACCAAAATCGATATTGGCATATATAATCCTGATATTATGTAAGATATGTGTTATGATCTAAAAAGCTCTCTATACATTGGACAAACTTAGAATGTGCGAATTTAATACTGTTTGTTTTTCACAAAGAAACCCAAACAGCCAAAAACAAATAATCAATCCTTGGTTATACCAACCTAAATTAAAAAGTACAAAGAAAAATTACAAATTGGTCTTGAAATAGCAATAATTAGTGTATGCTCATTTACTTATTTTTGCAAAGATTCATGATGAATGTATCTTAACAGAGCTCACATGTTACACTTCACATTGCTATCTGCATTCACAACTCTATAATTATTCAAATGAAACAAAATGCCTAACCTCAAAAGCAGAAACATTAAGATACATTAATCACAGGAGCGTTCACAAACCGACCATCTTCAACAGTTACCCTACCTCTAGTTAAGTCATGGCCGAAATGAAACGAGAGCGCTTTCGGCAGTAAAAGCTCAGTCTAGCAAGAGCTCACTCACGAGAAGGTAGTGATGTTCAGCTTCGCAAAGTAGTCGAGTAGGCCCTCGAGGCGTTTCTTCACCCTCTTCTGGTCGTCCAGAGTGCAGCCAAGGATGGCGGTCTCGAAGTTCTTGTCGGTCCCCGAGCTGGGGTCGGGCTGCGAAGTGCAGGCGTTCATGTACGCCTGGCAACGGGTGTGCGCCATCACCGTGTCGTCGTGCACGGACATCACTAGTTGGTCGATATACATATTCACCTGAAATGAACGAGGATTTGCTACATGGAGACTTTTTATTGCGTTTTTTTACTATGTTATATCAGTTTTGTTAGCGCTGATATAATTAATAATATTATTATGTTTAACTGGGGAAATTTATTTTAAATAATAACAGTTTGCGGTTGAAAATTAAGGAAAATTACAACAATTAAAATAGCATATAGTACAGTCCATATTAAGGTTCAAAATTGTATTTACCTCTATTGTTTAATAACCTTGTTGTATATAAATCATAAGAGAATGACTAATCAATAATGCAATAGCGTCTCAAGGATACGTAAGAATTAAGGATCGTTGACCGTGATATCTCGCAAAAATAACAGCAATTTAAAATTTAACTGTCTCATTGTTTTTTATTTACGTGTTTACTTCAACTGACTAACACTATCAATAGAATAGAACGTACATAATAAACTACACTATTTCAATCAGTAACCACATATTATCAAAAACCACAAATACTTGTTTTTATGAAATCTTTTTCCAACACTTTTATATATAAATTATGCATTTTTGACCTCTAAACATGTCTAACAGGGCGACAGGATTTAATAACTTTGCAGTAGTCATTGATAAAAATAAAAATTTGAACCATTTCCCGACGATTGCATAATGAGGCCAGACCCTTAGTGCAATTGGAATTCTAAATCGCATGGCATTTGCGTGCCGTGAATAAATATCGGCTAAGTGTAGAAGTAACATCAATAAAATATAAGACATAAATGTGTGGGTTTCCTTTAAGAGGTTATTCAACATGTCAAACATTGTTTAGAATTTAGCCCTCAACTACTAGAGTTTAAAAGTTAAGTGACATTGAAGTAAAAGGAACTGTCACTGACTTAACTAACCTGGTGCAATGCTTCTTCTTGTTGGGGATCTCGATCAGTTCTCACAGCCACCTCGATTGTCATTGCACGAGACACAATACGCTCTGCAAAACGGGTAATATCATCTCTATCACCTGGAATAAACAAATATTATTTTTTTCGACATGAACAATGAAGAGGTGATGAAAGAGCTGCTATGTCCATTTATAACTAATGGTACAGCTAACTTCTAGGTTAGAAGCGAAAAATAGATATATTTAATATTCTAAATTTCATTAAAAATTTTGAAATAATTAAATATTACTTACTAAAATTAACATATCCATATATTTTTATGTCACATTTTATAACAATAAACTTACATTCTGTTATATCAGCAAGGAGTTCTGAATGTTTAATACTATCCAAAGTAGACAGTAAGGCATCTTTCTCCTCTTCAATTCTAATTGTGTCTCTTCTCAATCGTTCAACCCTCAGCTCCACTTGGTCTAGTACTGCTATCAATCTATATTATTATTTAAAAAATATATATTTCATTATTTACAACAATATAACTTTAAAACTACAACTAGAGTCATGGAATACTTTGTGTCTGTTTGGTAAAAGTATTTTATATAAATAAAAATAACTTTCATAAGATTTAATACGCAAGAAAGTGGTGTCACAGTATGTAGCAGCAGCAACAGCATTCTAAAGATGATAGCACAAAGGTATGACTGCAGGATTCAGGCTCATTGGATGGCTATTTGCATTGGTGGTGCATAGTGGACAAAATTATTGTTTATTATGTACCTAATGACAAATTTAATGTAATTTAATATAATTTTAGCTTTTAATTTTACTAACATAGTTGTTAAGAACAAATGTTACTAACCAAATGTGGACAAATGGTCTGAAATAAACAGTAAATAAATAAATAATAAATAAGATAAATTAACTGACGGTGGGACTAGTCCACCGATTTAAAGTCGCTCAGCGTGCTATGGAGAGAGCTATGCTTGGGGTTTCTCTGATGGATCGTATCAGAAATGAGGTTATCCGTCAGAGGACTAAGGTTACCGACATAGCTGTCAAAATATGCAAGCTGAAGTGGCAGTGGGCTGGTCATATCTGCCGAAGAACCGATAACCGTTGGGGTAGACGAGTTCTCGAGTGGAGACCACGAACAGGCAGACGCAGCGTGGGACGCCCTCCTGCCCGCTGGACCGACGACCTCAGGAAGGTAGCCGGTAGTGGCTGGATGAGGAAGGCCGAGGACCGAGTGTTGTGGCGTTCCTTGGGAGAGGCCTATGTCCAGCAGTGGACGAAAGTAGGCTGATGATGATGATGATGATGAAGATAAATTAAATATTAAGTGCCAAGGTACATAATTTGATCAAGAATAAAAGATTTTGTTTTTTAATGTTTGAATCAATTATTTAAAGCTGAAACTTGCCCTTGAAAGTTAAACCAGTAAACTAGTTTATATACAAAACTTAATATGAACTGATGAATCATACAAAACATAAAAAAAAACTATTATTACCCACACTAATTTTGGACGAGTGGGCGACAGCCTATGTTATTTTTTATAACGATTCTAATTTTTTATGTTCTTGACCAAATATGGAACGATAGTCTCCATTCTGTGTCGTACAAGATAAAAGCGCGAGACGTTACTGGAATATTCTAATTAAAATTCGAGAAAGTAAAGCAAAGTAATGATTACTTGTCTTTCGGTGCCTGTGTTCCCAATGTCGAAGTCTCATCAATAAGAGGCAACCGGCTGCCTTCAGCTGAGTGCACCCAATCCGTTGCGTACAAATCCACTTCCATGTTTTCAATTTTATTTTCTATGATTGAAATGGTTTCGACGTAATATAGGGGTTGAAATGTTTGTTTTTTTAAACAAGATATTTATCTAGTTACTCGACTAGTCTCAACGTAGATTTCCAGTTGCAGATTGACGTTCATCACACAGTATGTCAAAACTTCTCTTTAAAATGGATAGATATTGACATTGACATAAAACATTTTTATTTTTGATACTTCTATGAAAATAGGTACTGATTATCTGTACAAGAAACTAGCACATTTTGAACCGTTTTCAAATATAAAGATTTTCAACCTTTTTGCAAGTAGCAGTAAACCATGCTAATAAACTGTTTTTCTGTTATTGTGACTGACCTCCACTATCCCTGACGATTTGTTTCTTAGTTAGTAAACTAGGTTAAATGATTTTATTTAGTTATATTTTTTTAAAACAAACCCAACCCTAGACTATAATTAATCCGGTAAAATTAAATAACATTCTTATATTATTCAATATAATAATAAACAGTTAACTGACAAACCTCAAATTTAAAACAGATTTGATCGAAAAGAATTGTTTACTTGCACTCAAAAGTGAAGAATAAAAAAGACAAAGTTAAAAATACTTAATTTATTTATCTTTATTAACATTGAATTAAACATTACACAGTGCTATATAGTAATGATTGATGGACCAATTCATAAATAATACTGATTTTACAGTTTTGTTATTTAACAGTGGATATTTAGTTAAATCTGATAACATACAATGTAGCCTATGAAAGGGATAATAGCTTCTGTGGGTTGCAACCAAATAAATACACTTGAATTAATATTAAACATCCTAAGCATAAAAATAATATTGCAGTGAGTTTTTATGAACTATATGACACTTTGTCTCATGGATTGTCCAACTCCAGTGTATGGCAGAACAAGAACTTATCAATTTTGCAAAAGAAAAATAACAAGCAATAAATTCGTAAATATTAATATAGCGGATGGCACAGATACCTAGGTACTTATTATTAAAAGTAATGTTTTTTAACCAAAAAAAATAATATTACCATAAATACTTTGTGACTGTTAAAATAAGAATAATTTTTAATCAAGTCCATATAGATTTAACACTATAGTTATATAATTATGGAAGCAACTTCATAAAGCTAGAAAATAAACATAAAATATTAACAATAAATATATGTTACTTTGAGAAAACTTAAACAACATAAGTTTTATGTAAGCTATAAAACCCCAAAAAATATTTTGAAAATAGATATTCCTACACGCTTCTTTTAATTGTTAATTTGTATAATAAATATATATTTGTATAATTAATGTTGCAGTGGTTTAATAATTTTGTATAAAATACATTGTTTAAACTGTGGTGTGTAGTAGTACTGAAGAAGTTACTGGTATTTCACATACAAGTTGTAAAACTAAAATAACAAATAGTTGGTTTTGTTAGAAGAGAAAAATAAATATAAACTTAAGTATAGCATGTCTAACAGCTTCACTTAAATTTGCCAAAAGGTATTTTAAAGATATTTACAAAAATATTTGCAACTAGGGATAAACACTGCATACAGCACAAATCTACATATACAAGGTTTACTGTCTGCAGTAGTTATAGCTATATAATTTGGTTTGAGTTCAAACCAGTGCACCCAGTTGGTGATTGCTTTTTACTATATATTATTTAAGTAAGTTTGGTTTTTTGACTACTTGAACTAAAATGGGAAAACGGTCATTGACTACATTTCAATAATATTGTCTAAATTTAAATGTTTCACTTTCCACTCCATTCACTGATCCGGCCATTTTCAAAAACTAGGTTCTTTCTTGGCAATGGAACCAGGGTCCCACGTTTCACGATTCCCATGTCTTCACCCGGATAATACTGTAAATTACCATTTAACATCTCCACAGATCAATTGATAATTGATATCAAAATTATACATATAATTGAATTATGATGAATTAACAAACCTGACATTGGGACACAAACTTCAATAAGTCTCCTCTTATAAATTCATTGTCTTCTTTTATTTTTTCTAATCTGAAATTCAGGACATTAATGTCTTAAATTAAAACAAATAACACAAAATGAATACATTAAGTATACATACAATTCTGGTTTCGCTATCCTGTCAACAATACTCTGACAGACTTTTTCACATAATGCTTCATCGAATAGTGGTATACCGAACTGAAGATCTAGTATAGTCCATCTCTGAAATATATATATTCACAATAAAACTTGTATGAAAATGAAAAAAAAATAGGATTCATTTCACTGTATACATACCTCAGGTTTACAAGTCTCATCGTCCGAATAGTTATGTGCTGTATCCACTCCACTATCGCCCTCTCCACTTATCTCGGTCAACTTGTTGCTCAACTGAGTAAACATCGACACGGATTCCTCAGCTGGACTCAACAGATCAGCCAACTGGTTGGTCAATTTTTCCTCCCTTTTGTCAAACTTCAGATTCTCAATGCTGGGGCTTTCAGCATTAATAGGAACTAGGTCGTCCATTATCGATTCCTTGCTAATCGATAATTTGGCATGTTTTAAGTCCTCAATGCTTGTCGAAGTGGAGTGTATGGGCACAAAGTCATCGCTGCCCGCAATGGATTCTTTGCTTCTATGGGTGTCTACGTTCAAACTGTCTAACTCCTCACATAATAATTTGCCGCCTTCAGCGCTGGTGAACCCATTAGCGGGGGAACTAGTTTTGCTGTCAGTCGTCGGTGTGACGGCAAAGTGCGATTCTATGGGCGACTGTAGTCTATTGTTAAGGGCTTTGAACTCTGTAGTTTTTTCACAAGATTCATTGGAGGATAGAGATATCTCACTGACAGGTTTCGCTAGGCCGCAAATATCCTTTTTCTTACGAGTTTGAACTGAAATATTAATTTAACATCGTTATATATGTGTTAGAACATATATTGGAATAATAAATGATGATAGAGGATATGTACACCAGCTATATATTTCTAAATATGGGTCTGTAAACAGCCGTACTTGTAAAAAATAAATTAAATAAATGGTAGGAACTCACTAAGTTGTACAGTGGAAGGTGGTCGCGCACAACCAAGGTCAGGCACTCCGATGTCGGCCAGAGTAACATACCCTGCAGTGCGGGTAAGACGCAAACGTCGCATGAGGCGTCTGAGCCCACCGTGTTTACGCCATAGGCACTGATGATCTACAAACAGTGAACAAAAAAAAATATTTTAAATAAAATACTATTATATCGGATAAAATGCGACTTTTATATCAGCGACTATGGTTGCTGATTTGACGAAGGGCCCACCTTCAGTATCGTCCATGGAAGCCGGCGGGAAGGCCAGGTGGGCCACGTGCGGCGGGGCCCTGACTCCGGCCGCCTGGAGCAACACGGGGCCCCTCCGCAGCGCGGAGTTGGCCGCCGCCAGAGCTGCTGCGGCCGGCAGCGCAGCGGCTTCGGACTCCGCCGTCCACCACGACACGGCCAGTCGCGAGAAGCCCAACAGGCATCGGGGCACTCCTCGGAGCACGGTTCCTGTGTTCGACGAATACCTCACCAACTTCAATATACGGAATGGCTACTTACAAAAACAGTATTTGAAAAGAAATTGCAACATTTGGAAATGGAACTCTCGATATAGAATGAAGTTTCATTAATCCGATTGTCAATTGTTTTTACATTTTGGCGCCATTTAAAAATCTGCATCGACATTTGTAATTTGACAGCACAACGGGGCTTGCAATGCCATACAAGTCGACTATTCTATAGCTGTCATACCCGTACGGCTACGTTTGTAGTGAAAAATGCGAATCGGCACATGCCTTTAGTGAGCAGCAGCGTGGGGGGCCCGTAGCCCGCCACGTGGTACAGGTAGAGCCTCATCCAGGGCGAAGAGGCCTCGGGGGGCGCGGGCCCCACGTGCGCCAAGGAGCTGGCCGCCGAGCCGGCCCTGGCCTCGCGGCTCAAGGGCGCCGTCGAGATGGCCAGTCTGAAACGAGGTCGTGGATTGTTCACTCCGCTAGCTCGGGCCTTTTGATCGCCGAGTGTTTGTCGTGTACCTATACTTAGCGAGGAGCAGCCTCGCCCGCGCTGGCGCATCGAGCGCGTGTAGCGCTTCGCAGCGCAACAAGTCCAACGGGCGCAGTTTGGGCCGCAGCGTCCTCAGCGCTATGCGGAGGCAGGCCGCCGCTGCAAGGTATCGCCG
Organism: Pontia daplidice; assembly: GCA_963693355.1. Classification (NCBI taxonomy): domain Eukaryota; kingdom Metazoa; phylum Arthropoda; class Insecta; order Lepidoptera; family Pieridae; genus Pontia; species Pontia daplidice. Next base: position 7,434,254 of record CAVNZL010000139.1, read on the forward strand.
TGCTTCTCCCTCGATCTCCGGGTCTGCGGCCACCTGACGAATATTCAATTTCTCCTAGCTTAGGCATCCTAGATTTTTATGTCCTATGGAACCCGGCAATACCTTATCTAACTCCATGAGAAGACTGTCCAGACTTTCATCGCACAGTTTGCCAACTTCGAAGAGAGTAACTGCATGGCTCTTGAGGTCCTGAAAGAAATTACCAACAATATGCAAATGTGATTATTCATTGAACAATTGCATTTTATAGTAATATAAAATTGGGTAACTTTATTTCAATATCGAGTGAATTGCGTCTTACTGGCGATAAGTTCCCCATCATCAGGTAAGCAGCGAGCGTGGAATCAAACAAGACAGCCACTCTCTGTCCACTGGCGCTGGCCGCCTCCAAAGGCGCTTGGGGGACCTTAATGGAACAAGATTGAGCTTCTCAAAAATGAGTGCGAATATTCGATTCACCGCATCGTCGTCACCGCACCTGCTTGGAGGTGGAAGGCAAATCCTTGATGAGCACGGGCTCCATCTGCAGAGCGTCTTCGTCCAAGCCCGAGTCGAAGGGTAGCGGCGTGATTTGGCGGTACCTGAAAGGGCGCGCAGTGAGTGGGCGAAGCGGGGAGCAGAGAGTAAGAGAGCGAGAGAGTTACGGGCGATGGTGGGGCGTGGTGAGGGCGTGGGCCCACGAGGCGTGGCGCGTGGCGAGGGGCGGCGGCTGCAGGTGCTGCGCGAAGCCCAGGCGGCAGTACAGCGACACGGCTTGCTTCACCAGCGACGCCTCCACCTGGACACCACGACGCCTCATACACACAACTTGCCAACAATATTTCATCACTAACGTCAAAATGTTTTAAACGACTTTGTAGTTCATTAGAGAGAGACAAAAAAATCATTAGAAGGCTATCCTTCTAGTGATTTTTTTGAAGTTCACAGGCTGCTCACCTGCAACACCGTAGCCAATTCAGCCACACTTGTGTGCTCGTCAATGGACACGAATACTTTGTAAAGCAGCGTCTCGAAATAATCTCCCGCTATACGATTCATGACAAACCCTTTCAGGGGCGGGACAGAGACTTTGTCAGCGCCCGTTATGGGCACGTCTAAATAGATTAGGCCTCTCCTGAAACACGAGCAATAACGTTTGTTGAGCAAAAGACCCTATTACTGAGATTTCCCTGTGTGCATGTTATGTATTTATATAAAATAAATAAATATATTTCAGACGTTTCGATAAAATTGGACAATAAAAGTTATAAATTTTTAGTAATATTAGAAGAATTGTACCTGTAAAGACTCTTAACAAGGTTGTAGTCGAGTGTGCCAGCTGTTTGCGAGCCTCGGTCTATGAGGAGATCTATAAGCGACTTCTCGCTTTCATTCAGAGGCTGGACGGAACGTAACCGCAAGTTAGTCAAATAAAACAAACGGATCAAACATGTCTCATTCATGCTTATAAAAACTCTTTATTCAAACTATTCAAAAGGTATTCATATAAACAGAAACACTATATTTACTATAGTTAGGGTTGCCATCCGCCCGGGTTTCCCCGGATTTGTCCTAGTTTAGAGGGCATCCAGGGAGCGTCCGAGGAAGGTTTCTATTGTAGACCGAGTTTTAAAAAAAAATAAATAAAAAAAATTTGGGCCGCCCGCGAGACACGCACTATGCTCGCACACCACGATCAACCGACGAACCAAGTACATTCACCGTTCCCCCACCCCTCAACTGTTTTTAATTACATTGAATATGTTTAAAAGATCTTGTTGATATGTCCGCAGTTCGGCTCTTAAAGTTTCGGACTCTTAAATCCTGGGGTTCCACGCGTCTTGTCCTGTTTTCCAAATTTTAGAGATGGCAACCCTAACTATAGTCTTCACCAGTCTAATTTCATTACAACATAAACATAGGAGGATAGAAAGGGACAAAAAATTATGTTTAAAAATAAGAGTGCAAGATAAAAAAACGACACAAGCTTATTCATATCATTCATTAATTACATATAATTTATGCAGAGAAGCCAATGCAAAAAACTACCTCAAATGCGACATATACATTAGAACTCACTTTAACGTCTTCCTCCAGGACGTATCCGAGTTCAACCCTCCACCAGGGTTGCATGGGTATATTGAGAGGCACCCGAGGGAGTAGGCCTCGGATGGCCTTCGACCTTCCACGACGACTCAGAGACCTAGCCTTTGCAACTAGCTCTAAGTACTCATTACGACCTATGCCTAATAGTCGAAGACCTAACAGAGGAGGTATAACATTTAATGTATTACTCATCAGTATCCTACATTATGTATGAATATAGCATCTTGTTGTAATATTATTGTGCAACACTAATTCTTAGTATATCTTTATAAATCCTCTTCAATTGTTTGTTTACATATCAAATCTAAATTATTGTGAGACTCACTTAGAAACAAATTTTATAGTTCAAGGAAGTCTTAGACAAAACAAGCCAAAACCAATGCTAAGTTTTGTTATCAGATTGATATTGAAGCTGGTTTATGACTAGCATTATATTAAATATACAATTGAACTTTTTAGTTACTTACAATCGGCAGCTGTGAAGTTGGGCATGGTGTCATAACTTTTTTCAGATTCTATCAGTAAAGCAACTACTTCTATGTAGTATATGAATGGAGTGATTCTTAGACCTGAAAATAATTAAATCAGCATTTGGATTTTATCAGCATGTAAACAGTGCATGCCAAACTCAATGGAATGTACTTAATTACACACAACAAGTGTATCAAAACAAATCTGTCAAAATTACAAAAGAAAGCCTGTTGTATTCTGAGATACAGTCTAATAAAAAACTCAAACATTTTATTACCTTTCACTATCATATCAGCTAAGTGATACGGATAGAGCATGAGCCTCTGTATACTACTCTGGACAAGCATCTCATAGTATTTCCTCTCATCTTTGCGTATTGAGCGTACTGAAATAAAAGAATTATATAAAAATACATTTCAAAATTATTTTTGCCTTTGATGTTTATAAATATCTACAAGGTATTTTGATACCAGTCAGTGTTAAAAATAACTTTATGGTCCTTAATTTTTTGCAGTGGGCCAGGTAGTTAACAGTTCCTTTACCTTTAAAGGTGAGACTAAAAACTACTGACTGAAAACTGGTTTTATTTTGCTGACCTCATGAAAAAAGAACAAGTCTCAATGGAGGTAAATAACAAAAGTTTATAAAGCATCTGCCACATTTTTATCATCCCCATACTTTAATCAACATAATAAAAAATATTTATAGAATATTATGATATCCTAGTTACACACTGAAAATTATCCCATGTAAGTTTAGAGATATTGTAAAAAATAAATAACAGGAATTGTTACAATTTAAAGGAGGGTTTCTACCAAACTTTAATAAATAAAAAGTAATAATTAATCAACTTTTTAACTATAATTCTAACTAGCTTTATTTAAAAAAAACCTAACAATGATTAAACATAAGAGAAACTCACCCAAACTCCCTCTGAATCTCAGTTGATTTTTGATACTGAAGTCTAATATATATCTTTCATATTCCGTTGGTGAATTATTTAATAACTAAAAGAAAAAAATGTGGCGATTACACTCCTTTTTTATTTATAAAATTAATACGAACTTATCGTATTAATTTTTTAAATTATCACTTGACATAGTGAAAGCTTTCACAAATTGCTAACTGATGCAGTAGTTTTTTTTTTTACAATTCTGAATTAATAACATGGTTCTCTTCATATTAAGTTATAATCCGTTTAATTATTGACAATGAAATTAATAACACCATGATTGATATCAATATTGCGCATTACACGATTAATTGTTGGTTTCAAATCGGAAAAATAGATAATAATAATGCCTAACATTGGAATTCATTTTCTTACCTTTTTTATGTTTCCTGGTAATTGATTCCATTGTGTCTTTTTTCTAATACATTCATTGATTTCATCTTCCATTTTAATAATACTGATGTTATAGTGGTACGTTACATTACAATATAGCAAAAATAAATTATTATGTATTTGTGCGAACACCTACCTAATATTTTGTTAGGTGATTGCAAAAATGTCACCACATGTCACGACTCACGGCCAATACAAATAAGACCACAGATCAAGTAGAAGTATAAGTCGTACCCAAAGTGTAAATTCGACCATATTGGCTATTACTTAGTCACCAGGCATTATCATCTCATCAGCTGTAATATTTAGATAGTGGAATTTTTCATAGATTTTATAATTAATTAATATCTAAATAAAAATCTTGACAATTTTTTCCCTTAAAATACGACAAATGAAAATTTAACATACGGCATACCCCTTTTTTTTACGATTACAACACTGTTACAGAGAGCGGCGAATTGACATTTCAGAAATTAAAATAACTCCGACAAATATTTATCTTTCTGAATTTTACAATTATAATTTATGTTGTAGAAAAGGCTAAGAAATTATTACAAGTATTGCATCTGAAAAGTGTCGTGTGAAAATGGATGACAAGTTTGAAACACAAAAATTAAATTATAAAATACATACATATTCTAGTTTTTCCGCCCACTACGTTCCTGAGTAAGTCAAATTCCTATTTAAAGTATAAATAATAATTTTTCGGTTTGTCTTCTATGAGCAGTTGCAGTAAAGTTTGTAAATCGTGAGAGACTCAATTCTACGTCATTCTCGTGTTTTAAATTTTTAAATCATTCCTGTACCATCTCATGTAAACAATAAATTTTTTTCAGTTTATATAAATTGAACTTAAATTTTTTACAAAATTTAAACTGTTAAGTTTACTAATACTACGTTGACACATATTTCGATGGCAATTTATACCTGTAATTTAAATACTTAATAATTGCAGAAACATTTTAGTGAACAATCCTTCAGATCAGCTGTCGAGATGGTTTACAGACAGTTCTACACCATCACAATTTATTGTTTTGAAACTGGATTCTCCATCTATAGTAGAAACAATAAAATTTGGCAAATATATTAAGCCTCATGTGAGTGATTTGAAAAAGTTTCAAGTCTATGGTGGAACGGATGAAAGCAACTTGTCTTTATTACTAACGGGGTAAGTCAAATGTAATAATATTATTTTCTTCTTCCTTTCCCAAATACATTTCATAATAGTTTCTTATTATTCTTAGTACTTTTTCTTCTGAGATTATGCCTGTTAGCTTGAAAATGAAATAAAATTACATCCTGAGACCATTAACACTGTGTGAGGTACAAAGGAGAATGCCATTGAGCAGAGAAAAATGATTTTATTCATAATTATTTAGATGTTCAAGTAACAATAAACTGTATTTTTAAATTTTCTAATAACAGGGGATTAAGGAAAGACAACATAGCTGAAATCTTCAGGTTGCGACATAGAACCATTGAAGGGCTCTATCTACCCGTTAAATATGTAAAAATAGTGCCATTACAATCTTGGGGACCAGTTTCAAACTACACCATCTGGTATGTGGAGCTTGAGGGGAAAAAACAGCCAGAACTTATAAGTACAGTGATGGAAACTATTAATATGGTATGTTTTAGTTATCTTCCACAAATATACAAAAAAATTGAAATATATCAACCAAATTACAACCCCTCTTGGATTTCATATCTCAAGGAAGACATCTCAGTTTAAACATGAAACATGTTGTCCTTTCTGTTTTTTAGTATTTGTTTTTTAGCTGCAACAGAAATGCATATATAAATATTTTGGGGAAATTCCAAAGTCTCAGTCATTCCCAGTTTTATTTTTGCATGTGGAATCCTTAAAACAGGGTTAACCAATGTAGCATCTTGACATATATGATATTATGATTATAAAGTTATTAAGGAGATAGAATAGTTGAGTATACGTTAGGAAGGCATTGGCTGTCTCATTATTGTAAGCTCTCTTATATAGTTAAGGGTAAAGAGTTATTGTACCAAAAGTCGTCATTTACATTTCAAACTAGTATGAAACTATATGAAACATAAAAATAATATAATTTCAGCGTAAAGAAGAAGAAGCAGTTCGTATACTGTTGAAGCACCTCCGGCGAAGAAGATACAAAGATGCATTCGAAGCACTGTCTCGTGAGAGTGGAGTGCAATTGGAAGGCCACATGCAAGCTCGGCTGTGGAATGCCCTCGTCGAGAATGGAGATTATAAACTCGCTGAGAGAATATTTGAGGAGTCTGCGCGAGGTATTTTTCAAAAGATGTACTACTACAAGTACATCAGTTGTGGAAACTCCACAAACAGTTGTGGAGTTTCTTGGCTATTCTTATACCGATGATAACATAAACCAATATGTTGAACGTGTATTAGACGGGGAGCTGGACTGGTACATGTCGTGGCAGCCCTACACCCCCGAATGGCGCAAGCTGTGCGGCTGTTCTGCGCAAGTGGAGGAGCGGCTCTGCTGCGGCGAGGCAGCTCCCGAGGTGAGCTCCAGGCCTCACGACCTCTCTTGCCTGGACCGGGACCCGCGGCTTGAAGGAGCGGTGTGTGCAACAGCTTCATATCACCATTTAATTACTCGCTCGTACTACATCTTTCCCATGTACTTTTATCGCATATCCCCCACGCGATCAGGTTTGTATTGGCATTTAAGTTTAGTTTCACACCCATGACTCATTTATAAAGTTGCATGCTTAATTATATAAAGGTGCGTACGGATTGCGCGTACCCTGGTACGCGTACTCAGTTTACGCGTATTCGGAACGCCTAGTCCATACCTGCAGCTACGCGTTCACTCTTGGGGTACGCGTACCGCGCGAGCCAACTCGCAGCGCGAGCCACCGTCGGTCGGTTTTTAGTCGCGCGTCAAAGAGGACGCACGCGGCCGGCTTCGCTATATTTGGACGGCAAAATGAATAAACACGCGTGTTCTTCGAGTTTCAATAATGAAAATATTATTAGATTGATTCAACTTTATGAATTTCACCGGGTCTTGTGGGATAGCACACTAATTGATTATCGAAATAACGATTTACGCCAAGATGCATGGAAGGCAATTTCAAATGAACTGAACATTCCAATAGGTGAATTCCGCTAAGTTTGTCGCAGTCATGGCGAATGACTGGGGCTCGCGGAGCGCTCTGGATCGATTGACCTCGCGTACAGGTTCGCGGCGGTCCGTACAGGAGCTGTACGCGTATCCAATGTACGCGTGGACACTGTTTCCCAACTACGCGTAACACAGGAACGCGCTATCCGTACGCACCTTGATACTGTAGCAAGCTTTAAGGGAATCCAATTTGCCAGGATGCGGCCTTAAATGGAAACGAGGCGATCGACAACTGCTTCGTATCGTGTGGGGCTGCGTGCGCCAATCGCCCCGGGCCTAGAGGCGGACACCAGCTCGTCGTAGACCCCAACACTGGTATCCACCCATTTCATTTTTATTCACAAATTTTTCTTTTTCTATTCATTTGTTGCTGCTACTTTTTATTTCCATTGAGCCAAGTTGTAACTGTTCAGGTACCTTATACCTGTTCGGCGGGTGGAATGGCACGGAGGACCTGGACGACCTGTGGAGTTTTGACACTACCACGGAGCGGTGGACTCTTCTGTGCAGACACAGCTGCATGCTCGGAGGCCCCTCTCCCCGCTCTTGCCACAAAATGGTCTTCGACCCCATCAACGAGAAGCTTTACACCATCGGCAGGTACCTGGATAACGCTCAGCGGACACCGGCGAACCTCAATGTAAGTGCTGCTGCGATCATTGAAGTTCTTTAAATGGTTGGGTGCCCCTACTGTCCGCGTAATTCCAGAGCGACCTGTACGTCTACTCGGTGCGGTCTGCGGAGTGGGCGCTGGTGATGAGCGACACGGCGGCCTCGGGCGGGCCCAGGCTAGTCTTCGACCACCAGATGTGCATCGACCCCGACACCAGCACCATCTACGTCTTCGGGGGCCGGGTGTTGCCTGCGAACACGTGCGTTCTTTTTCTTGTCGCTTGTCTCGCCGTTGCCCGTACGAAACTCATTCAAATTTTATTGCAGCGAGGAAACGGCGAGTCCGCAGTACTCCGGCTTGTACGCGTACTACATCCAGACCAGTACCTGGCACCAACTTCTGCCTGACAACCACGACCTTCCAGCTCCGCAGCCGCGGGTCTCGCACTCCATGCTCTTCCATCCGGTAAGATCTCGTTTCTGGAGTGGAGTATACTCAAGGAAAGATAAACACGAATGAGTCGGTCGAAAGATCCAGCGGCGCCTGTACATGTTCGCCGGTCAGCGCAACAAGGAACAGCTGCTGGACGCCTGGTGGTACGAGGCTGGCTCCGGCCGCTGCGGGGCTCTCTGCCTCGGATCCTGCGCGCCTCCGGCTGCCGGATTCACGCAGAGGGCCACCATCGACCCCGACACGGACGAGATCTTCGTGCTCTCGGTAATCTATCCACGGAGCCCCGGGCCCTCCGGCGGCCCCCGTTCTCATCGCACACTTCGCAGGGCATGAGCAAGGAGAAGGACCGTCGCGTGTACAACACCCTGTGGGTGCTCTCCCTCAGGAGGCTCACGTGGAGTTGCGTCTACCGGAACGAGGCCGTCACGCCCTCGGAGCCCAGGCCGCGCTTCGCCCACCAGCTGGTGTACGACCCCGTGCGGAAGGTGGGTAGCCGGCGCAGCCGCCCGGCCCCGAAAGAGCGGCGCCCGTTCACGGCCGATGCGTCCGCAGATCCACTACCTGTTCGGCGGCAACCCCGGCACGGCCAGCAGCCCGCGCCTGCGCCTGGACGACCTGTGGGCGCTGCGCCTGTCGCGGCCCGCGCTGCCCCGCGTCGTGGCCGGCGCCCGGGCGGCGCTTCGCGAGGCGCGCTACCGGGAGCTCGCGGCGGATCCGGCCGCCGCCGCCGAGGCGCTGCGCTACCTGCGCCACGAGCTGAGCGACGCCGTCGACCACGGCGACCCGGAGCAGGTGGCCCGCTTCCAGCGGCTGGCCGCGGCGCTGTTCGCGGGGCGGCAGCGCGACGAGGCCGCGGCGGGGGCGCTGTCCCCGCGGCGCGTGCGGGCGCTGGCGCGGCGGCGCGCGGCTGCGGGTGCGCCCGCCGACCTGGCGCGGGCCCTGGCTGCGGTACGCTTGCGCCGACTCCGTCCCCGCGCGGCGCCCGACGCCTCGGCCCATTGTCTCGGTGCTTCGCAGGTGCTGGGGGTGGACGACGCCGTGCCCGAGGCGACGCCGCCCTTCGAGGAGGCCGCGCCGCCGGCCGTGGACACGTGGGACGTGGGGCGCGACGACGAGGAGCCGGCGGGCGCCCCGGCCGCGTGGGCCGAGCGGGCGGCGCGCATCGCGCTGTACGAGCGCCTGGCCGCCTACTTCCGCCCCAGCACCGTGCCCCCGGCCGCCGACGTCATGGACCTCGTCGCGCTCTAGGCGCCCGGCGCCTATGTCTTGCTCTTTACTTCCGACCTCGCTTTCTACGTTAACTGATTCGAAACACTCAACAATGTTTAAATAAAACTGATTACAATATTTTTCCATATCACACACGCGATGCTCTATATCGCAATGTTATGCGGTGTAACCGCCTTTCTCGCTAACTCCACTCCTACTTCACAACTTTGTTCTAAGCTCTATGATAGGTAAACCCGCCTTAGGCTATAATATAGATTTAAAGCACACTTGTAAATAGGTAAGACGTGCATTTAACGATTAACTGATTATACGTTATGGCAAATACGTAAGGTTTTTATATAATGTATTGTAATTTTATGAGACGAAATAAAAGTGCGCTTGCCAGCATTCGTAGGGAGTCGTATGTGTGAGACCTAAGTATTCACAAATATTGCTAATCACAAACTGTGATAGGAAGGTAGTCATAAAAGTATTTCCTGTTTGAGTCGGTGGTCCATCACAGTGGCTCGTTATATTTATATTCGTAAACAATAAAATGTATTTGTGGTATTAAATTATATGAACTTTTATTTTCTCCTCATTTACTGTTCAATAAATTAAAGCTTCGTTTGCAACCGGTAGTGTCGCATATAATGTTGGTCTTCTTTCTTCCAAAACCTTTAAATGCTATGGTGACTTTGATAAAACTCCAATCCTAGTAGACGATCGAACCATGGTCCCGGGTTCCTACGGCTTTCCGGCATGGTGACTGAGCAAGTGGGACCGTATAGGATCAGAGGTTCAAGGTGATGGGAGTATCTCAAAGTTATTGGGCAGCGTCACCACGATAAAACACTTTGAGAGGACGCGAGAAATTAATAAGCCAAAGCAGTATTCAATTCTAATTTATTGAGCTGAAGATACACTTTAAATATAATTCACATATACAACATTTCTTATGTGAGTTGTTGGTGTATCGCGCATCTTCAGCAATAATATTTAGAACAACCGTGTCAGTAGTTGCTCCATGTTCAATGACATCTGAACAGTGACAACTATTTAGGTTTTATTTTCTGAACTAAACGTATTATTATTGTTAAATAAAACAGAGTTTTAAATATAATAATTTATTATTTGATACATGATTTCACATCAGTCATGCGACAACGCGACGTGCGTTCGTTTGAAAGAAATACGCTCTTTCATCGCATGTTCCCGGCGCTGGTTCATCGAGGCAGACCTCGCCAATAAAAGGGAACGGATTACAACAAAGTAATTGACGAAGAGAAGACACGATGGCGCAGCCGGGGAACATCCAGGCGAGTTGTCGGTTAAGTAAATCATGTCACGATACAATAAGTAGCGGCTTTTCATATACTTTAGTATAAATAAGAAGTATTCCTTTGTGTACGGTAAAAATAATATTTATGCCTAGGCAAAGTAAGTAGATCTAAAGTTATATAAATTGTATAAAGAAAATAATATTTGGTTAATCGCTCTAACACCACCACCGGCTAAGGGCAGCAGACAACGACTCTCACTTCATTCATATATAAAGCGTGTCCTGGACAAGACACGCAGTCAAAAGTCCTAACTAGGTCAACAATAAATAAACGTAAACATTATGCATGTCAAAGAAAGAGTTCATCGCTAAACACTAATGTAAATACGAACAAAGTCAGGAAACAGTGTAAAGTGGACGTGATTAACAAGAGAAACAACCTAAGAAAGCGATCAGCGCTGACTAGACACAACAACTCATTCACGATGTCTGCTGCTAAGCTACGTAAATAATACTAGAAAGAATACTAGTTCTATGAATGGTAAAGCCCTTCGTTAAGTACTCGAAGAGTGGTCTACGCTCGTTAAGCTACTGAGTAATATGTATAAACAATAAATGCAAGGCGTGGTCCTCGCTTCGCTCGCTGAGCGACGCAAATCAATTGTACTAGAGTAACAAACTTTGCAAAACATTCACTACACTTTCTATGAGAAACGTTAACCTACAAGTTAATGCAACTACAACTAACTACGAACTACGAACGGACTCGGAGAAACACTACGCCACCGAAGGTCACGCGCCACCTGACGCGGAAAGCTGCACTATCGATCACATCCAACAACGTAAACAATAATAAAATCGTAACTTTCAATAAATACTTAGTAAATTTGCTTATCAAATACTACGCCGGCCGAGCCTAGTGAGCAAACGTTGAGCGACACCGGTTGCGCCCACGAGGGTACGAGTCGCGGCCGGGGCTCGGCGGCTGCGGACAACATTGGACGCGAGTGGCCGAGGCCACGGACGGCAGACACTGCGACTCCAACGCGATGGACGACAGTAGAGGGCGGAGGGCGAAGGGCGGAGGGCCACACACAACGGACACGGATCGATCCTCGTCTTGGACGTTCTATATTTACATATACGATTCTTATAAATATCTATATAATAAAAATAACTTCGCACGGTCGGCGTCGGTAAATAGATTTCGAGGTCGCGGGGGCGGGATAACATTCGATAAAAAATACACCGATCGCGGTAGAAAAATAGTCGTCGAGCGCACGAGAATTTGCGGCAAAATATATTTGGGAAATTCGATAGGAGACCATCGGGCAAGGGACAGCGCGGAAGTGTAGACAGTAGAAAAGGTAGCAAGGGGGCGGAGGCTCAGGGCGCCGGGCTGTGCTGCAGCAGCTGGCGCAGCGCTGCAGCGGCCGCCTTGAGCGCGCGCACGAAGCGCTAGAAGTCCCGCGGCCGCGCGCGCGCCGCCCCGCCCGCCTTCGGCACTCGGCGCGTGCGCATCTCGCGGTCCACCTGCGCATTGCCAGGCCGTTACACCTTTCCTCGCTACACCTTTCCGAACCTTTCACGCTCAGCCCACAACGTACCTCGAGCTCCTCCAGCCTCTGCGTGAGCGACAGCTTCTGCTGCACCGCGAGTCTCAGGAGCTGGTTGAGGGTCTTCTTCTCCTCTTCGGCGCTGGTGAGGGCCTGCGTCAGCTCGTCCACTTGGGTCACGTACTCTTCGCACCGCGCCGCGAACATGGCGCGCAGACCTGGACGATGACCGTAACATACGTGAAAACCTAGCAGACCCTGACTGGTATGAGATTCGGTTCGCGGGGAGTGTACCGACTTGAGAAGGTGGCCGCGTCCTCCTTGAGCAGCCGCAGCTCGTTCCTGAGCTTGAGCATGGTCTCCGTGACGATGGTCTTCTCCGTCTCGTACTTGGACTTGAGGTTGGCCAAGGCCACCTCCGCCGTGTTCTTGTTGGACTTGAGAACCGTCCGGAGGGTGGCGATCTGCTCGCGTTTCGTCGACAGCAGAGACTTCAGCTTGATCACTTGCTCTTGGAGCTCGGCTAGTTCCGCCCCGCGCTCTTCGGCTTCCATCACTGGAATTCGTAGGTCAAGAGTTATAGTCTTAATGCGCTAGGTTGCAGGGCATTATTTCTACAATTGTACAAACAAGCATTTACATCTAAAATACAAATACGTTGCGATTTACTTCGAGCTACGCTACTAGGAAGGGGAGTGCCTTACGTCTGGTTAAATAACGTATTGCAAGAAAAGGACGCAGGCGACAAAGCTGGAGCGCAGGGAGTCCCTGAGGGTAGAGGCCTGTCTCTTGCGCTGGACAGCGGCCCGCCTCAAGGGCAGGGCGCGTCTCCAGGGCGAGTAGAGACTTACGTCGCACCTCGCCCCACAATTTCTAGCGAACACAAACGGGGGCTTGCTATATTCGTATAACGTGTGCTTCTTCGATGTACTCGTGATATTTTTTTCTTTCGAGACGCATATTTCGCCTATATCTCTTCTGTACTGCGATATTCTCTCGAAGTAGTGCGTGATCTCTTTCACAGTTTTTCCTTCGCATACATTTTTACTATCGCTCTGCTTCATTTCGAGGGAATTCAGTTCGGACAGAAGATCGTTGAGCTTCTGTGTGCTCGCAACGAATCTTATTTTGGCGTTCGTGCGGTCCTTGTCCCGTTTTATCGGGTCGAAACTTTTACTTCTCAGGTAAGAATTGCAAGGGTTTGAGTCTGTAGGGAACGGAGCTAAATGAAAGTTTAGAAGCAACACAAAGGGTGAGAACGGGCGAGCGCAGAGGGAAGAGGCTGCACTCACCCGGTTGATGGCGGTGCCTGGAGTCCAGCGCGGTGTCGAGCGCCGCGCGCAGATGCGTGAGCTGGTCCAGCAGCGTGTCGGCGTAGCGGGCCACGGCGCCCGCGGCCCGCAGCCCCTTGAGCTCGCCGGCCGCCAGCGCCAGGGCCTCCTCGTCGACGCCGCGGCCCTCGTGCGGCCCGTCGGTCTGGTGCGCGTGCTCCAGCAGCAGCCTCTCGGGCTGCGTGCCGTTGACGGCGCACACGTGGTGGTAGAGCTGCGCCAGCGTGTCGGCGGCCGAGGCCAGCGCGGGCCCCGCGGCGGCCAGGGCGCGGCCGGCCCCGCCCGCGATGGTGCGCAGCAGCTCGGCGTCGGCCTGCAGCGCGGCGCAGCGCAGCTCGGCCTCGGCCACGCGGTCGCTGAGCTGCGCCAGCGCCTGGCGCTGGATGGCGGCGGCCGAGGCGTCGGGCCCGGTCTGCGCGGCCATGAGCTCGGCCAGCGAGTCGCTGAGCGCGCCCACCTCGCCGCCCGACACGCGCCACCACGTCAGCCACTTGGCCGCGCGGGCGCTCACGCCGCCCTCGCTCTTCTCTTCGTCCTGCGCAGACGGGAGCCGAGTTGAGGGTCGCGCGGGGGCGGGCAACGAAGCGAAGGAGAACAACTCACGAGTGGGCCGCACTCGCCGTGCAGGTGCCGCAGGGCGCTGAGGCGGGAGGCCAGGCGCACGAGGCCCGTCCTCAGGGCCGTGGCGGCCGCGCTCTCGGTCTCCGCCGTCGTCTGCGCGGTGCGGAGCGAGGAAGAAATTTGGCTCTGGAAAGAGGCGCATCGGTTAAAGACCCCCCTCGCCCCGAAGCGTTTCCGAACGAGGACTTACGTTCTCGTTGTGCGCTTGCTCGAGCAGCTTCTCGAGCCGCGATATCTCGTGCAGATGCACCTCCGAGAAGAGATCGGCGTGGTGGTCCACGGCCAGGTCGGCGCCGCCGGAGCCGCCCGCTTCGCCCTCCTCGTCGCCCCCTTCCTCCGGCATACCTGCAAACGCCATCTCTACTGTCTATCGGCCGCAAGGAAAATGATACGTAACTTTACAGAGCGCAGTAGTAGGTCACCTCGTATACTGTAGGCCAGGTTGGTAATATTATAAGCGGCTTCTCTGCTAAGGTGCGCGTCGAGCTCTTTCTTAGCCGCGAACTTGGCTTCTCTCTCCGCCTGCAGCGCTTCGAGCGCTTCAGCGAGTTGCCTCTCAGCGATACGTCTGAGGGCAGCCATCTCTTCGGCCGCTGCGCGAGCGTTCTCGGCTTCTTCTCGTAATTGCCTAACTTCATGTTTTAAACCTTCAAATTCGACCTACAATTAAACACATATCATAATTATAGTCGCCATTTATTTGAACTTACGTAAGATAAAGTGATGAAACTTACTTGGGACGACCGTAGAGCGGAAACCTGCTTCTGTAGGGATATATTCTCGTCCTCCAAATCGCCTATATCTAGAAGTAGCCGCTGCTCTCGCTGTCTGGCTTCTCTAAGCTCCGCTCTGAGGGCAGCTCGTTCCGACTCCCTGGTCGCTTTGTCAGCGCCCAGTTCCGAACTCTCGGCTAATAACCTATCCCTTTCACTGATCACACGTTCTAATTCGTGGCGTAACTGTAAAGAAAGCAAAACTCAGGTGCCACTATCACAAACCCCAAATATACCTAGTATAAATTGAGCGGGCTTCTTTACTTTACTTCTTTACTTGCAAATACATTGAAAATAAGATGTTTAAAAGCCGTCATCGCCACTTAGTAGCAACTAATACGCTTATTACACTCTCAAAGATTATCTAGAGCAAGAGGATAATCACGCTTAACCACTTCGGAATATTAAATACGTAGCTAAGAAATCCCCTCTCTAGACTGGTTAAAATACTTTTACAAGATTGATTTATATTATGAAACTTACTACATAGGCCTTCTGTTCTACCCTATTCTTTAAAATTTCTAGCAACAATGTAAGTTAAATTTTATCGGGAGTAAAATGTAATTAAACCTAGTAACCTCGAGGTAAGCCGCATTATCAAATTATGATGGTTAACTAAATACGGAGGCTAATGCAATTTGTTCGACATAATGCTATAGCTGGATAGCCTTCGCCCAACCTGTCTAGCGCACTTAGTTGATTGGCGTCTGACAAGTCTCAGGGCGCGGCCGGCGGGGTGCCTCCCTCGTAATTTAGGCTCGATACGGAAATCGTATTCTACGACACCCATTGACTATTTTCATGCTAATTCTAGCTTTGAATATCACTTCCGAACTTAATTTCTGTAAATATATAACAAGATCCATACGTTTTGGAGTAGCATTGCTTTACATGTAGACTTTTGGGTCCACATTTGAATAAATCTAGTTTTATACTAATGCATTGCCACTTGAAAATATATAATGTTCACGTTTTCATATAATGATCTCGGATAGCAAATGCAGGTGTTACTATTTCTTAGCGGCGCGGACAATGACGATGAGAAACGGGTTGTGTGGGTGCTCAGAACATCAGTAACGTTTAGAAAGTCCACTTGCAAAAATGGACATATAACCATTCGCTAAATATTCAACTAGTTACTCGAATCATTACCATAAACTCCGTTCCGAAACATACAAACAAAACGTGCAGACTACATCCTTATGAAATTAACAACTAAAAATTAAGAAATAGCTTTGAAATGGAAAAAGTATGAGAGTCGTGTTTGTAATGTATTAGCTGTGCTTGCTGAATGCATTGCTCAGAGAAAGCAAAGTATTGAAGATACGCAACCGCGAATCCCATAATTGTGCAGCCCATGAATGGCCGCAATAAACGAAATACATTTTATTCAAAGCTATCATGTATTTCAGAGCTCGACCTAAAAACTTGTCGAACGAGAGGCGATGCCGAGTTCTTTGAGAGTCATTAACATCGCGAAATGAAAATGTTATTAAATTTCTAGCGAAATACATTTCTCTGAAAAAATACGACGGCGATATTTTTTACTAATAATTAATTACTTTTTTACCTACATCAAGTTAAGAGCTCTATGAATAGATAATAAAAATACTGTTTGTATATAAATAATGTTTGTACATTTGCGAAGCATAGGTGCAAAGTGCGACTTTTAGAAACTCGGATTCAAATTATAAAAGTTACAACATACTGGTAGGTAATTAAATAGTTACTACACGAAATATCCCAGAGTTTATTCATATTTCCGTATTCGACAAGAAAACTTTTAAACTGTAATCACAGGATCAGAATTGAATTTTGCACACGCCGGTAGACGGCAAAATTGAGTGAGGCTAATAAAATCCGAGCGAAGTGAGTTATCTCGGTGACTCACTCCACATTTGCATCGATAAGGAAATAATCGCATAACATCTCGCTATTAATTCTGTATAAGTACATGAATTATCTCGGTTCTTGAACAGAAATAAGATAATTAAAAATGAACGTGCTAATTGATTAATGTCCCCGACCGCAGCTAGAAATACGCATTTCCATTTGATAAACATTCCTCTTACATTATAAAATGTCGGGTGTTTGAAGAGAATTCAGAGGTTATATTCACAAGCTTGGCATTTCTTCCAGACTAATCGGTCAATATCAGTTGCATTTCGTTGCAGAGGACGAGCCATCCATCTCCGCCTATGACGAGACGTGTATGATGGATGCAATTTGCCGGCTATGAGTCAGTAATAAACAAGTCTGATAACAGAAGCGACCTGGTTAACCAGAGCCGCTGAGAATGCGTGCAATTCTTCTTAATTGGAATAAATTTTGTCTGGAATGCTATTCGAAAGCAAAGCGTTAATCAACATTATTTTTTTGCATCTGTTAATTTGAAAAATATTTCTTCTGGGACGTTCATGCATGGGAAATACATTTTATTACGTTGTCTGTGAATACAATTTTAAACTTTCATCTCACTATGGAAAAGTTTTGTAACGTAGTTATACCTTGGTGATATGGGCGTAGCATTAGCAACTGTATACACACAATGAATGAAGTGTTAGACTCGATTAAGAAACAAAATATGTTTAAACTACAAATGGAGCTTTAAATGATGACTTGGCTGGTCTCCAGCTACGCAAACATCAACAGAATTCCATTAATTATGTCAACATTGTAAGCGTGATTTTGACATATTCCTTGGGCAGGACGCTGAGAATTACAAACGTCAGAGACAGTACCTCTCCGCCTTTGCTCATTTTGGTAATTCGCTGAAATTTATATCCACAACGACCACTTTCACATCACCAATATCGTTAAACTTCGCACCATTGAGTAACGCGGGAAGATGAATCAAGGCCGGCTGAATAAAAATATATTTCTGGAACAGTGTTATGGACAAAACTACTGCGCTTACGCCATTACGTCTTACGTTACAGATTTTATTACGTTAAATGTTTATTTTTTGTTTTTAGTGAAGCAAAAATGTTATAGTGCGGTTCACAGCAGAGTCCCGAGCACACTGTTCGAGGGTCTCGGGATGATTCATATCAATTGAACTCATTACATCAAACGACGGCAGACACAATTCGTCAGAATGCCCCCATTACTAATTAGATTTCTCATGGTAAGAAAAACAGCATGTGTTTTGCGTTAATATTTATAACGTGAGTATGCTTCGTCGCTGTTAAACCTCATATTTAAAATTCCATTAAAATTAGTTTTAGCCCAGTCAAGCATCTCTAAAATCCCCAGGGGTCACTCAATTAATTCTTAATAATCTTCATGCATATAAGCGACAACCGACAATGGCATTACTGCAGCTTAATTACCAACTTTAGTCTCCAGGGTTTGTCTATGTAGAACACAATATATGGTTGGATGATTATTATAATAATTATTTATTCAATCTTTTGGGATTGTTAAATTGAAAAATAGTCACAACACATGTATTTGGCCAAGTAAAGGATTTTCCAGTGGCTTCCTAAACCAGAAAAATATTACCGGAGATTTTATCATTAATGGCAACACAAATATCACCAGAGATTAAACTACGGTATGGTAGCAACAAACAGGTAAATCTTTCTTACCAATAACTAAGTTTTATAGTTACTAAAAGAAAAAACTTTTCCAATCTGGTTGCAAAGAAAAATTTGTTTATTTCACATGTTTTATAAGAGGGTGGTCTGTTATATTATATTAGCCATATCACCTAAACATTTTTTTAAATACAATGAAGAGATGAGCTATAAATTATATGTATATCTTTTCGAAATTGTCCTAATTAACTAAAAACCACAATAGATAATTGCAAATGACCAAATAAATATAATGTGTATTATATATTATTATGATTTAACAACTGTAGGTCACATTTATGATGAATGAATGTGTATGCAACATGTGTGAATATGTTTTAAGCTATTAAAATCTCAAAATTACACAAGAAACCCTATAAATACCATTACTCAACAGGCATCATAGACCAGAAGGATAAAAGGACATTGAGAGGCTACTATTATGTACTATAGCAAAAATCTACACCAGTACAGACAACGACCGCCAATAACTTAAAAAGAAACCCTGATTTAATAAAAATATATATAATAAGATAAGCAAGTCAATCTTCTTGAGCCCTCGTGTTGATGACATATAAATTATCTTACCTGTTTAGTTTCCCCTTCAAGCTCTATTATCTGTAGAGTCAGGGAGCTTTCCATAGCTGCAGACTCATTGAGTAGAGCATTTTCTTGTTCTATACCACTTTGTGTTGTCTCTTTTTGGGTTGTGTCAAGTTTCATTAATGCCTGCAACAATAAATGAAATTGGAACTATATCTTAAACAATCATAAATTTTTTAATAATAACTTAAATTGAACTTTCTCACAAACAGCTGGTAACAAGTTGTTTAACGAAACTTCTTAATTTAATTTAGATACAATACAACATACCCACCCCTTTACATTATTACCAAAAACGATTATGAAGTTACGGTATAAACTTAAATGCACTCATTAAGGCATGAAAAGTGAAAATCTACGGTATGTAGGCCAGCTAACCTCCTGTGTGATCTCCAACTCGTGTTTGGTGTTTTCGAAGAGGCTTTCTAGCTCGTCGCATCTTTGTTGAAGGGCACTTTTCTCCTCAAGCAGTACCAGGCCCAGCTGCGCTGATTGTATCTTTTCGCTACTTGCTTGGTCCAGCTCGCGGCTAAGCCTCTCAATCTCCGCCTTCAGCTCAGCGATAGAAATACCGCTTTGAGCTATGTCTGCCATTTTGACAGTACGGCGGCTCTTTACTTAATAATTCATAAACAAACTAAACTATTTCATAAAAACAACTTTAAAACGTGTAAAATCAATGTATCTTTCTACATTCTCCTAACAAAAGTTAACGTCTTGACAGTTTGACATATCACGACTCACGGCGCCTGGCAATATATAATTTTATCATAGTGTTGTCAGAGACTTTAACATACATTTTGGTTGTATCGATGAATCGCAAATCATCGAACTTGAGTTTACTACTCTAAAATTACATAATGTTTAGGGCTGTTAAACTACTTTTACAAGCGAAAAAACTCTACAAAAAGGACACACTCATAGGTGTAAAACGCTGCATTTTTTGGATATTATCACATATAACGTATAAATAGGAATGTTGTGTTAGACAAATTGTCAACATCTAGTCTAAAATAAAATATATTTATATTAGTTTTGATTTCAATAGACTCTGTCATCAAAATATAGCTCGATTTTAATAATGTGAAATATCATTAGACGAGACAACACTACTGTAAAATAAACAGATTATAAAAGACTACAGATGTGAAAAGATATCCTAACCAATAACGGCGCCACAGCCGTAAAACCTATAACATATAATATACATTATTGTGCTGATATATATTCCTTTTCACAATTAATTTAAATCGTACGTTTGCCAAATTTTCGGTGTATTTGCAAGTAAGATTTTGAATCTGTAACTTTTTTTTCTTTAAAATTTTTCCGACAACGCACTTGTGAGGCCTTGTGTCCATTGGCGGCGGTAACACTTACATCAGGAGCATCAGGTGAGCCTCCTGCCTATTTACCTCCCATTTTATAAAAAAGACAGACAGACGGTGGAAGATGTGGAATATTAATCTATTAAAGATCTGACTATTAAAATTAATTAAGATTTTAATGAAAACCAATATTTTTACATTACAATTGTTACATTTTTCATAGTAAAAATGATTTTTTTTTTATTACAAGTCCACGTAAATTTCTTTTAAAAGTTGATAGATACAATAAATAAAGGCTCAGATAAAAATATTTTCTAAAGACTAGGCTCCAAGTTCGGAAACAATTACTTACTAATATTTTGACCTTTGACATAATGATTCACTACTAAAACTTAGAAGAAACATCCTTATTGTATATAAGTAAAAAACATTCTAATAATAATACATCACTCCACCTATTTTTAATCTCATTATTTATAAAACCACGCCAACAAGGACACACTTAAGGTAAACAAAAGAAACAAAACACCAACTTTAAATATTTTTTTTTAAATTTCTGAACTTTAGGCATAGCATGGTCACGGTATTAAATTGAAGTGTTTGAAAATGAGTTATAACGATTCCATTATATAAGATTAAAAATTACAATTATTAGCACCTGCTTCATATAATAATGATAAAAACTTCACAACGTTAATTGACAATACAGTTTCAAATCTAATTTAATCTTCCATAAATTATATGCATCGATAATAATATGTATAGGAAATATGAATTAATATTTAGTAGATACATTTTACGCATGACAATAAAAAAGGGTTTAATGTGACCAACTTCTGAAAAATAAATAATTTATAAATTACCGAACGTCTACTTCAAAAATGTATAAATTCTAATATTAAGTGCAGTTATGTTTAATAGTGTACAGTAGTGGACGTATAAACTACGTAATACAAACTAATTTTTAAATTAGTGTTATCTCCATAAAATTACACACAATATTATTATTCAGATATGGAATGTACAATTATCCAAATACAATCTAAAATAATATATTAAAAATTCTATACAATAATATTAATAAATATATCATTTTGTACAAATTCATATGATCAAGAATTGTATTGATTGGCACCACGATGGCGGGATAGTAAAGAAAAATCGCTGTTTACGTTAATTCAATGACATTTCATGTTGAGCATAAATTAACACAAAATAATATCAACCACACGCAATGAGCAAATTGTTTGAACTACCATTTATTGCTATTTTACACTTTTATTAACACTAAATTATTTTCTATCGGGTTTGTAAAAATTTCACTATAAAATTGATTTCTAAATTTATTACTTATTTCTATCACTGAAAACCAATGTGTCAAATGCATAGGATATATTAATATATGATTATGTAGGACCCGCTCTTAGGATATTACGTTATCATTGCCAGGGAAGACGTTAGATTATTTTAATTGGTAAGTGTTTTTGTTTAATTTTAATAACTTGCAATATGTATTAACTCATTTATAAGTACTTAGGTTCGAATTACCTCAAGGAAAAGACCAGAAATCCTACACATTTAGACTAGATGCAAGGATGAACGGAGCCTCGAGTCTACATGACAGCACAGCTAGAGGCCGTGTCTTCCTGCGTGGAGGGCGGCCTCAAAGGCGTGTTCAGCACCAGCGGCTCCGGCATGGTCGGGGGCGAGTCCTTCCTCGCCACTTGTTTGGCGGCCTCTTGAGCCTTCTGCGGAGGAGGCGACTTCGCTTCCTGCGGCTGCTTGGCTTCCACGTTGAGCGAGCCCGTGCTCGGCGAACGTACGCGCGGCTTCACCATCGACGTGCGTCGCTCGCGTGCGTTGATTATCGACGTCAAGAACGGAATTTGGTTGCTGATCGCGAGCATAAACGGCCTGTAGCCGACGCTGAAAATGAGTGGAGTCGTCGTGAAAATCGGCGGAAGGCTCCGGGCGAGCGACCAAGCGACTAAGCAGCGGACATACCAGTCGCTGTCGCTCCAGGCCAGCAGGTCCTGCAGGGCGGAGCGCAGCCTCCTGGCGGCGGACAGGCTGACGTCGGGCGAGCGCGCGGCGTTGGTGCAGCGCAGCACGGCCAGCGCGTCGCGCAGCGCCACGGCCACCACCAGCGCCCACTCCACGCAGCTGGCCTCCGTGCTCAGCTGCAGGAAGTAGCGCAGCTGCACGTGCGCCGTGTGGTCGCCGCGGTCGGCCTGGTGCTGGTGCAGCCGCTCCATGAGCGCGGCGTAGCGCCGCTCCTCGCCCTCCGCCTCGCCCCACGCCACGCCCCCGCCCTCGGCCACGCTGCCCTCGCCGTCGTCGCCCGTCGAGCTGACGGGCCCGGGCGAGCGACACGCCGGGGCGCCGGCCAGCGGGAGCGCGGCCTTCAGCGACAGGCTCATGTAGCCGCTGTCGCCGCACTGGCTGCCGCACTCGGCCGACAGGCTGGACGTGCCTGCGAAGCGGCGGGATCAGTGGCGGGCAAGGCGGGCACCCTCGCTAGCGAAGGAGGCACTCACTGGGCGCGACGCTGGTCTTCCGGGGCGCGTGGCGGTCGTCGCCGGGCGCGGGGTAGGGCCAGGCGAAGTCGGCGTGCAGCCGCTGCAGGCAGAGCACGGCGTCGTCGACGCGCGCCGCCCTCTCCCTCTCGCCGGCCAGCCAGCCCACCAGGTGCAGGTCGAGCGCGGCCGCCAGCTTGCCCAGGGCGACGAGCCTCGCCGTCGACAGCAGGTGGCGCGCGTGGCGCTGGATCATCATGTCGATGAAGAACTCCTCGGCGGTGCCGTTGTACGTTTCCCTGCGTGGATGAGCGCTTAGACAAGTCACCCCGCAAAGGCTGAGGGATCGGCTAGCATGGTGCTTACCGGTCGGCCCGGGCGGGCACGGACTTCTTCCTCTTGACGGCGGCCGCGGCAGTGCGGCGCGCGGGGGGCGGCGCGGGGGGTGCGGCGTGTCCGGGGGGCGAGGGCTCGCGGGGGGGCGCCGTCGTGCTGAAGCTGCGCCCGCGTCCGCCCGACAGCTGCGACCACAAGTCATGAGGGACCGGAAGCGTGTTTTAGGGCGGAAAACTGCACGGTTTGTACCTGCATGGTTCCCAGTATGACGGACAAATCCTCAGCGTTGGGGCTGACGGTTTGAGATTGCACCACTTGGCCGTACTTCGTCTGCACGTTCACCGAGTTGCGAGGGGAGTCTACGTCGTTTGGATCTGAAAGTGACTTACTCTTTATCGACTACTTTACAAGAACAATGGAACAGAAAGATGGTGATATCAATACCTATAGCTCTGAGGAAGCGCACGAGATCCCTCGCAAGGTCCCAGCGCTCGCTCTGCAAGGCCGTGTCCAGCAGCTGAGTGGCGAGCTGCCGGCTCACTGCGGAACTCTCCAGGTTCTGTCAGGTGTAAATAATAGTATTATGTGTTCATCAAATGTTAACTATTTAAAAACTTTTATTTGAATGTCAAACGTACCGGCATTCGCTGAAATGCAATCAATATAGACATTATAAACGAAAAAGTTGCAGCTGTTCTTATTAATAAATAAACAATTTATTGGACCCGAATGACTAGCATTTACTTTTGTAAACAGACATAAGAGAACTGAAATTTCGATTATTTTCTCATCGTGCCTGGAGAGTACTGCACGGCAAGTGGCCAATGCGAGAGTTACCTGTAATATAATCAAGTATGACGCAGCCGTATCCAGCATCTTCTTTTGCAGGCACTCCTGGAAGAGCTCCTTGGGCTTCCCGGCCGCTGAAAAGAGATATGCCCACAGCGCTATCTCTGTCTTCCTTGCACATTGCACTATCGTCTGGAGACATTTAAGGCTTCGACTCAATATCTTTAAAGAATTCATTTAGTATTTGCACATGTATAAGCCAGAATTACCTGAAGATAAACAGGAAATTCGTGAACAAATTCTATGACGCTGGGCAGCTGGGCGTCGGGAATCGGCTCCTTGCTGGTTGCCTCTTCCTCTAGAACCTAAGCATTTAAACACTAGTTAACGTATAAAAGAAACAAACACTTGAGTTAGTTGCATTAATAAGGGCGTTTGAGTGGAATAAATTATTAATTAAACACGCAATTGGCATGCAAATTGCAGTACCGCGAGACCCAGTTGTGTTATTACAATATTGCTTGGATTTGGCAATTTGAATTTACATCAAAAGTGAACGAGGCTCACCTCGTGCAGCAGCAGCTCTAGCGAGTGCGGGAAGTAAGGCAGCTGCGAGCAAGAGCGCGCTATCTCCCAGGCGTGGTAGCCAAGGTTACGGCGAAGAAGCTGCCGCAGTATTTGATGCAGGTACACCTGACTCTGCCATCACCACGACTCATCAAAAATCCATTCGGAACATAATAAAACACGGACCATTTTAGAAATAGTTACAGTTGCACATTACATTGCTAATATATCTTGTTGCTTGTCGAGACAGATTCACAAAGCTCTTACCGTTCTATTGATGACGCAGAATGGCAACGAAAACACAGAGTTCGAATCTGACGCGTAGAGGGTGGTGTCATTTTCAGCACCCAACAAGATCGCGTCGTCGAAAAGAATTGCTGAAAGGGAAAGTTACGCATCAGTTGGACTATAAGGAATGTATAATTCAATTTGAACCGTCCCACTCACTCAACGGGTAAATGTTCAAGTGGAACGGCAGCATGATCCTCTTGGCCATGAAGGTGTGCCTGGATGGGTCCTGTCTCCGGGTAGCCTCTCTCGGCAGTAAGGGCAACCACACTCGGGCACCGAGAGCTCCGCACCACAGCCAAAGGGCGCGAGACAACTGCGTCTGCGCACCATTGCTCTTACCAGACGACCATACACTTTCAACACACGACGCCAGCACCGTTGCTGGGAGGCAGCTGTATGCCTGTACAAAAAAACAGCACTTGACTTTGCGACGCAAGTTGATGGTGGAGGTTAATAAAAAAAAACAGTTTATGCAATATTTGAGAAATCTTCTATATACTTATAGTTAATACGAATCGGTAATAATACATGATTAACGATCATTATTAGAACACTTTCAGTTCTTAATGAATCATTAAAAATGGAAATTATACGTATTAAATATAATTCATCAACTTATTTTTACGTTTTAATTTCAAGTTCACTAACAGATGTGCCGTATGAACGGAAGATTGAACAATATTACACAAATTACGTAAGCCGAAGTCGCTATTATGTTATTGACCGACCGACGCATCCGTCGCGTGCGAACGCTCCGTTCAGTCAGTTCAACGTCTCGAGTAAAGAACTCGGCAAACGTCTATGCTGAATAACAGTAATCAGAGCAAGTCATATTCGCTCGAAAACATTGCGTCAACGCCGTCACGCTCCATAGGCTCATAACCCATATCTATTGATTTAATCACAAGGAAAATATATTATAAAATCATACAATGCTAATTATGTACAAAAATGTTATAATAATTATAACAGCGGCATCGGGCCTACTGCGTTATTTAAACTGGCCCAATTCGTCCGGATCACTTATTCGAATAAGCGTTTTCACCGACTGAAGGTTCTATGAAAATGAGGATGCCTGATGCAACCCCCAGCGATTGTTGTTAGCAGCCAAGTGCATGCATGAAACGCTCGACATCCGGCAGACAAGCCAATGAAGGTCTAGCAAGCCTATAAATGGGCAGCGTTGCTCTCTGCGAAACCAGTACGCTTTGACGCCAAGTGACCAGTACTCGGCAATCATGAACAGTCACATTGTTGCGGTCAGTGCCTTGCCCTTACATGTGTAGCATATCTCCTTAACTCTTTTTTAACATTAAAAAACATTGCAGATATCGTGCCTTCTGGCTTTATCGGGTCCAGCACGAGCGTATGCACCAGAAGGATTAGTTTACGCGCCGGGGCACGCTTCAGCGGATTACTATGTAAAGGATTCGGTTGCAAATGCCGTAGCATTCCAAGTGGCTTTTACTAAATGATAAAACTTTTCAGGCCTACCCAAGCTATGCGTTCGAGTACGCGGTAAGGGATCCTCACACTGGTGACAATAAAGCACAATGGGAAAAGCGCGACGGCGATGTAGTAACCGGTAATTCTTATGATCATGTGATACTTTGATAAATTTACAAATTACGACATTTACATTTTTTGTTCAAGGCGCATACTCGTTGGTGGAGCCAGATGGCAGCATTCGTGTAGTGGAATACCGAGCCGACGACAAATCTGGTTTCAACGCTGTCGTTAAACGAATCGGGCCTAACCTACATCCAGCGTCACAACCGATTTACAAAGCACCAATCCCAACGTTAGGCCATGCGGCGGCTCCCGTTATCGTCGGCCCAGTTGCTGGCATCGGTGGACTTGCGAGCGCTCCATATTACAGTAAACCTTACAGTTCTGGAGCGGTTTCTTCTGCTTCAATTTACAAATCGGCTAGCCCAGCGATCGTGAAGGAAGTTCTCCCAATCCCACCCGAAGTTCCGGCCTCGATTTACCCAGCCGCCGCTCCAATTCTGCCTGAGCCTCTTCCTGCACCTCTGCCGGCGCCGTTGCCTGTGCCAATCCCTCTGCCATCCCTACACCCCGCCCCGTACATTCCTCGACCACAAATCCCCATTCCCGAACCGATACCGTACAGTAACCTTGGAGGATACGACTCTCTAGGCTCGAACTACTTGTATTCCTCACCACTAAGCTACCACTAGTGCTGGGAGTGCTGATTTTAAATTCCGCTTACCATTACTGGCAAACCTTCGTTCTAAGATTGCTTGTTTTAATAAACTTAATCTAAGGTATTTATATTTTTAATCTATGAATAAAATACTATCCCCAAAGGTCGAGTTATGGGTCGTTTTATTTAACCCTTATCGTGCTGCTTATTTAGAAACAAAAAGACTGATTGCATAAGAATGCTTGTAATACATTTTTTCATCTGAATATTACATCGGGGATGAATATGAAATACGTACACGTAACTACACATGTTCAAAACCAGTATACCACCGCATCACACATAACATTCGGCGTGGTATATTTGTGTTTATAAAAAGCCCACACACAGATAATGAAACATTTAACAATTTGACCACGACCAGCGTGCAATATGCGTCGGCTGCTTTGGGTAATTTGTACATTAACATTGATTATACATTTCTGAGACTAGTTCAGCTGTGGACACGTTGAGTAAAGCTCTATTCTGCTGAAATAGAATGAAAAGGGAAATTAAGTAACGTAATTTTAATTTCAGATTCAAAGCATTTTAATCGTAAAGCTTATAGGGACTGTTAGTGGTAGTCCGCTAGCAACAATTCAATCTGCAACAGATCATGCAATTCTGCCAATTACCACAATCGAGAAAGCTGTAAGTAGAACGAAGACTATGTACTGTCATAAGATTTTAGCTGGTAAAGCCTTTCTACCGTAGGCAAACGAATCGTAGATCAAGATGGCACAGCAAGGCAAGGCTTACGCATTCTCATCACTGTTTTCAAATTACAGGATATCCACCCCCAATATGCCTTTAACTACGCAGTCTACGATCCTCACACAAACGACAAAAAAGCTCACTGGGAAACAAGAAACGGCGACGAGGTAAACGGCGCTTACTCGCTCCAGGAACCAGACGGCTCAATCAGAATTGTGGAATATAACGCCAACGATGCAAAGGGTTTCACCGCGGTGGTGAAAAGAATAGGGGACAGCGTACATCCAACGACAATTGTTCAAAATGTTCCGTTAATTCTCAATCCAGTTGTACCTCATATAACGGAGCAAACAGTTCACCCACTGCCCATACCCATCCCGTTGCCCCCCACCCCATCGGTTAATATAGAAATACCACAACAAGTGCATCTACAACCTCAACTCGAGATACAAGAGACAGGCCATAATATTGAGGATCCGTCGTTGTCGTATGGATTAGGGGCAGCAGCATTGCCAGTTGGTGTTTCCAAGGTGGTTTTCGAAAGAGGAAGCCACCCTTGGGACCCCATCACGGGGACCTATGGTGGTTGGCGACCCTTACATGTACCAAAGGGTGTTCAGGCCACCCTAATTACGCGTAAATATGTTAATGGGAACCTCCACAAGGTAATCGCCGGACCCATTCCTTTGTTCGGAAAAACGCTTATTATTAGAAAAACACACCTATAAATGTTTTTTTTAAATATAATTTAGTAAAAAAGTACATTGAAATTTAATGTCGACACTTAGAATGTTCGTTTTTGTGAGCCTGGTAGAAATGAAAATAAAGTGATACAAAACGACAAACTTTTTTATTACCTTAAAAAAAACCCTGATTTTATACCTATGATATTACCTGATAATGTTTCATGACATTTTGGATCACACGTGTATCGAACGGCTCGTCTATTCTATATACTATTTTAGAAATAATTCAATTAAACCTTTTATAATAATATAATGCCTTTTTCTAAAACGCCTATCGATGTACAAAAATACTGATCAATTGACAAATCATTAGCCAAGTTTAAATTTCTATAGATATGATTGCTGTCTTACATTGATGAACATGTTGATGTGATGTTAGAAGACATGTCGAACTTGCAACGGAAATAAACAAGAAAGCGCCTTTTTGTAAACGACAAAAAAATACGATATTTTCAGCGTTTTAAGCCATATTGCTGAAAGTAAAACGCAGATAAAAACCGTTTTAGTCTAATCGACGATCCAGTCCGTCTAGGTATGACATCTAAGTTGAGAGAATCAGTTGATCATAACATTGACATTGCTTCTTGTCCGTTAGTAGTTTTGATTTCATAAAACCACGATATCTTTTAGTTGAAAACAATTCATTCACAAACGGAGGAAGTATGAAAAACGTTGTTAATTAATGAACCGTGAAGTTGAATTTCTTTACACTGTACATAAGTATATCACTCGTTTCTAGAATGGAATCGGTAAATAAGTGTTAAGCTGGCTTTGATTTAGTTTAAATTTCAATTAAGGGAAATTCGTAGTGTCTTAGGTTCCGATAGATAATAAATATCAACCGCAAAATGTTGACCCTAAGCAACTCACTCGGGTATCTATTAAATTTAATATAAGTATTTTATGGGAAAGATTTTTTATACTGCTCTTCTAGTCTGTTTAGACATAGCTAAAACAATACATAGCTTTCTTCTATTAAACAGAAATAGACCACGACGTTATCCTAAACCGAGGAGTAAATATTTTATGCGAGTTCTAGTGATTTCTGTTGCGGGAACGTCGAAATGAATATTCAAAAAGTGAGTTATGAAAAAAGTAAAAATATTCAATTATGCCTACGTTCACACTTTTCTAGGACGCGTGAACAAGTTATGTTCATTAGGAGGCGAAACAGAGCAGTCGGACCAGTGAAAAACTGAAGACAATTGATCCGGAAAGGCTTGACAGAACCGGGCTACCAATTAGTGTTAGTATAAATAAGCATGTTCTTGTTGACAAAGGCACAGTGCACTTCGTTTGCTCTTTGGGACACATTGTCAGCAACATGAACTCGTATTTGGTGGTAAATGTCCTTCCTTATTCGAAGCTCTTTCAATTCCAATAGCGAAGGAAACTAAGTTGTACCATAACTACGCGTATTAATTAAGATTTCGTGTGCAGGTACCCTGCTTCTTGGCGATTGTAGCGGCGGCATTCGCCAACCCGCATGGACTGGGCCTAATTCCCGTTCACTCTGTAGAGAGCATTGTGAGTACTATTACCAGACGATTTAACCAATTCTAACCTTAGACAGTGCTAAAACAAAGATTCCTTACAGCCTAACCCCAACTACAGTTTCAATTACGCTGTCAACGATCCATCAACCGGCGACAACAAAGCGCAGTGGGAAACACGTAATGGTGATCAGGTCCGCGGAGCATACTCGCTCGTGGAGCCCGATGGCAACGTACGCGTTGTCGAGTACACGGCTGACTCTCTGAGGGGCTTCAACGCGGTGGTCAGGAAATCCGGACCCAACATTCAATCGGTAGCCGTCGCCTCCCCGGCGATCGTTCAAGCTCCCGCCATTGTGGAGCCGGCGCCAGTGGTCGAGCACGTCGAGGAGGTGGCCCCCTTAGCGCAAATCTCACACGTGGAAGCTCCCATTTTGGACCACGGCCCAATCGTGGCCGCCGAAGCACCACTGCTGAACCACGGACCACTTTTGCCCGCTCATGGCCCGATTGCCCCAATCGCTCCATTAGATCACACTCTCCTAGCTCCAGCGCCGATTGCGCCTGCGCACCTTTGGAACTACCTGCCACTCATCCATTCGGCACCTGCGCCGCTAATTTCTGTTGCCGGGACATCGTACGGAAGAAACGGACACGTCGCACAGAGGTGGATAGCCGGGCCGTTGACCCACGGCCAGAGCCTCACGATAAGGACGAGGCATTAATTGTAGCATATAGGGCTAGATAGCGTATCCTATCCTACGTATAACTTCTCCGTGTATAGGTAACCCTTAGTTACTCACGGCTCTAGTGTGTTCTTGCGCACGAAGTGCGTGCAAAAATACACATAGGTCATAGAAGTTAAGCTGATCAAGTTGAACATTCCGAGCAATGAAGTGTATCTAATTTATTTTCTCATTAAGCGAATAAACTATTCCAATATCTGTGCGCCGTTTTATTTGACAGCGAAGAGGTTGGCAAACGATACTGCATGTTGCGTAAGCCACGACGCTCCGTTTAGAACGAGTATAATTTTCGTAATTAAAACGAACGCGCGGCCTATTAACGCACAATTATACAAGTGTAAAGCACCGCCGCGAAGCGTGATTTAAAACAACGATAATTGCTTTTAATTCTCGAGAAACACTTTTTGTAATCGCCTAGCACACGCAGTACTCACGGGATTGTTGTCCTCGTCGACGTCGTACTCCTCTCGCTGAACCATCATGAGCTTGCCACTGGCATTGATGACGAGCGAGTCGGGCGCGTGCGCGTCGCTGCGGTGCGCCGCGGGCGGCGGCTCCTGCAGGCGGCACAGCGACGCCGACACCACGCACGCCGGGTGCGCCAGCGCAGACACGTCCACGGCCTGCACGCAGCGCAGCTCCACGCCACCCGCTGCCAACCAGATAAACCAAACTTACAGCTACCTCACTGGTCACCTCGAAATGCCACTCAGCATATGTTAACCAACTATCCCACTTTACAAGAAGGAACTTACCGGTATCCAAGCCCAACTCGTAAATAGTCACCAACGCATCCGCGCCGAAGACCACCAGCTGATCGTGAAGCACGTCCAGGACGAACACTTGCGACTGCACTCGCACGATCTTAGCGAACCGGTTGTCGAGTTTCGCGTCGCGAGGGTAGAAGCGGATCTCGTCGTGGCCGTCGAGGATGCTGTAGCAGCCTTGGAAACAGAGAGAAGCCGCGTTAGACGGGAGACGCGGGCGAGAGACAGAAGACGGCGGGGAATGGCTGACCCGCGACGACGCAGTGGCGCCAGCACAGCAGGCCCCCGGCGACGGCGAAGGCCTTCTCCTGGGCCTCGTTGCCGAACAGCCTCCAGCGGCGCGCGGCGCGGCTGAACAGCGCCAGGCCGCTGCGCCCCGCCACGCACACGTCGTCGCCGCTCGCGTCCATGGCGCTGTACTGCGGAACAAGGCTGCTTCAGCGCTTCGCCCCTCGGCCGGCGTCGGCTCGTCGCGCTACTCACCCGCAGCGGCCAGTTGCTGGCGATGTAGGTCGCCGGCAGCTGCAGCACTATCCACTGCTTGCGGCACTCGTTGTCGTCCACGTACTCCTTGTACTTGGCGCTGCCGTCCGTCTCCGGGCCGCTCTCGTGGTAGGCCTCCGCCGAGGAGTCGATTATCGACATTTTGGTGCGTCTGGTCAGGTTGTCTTCCAGGTTTATGTACAGTTTATCGTCGGCTTGCAAGTAGAGGTGCCGCTGGTTGCTCTGCAATTACGACTTCATGAAATAAAGAAACAATAACAGCGGGGTGGCCGATGCTGGATAACTTACCATGCAGGGATTTACGGTGAGCGGGCTCTTCACGAAATCCATTTGTATGAGGTTGGACTTGGATTCTTCTTCCTTCACCATCCATAACTGATAACCCTCTGTCGCCCATTCCTGTTATTACATGACAACTGCACTTTAGCTTACCAAAACCGAATACGATACAATAATTGAAGGAGCACCGCACCTACATACCATGCTAGACACTACTAATGGGTTGTGCTTGGAAAGATCCTGGTTCAAGCCGTAATCCCAGGCCAGGGAACACATAAGAAGAGCACCGAAAGTACTCCACACTGATATTCCACCACCCTCCCAACTCACTGCTACAGCCCGGCCATCACCTGTCCACCTACACATTTATATTTATTTAAAATTCAGTATTTACTAACATTTATACTTGGAAAAGACCAATTAGTTCCCAGAAAGAATGTGAATTCTTTATTAATTGGGAATAACATAATTTTGTTGATAAAATAAAGTTGACTTTTATAGACTTATTAATGACAAATTTCTATTGAATTTAGTGTACATTTACCTCATACATTTTACAGGCCCTGGGTCTCCAGGAAAATCCTTAGAACTCAGCACCATTGTGTGGGAGAGTTCAAGACCACCCGTTACTTCATCTATCGTGAAAACATCCACCTGTGAACTAATTTACTTTTATTATTATGGGTTAATGGGTTAAATTTAAATCAGGCACAGTTTATATTAGTTTACAAGTATCCGTCCACCATTTCCAATTTAATCTGGATGAAATAAACAAGTGTGCTTATGACCACACGACGGAATCGCTCCATCTGTATTTATAAATATGTGTGTGTACTATATGCACACATACACATTAATTTCTACAAATATTTAAATTTAATGTTTTGATTGGTAAATTCATATTTTCATATTTTAAATTCATTACTAGATACATCAGAGAAAGGGAAAAAGAGTATGCGCGCGCGCACTGCTTTCTCTTTCTTATATCCCCCACTCAACGCTTACGTCACTCGCTCGCCAGCTTACTCCAGAAGTTAAGCTTGCATAAAGATTTTCACTTGAAAAATAAAATAATTGAATAGGTAAACTTAAACAAATGCATACTTCCTTCTTCCAATAGCAATTAGCCTGAACTTATGATTTACTCTTGCACAGGTAGCATCATCAATGCCTTGCGCCCAAATACCTTGGACTGCCTGGAATTTAAAAATATTTTATGTAAAAAGCAGGCTAACCTAACCAATTCTTAATACTAGCATAATTGAGTAGTACATACACTATAACTATTTATAGAAATATGGTCCTAGCTGTGTCTTTTCCATTCTATAGAAAATTCATAAAACACTAGCAAGCAATTGTAATTTATGTAACTGGCCAATGAAATAGTTTTTTAACGCCTTACCCTTAGATCTCTCTCCAAATTAATCTGAGGTAAAATATTTAAAAAAAGCTTATTAATTTAGAAGGCAGTGCAAGATAATAAAATGTTAAGTAGTAATTCCTTAGTCTAGATACTGACTTATAAATTATCATACTAACAAGTTTTATGATATAGCTATACTAATTGTAACATATACCAGTAAGCACCCAATGTGCTTATTACAATGAATAATTCAATTTTACTCACATTAGGATCAAATTTTAGATTAGGTGCAGTCAAATATGCAGCACGGCCATCATTCAATGTTATACCAAATCCACACACTAAAGGTGAATATTCAATGTCATTTACATGTGTATTATCTTCTAAAATTGGTTCAGCTGGAAATTTTATAAAAATTGTCACTCAATGAATCAAAATATAACAAACCTTTTTTAATTTAATCAAATTTTGCTTCAGTCAGTGTGTTGAAATTTAAATACAGATGTTACAGATACTTTAATGCTCCATTATTATCTTTATTGTAGTTTAAATAAATAGAGTATCTAAAATAAATTTTACCTTTTGAAACTTGCTGGTTTATAGAGAATGGTATTCTCCCTAAGTCAAGGCAGTAATCTCTATTCTGTGAGCCATCCCAACGATATCGCAATAAATGTGCTCGAGTTGTACACACAAGTATCTCAGTACCTGATATGCAGCACATACGTGTTATTTGACCATCCCATATTAAAACTTCTTTAAACTGTAACAGAGAGAGAAAACTTAACATTACCTTAAATTACATAAAGAGAAAATCTTTTAAACTGCCCAATATTAAAAGCTTGAACAAAACTATTTAACGAGCTTCATTAAAAAACTAATAGATTGTCATTGAGGATGTGGACACACACTATATATAATTTTAGGACGATAAAAGGTTCTGAAGACTGAACACCTAATAGTATTAATAAATGAAGGATGATTTATAATACTATCAAGTGAAACAAATCTAGAAAATAAGAAGTAATAACATAAAATATTATTACCAATGTTATCTTTAGAGATGGTATGACTTCTTTTACAAATAATTCTGCTGAGTCTCGTCGCAAACTTGCAGTAGGTGGATCAAACTGTTGATATGCAGGTTGGTCGCCTTGTACCTCAACATTATATAAAATCAAATGGCCCTCTGATGTCTAAAAAATTCACTAAATTAAAAACACAAAGTTTAATAACAATCAAACTAAAGTAAAAAAAAAATCAAACCGAAATGCATATCATTGATGAATCTGGCTTCCATTCAATTCCAACATTAATTCCAAGTCTTTGTACAGATTCAGAATTTCTTTTATGATATACTATGGATACACTAGGCTGTAACCAAAACTTTATTAATAAATACTATACTCTAGGTTATTATAACTAACAAATCTAGTTTTAATTTACCTTGCAAAACCACACCACGAAAACATCATCACTTAGTGAAGCAAACAATATTTTATCTCGATTTGATACAATTTGTTTATAAGCCTGAAACTCTACACCTACATTTCTTAAAACTTTTGGCCATCCTATGGGGAAATACATGTTGAAATAACATTTATGTTATTGCGAATCTATTCTTCTTTTTACAGATTTAGGTATACCAAACCCTTGAACCTCACACGCTTATCATTTTATTTATATCCATCAGTCATGAAACATTTTTTTGTGAAATACATACACTGACAATAATAAGAATTTATTGCTAAACAATTTACGTATATTTACTGCCATTATTCCATGACTATGGCTATGACATGGCTTTATGTAAAAATCGAAACTTTAACAGATTTAAAAATTATTTGCGTTTTGTTGTTGTACAAGTTACAACTACATAATTAGGATTTACGTTTTATACGTGTCAAATAAATGTCAATTGCCATAAATGAATGGTTTTTTTGAGGTTTTTGTAACCTGGTAACGGGACCGTAAAGCCAAGTCATATTATATCCATGCTACTTGGAATATAAGTATAATTATTTCCACTGTATTTTCGTCGTATAATATATAACACACTATAACATTTTATCTTTTAGCAATTTAAAGCAGCGGGAGGTATCACTAACTTTTATTATTTCACTTGTCAACATTATGAAGCTTTGTTTGAGTTCAGAAATGTATTGGAATACGGACTCTTTGGAATTTTTTAATCATGTGTTTGTATAAGAAAAGCTATGGGTGTAAACTGTAACTATATATACGTAATATTGGACGTATTCACGTAGTTCACACAATGTTCTTACTGTATATTATGGCAACTGACTGAGTACTGTGTACTTTGCCTTTATCTGTGTTTGTTTGGTTGATGGTGGTTTGTTATACAGTATCAAAGAGTAATACAGTATACAGCAAGTGTATTTTCATTTAGCAGGTTGCGTTAAAATTTTGTTCACAATTATTTGAACTCAGTTTAAGTCTTCGTTATGATAGGATATCAAATTTAATTTCAATTAGACTGTATTCTATGACTCTTAGATCAACGCCGCAAGATCCGCCGAGTATTGATACTTAAATCAACGGTGGGAGACCGCTGTGTAAAAACAAATTATTGTACACTTAACTTATAGCCCATATAATTTTTACAGCTATGAAAATAGATATCTGTTTGTTCAAAGTGTAACATAAAAATGTCTGAAGAAGTTAATATCAATACAAAGCATTTAACAACCACCGAAGACGAGTTTGAAAATTTTCAAGCAAATTATGAAGAAGAAGAAGAATACATTACTTTGTCAGATCTAGTATCTCCTCAAGATGATGTAAACGTGGTGTTGCCGGGATCAGTCCTAGAAAATAGTGACCTGGGTGAAAATTTACCATATGAACAAAATGTTGTCTATGACGATGTAGGGCTTTCAGCAGATAATATTGAAATTGCGGCAGAAATTGATAGAAACTCGCTCCTACACCATAATGAAACAAATCAGCATACAGAAAATAGTGAAAGCATTAGTTTTATTAGAAACTGTTCCCAAGATCATGCTGTGTCTAAACTAAAGACCAAAGGAAGAGGTCAGAAATGTAAATCTGAATTCAATATAAGGACTGTGAGTACAGCAAAATATGTTTCTAAAAGAGGTCGCGGAAGAGGTAGAGGAGGGTTACAAGGAAGAGGTAGAGGAGGACTGCGAGGAAGAGGTAGGGGAGGCTCACGAGGAAGAGGTAAAAAAAAATCAAATTTTGAGAGTCTAATGAAAGCTGATGATAGCCCTTCATCAAGTAGTAATGAATCTCTTACCAAAAATAGACCTCATATCACTTCACAGAAATCAAAAAGAGGGAGAAAAAATTTTGACAAAGCCAAGTCAGAAGAAACTTCTTCTCAACTTGATCTTGACAAAGCTGATGATGTTACTTCAACTATGAATGACTTAGGTAAAGACAAAAGGTCGCATAGAGGAAGATCAAAAACAAGTATTGAACATGTAACCCCCACTTCAGTTAATGAGTCAAAAAATTGTAATGATTCACCAAAAAATAATGTAAAGGTAAACAAACAAAATAAGAAAGGACGTAAAGCAAAGTCCAGACATAACACTTATGAAAAAGAACTTATGACTTCAGAAATAAATGTTGATAATGATTCTATTGAAGCTGAAACATTGATCAACCAAGATGAAAATATAGATTTACAAAACGATATTATTGATTCAAGTTCAAAAAATAGCAAAATTGATGAAGAAAATGATTATGACAATATTTGTTTAAGTACACTTAAGTCTCGGCTTAACAAAGTAGTCTGTAATATTGAGAGTAAAAATGTTACTGATGAAAATATCTTACAGAGTGAAGAATCTTGTAAGATTGATTCTAAAAATCCTCTAACAGAAACCTGTCAGAGTGAACTTAGTAATGCTGTAAAGTTACAAAATTGTGAAGCAAGTGGGAGTGATAAAATAGACTTAGAAGAAGTAGCATCCTCTCAAATTACCATAGACTCTAAAAGACCTTCACGCAATCGGAATAAACCTGTTTTTAAATATGATGATTCTGGGTCTGAAGAAGAAGACCCTTTCGCCAATATAGAATTGTCAGATGATGAACCAAATAAGAAGAAAAAAGGTAAATATAATGATGATGATGATGAGTATAGACCAGGAAAGAGACAAACCAAAAATTCCTCTGATTCAGATGATTTTGACCATGAAGATGAAGCAAGATCTAGAAAGAGAAAGTTTAATATATTTGACAAAAGTGGAAAAATTAGAAGTCCTAAGAAAAAGCGAAGCCAAAAGATAAATAATACCATAGAGCATAAAGGGGAATCTCCAGGTATAATAGATATTGAAGATTCTTTAAAAAGTTCTGTAGTACTTAAAACCTCTCAAGATGGCATAACTGACTTTCTTGCAAAAAAAATTCAAGGCACAGATATTAAAATATTTAAAACCAAGCCTACAGTTATGTCACAAACAACCTTTGAAATTCCTGTCATAGATCCAAATGAACCTAAAAAGTGTGTTGAAACCTCTACGCAGACAAATAGTATTAACATCAAATCAGTTGGTGTTCAGACAGATACACAATATGAAATGGGCATGATGAAACAAGTCACATTATCACCTGTTCAAGCAGAAAAAGCCTGTGAGTTTTTAAAAAATATTGTAAGCACAACTGCTGAATTAGGGGAACTTATGACCCAAAAGTCTCAGGAGTTTATTGTTAAAAAAATTAATACCAATCATGTTACAGATACATTAAAAATGGATTATTGTGTTAAAAAATCCTTTCTGTTATTTAAACTTGCCAAACATAACCTGTTACAAATGGAAGAGGATTTAGAAAAGCAATATGAAGAGTTTTTAAAGACTAACGATCTTCTTCAGTACAGGGAGCAGAAAAAAGAAATTACTCCGAAACCTAAAGAAGACAGTGATTGTGAAATTGTTGAAGTGCCAGACTCTGAGACGATTACAACAAACTCTAAGGCAAAAGCTACATTTAATCCTAAAACTGTTTTTTTAAACAAGGAGCTATCCATAAAAATTGCAAAAAAAACACAAGATCAACCAAAAAAGCAGAAGGAAAAGTTGAATGCCAAAGGAAAGCATACTGTTTGGATAAATGATTCAATAATGGTGAAAAAAGTTAAACCTACTCAGTCTTTTTTAGCCCAGGACAGCCGAAACAAAAAACCACCTGACTATGTAACATTAGAAATGGTAAAAAAGTTTTTTGATAATTACAACAAAGAAAAGATACTGTCAATTTGTAAAAAAATAAACTCTGTGGAATGGCTGTCCTACCGTCAAGAAATAATATGTAATTATTTTACTAAGGATGCAAATAGTTTTGAGAGCACTAAAATCAATGAAGATGTATATTCTTCCATTTCAAACTATCAAATTGCTATGAATGATTTATTAACTACAGAGTCTGGTTTAACCAAAGCAAGGGGAAAAATTATCAATCCAAAATCTCTGTTAAGTATATGTTTAAAAAGTTTCCAGAACCAACCTTGTAAAGTAAACCCAAAAAAATTATTTACTCTATGTGTGGAACATTTTCAAAAAACACCTGAAACCCTCGGTCCTAAAAGTCTATTTTTGCTATGTGTAGAAAGTTTTCAAAAACCTTCCAATAGATTTAACTCAAAAAGTATATTAAAACTAGAAAAACATAATCCTAAATCCTTAGTTGCAATTTGTATTGAAGTTATTCAAATGAAAATGTTAAATGAAAATACAAGCTGTGTAAATGAAATGAATACATTTGGTATGAAACAAGATAATGGTTCTTGTTCTTCTATGGCAACAATACTTCAAAAAAAAGAAGTGAAATCTCTCAAGTTCCTATGTTTTAGGAAATTGAGAAAGCTAATGATAAATTACAATCCCAGAAACATTGAACCTATGCAAGGTTTGAAGGATGTTGCATTTGAAGACATCTCACATAAATCGGGTGTTAAATGTTTGTCTACATTGTGTTTTATGAAAATACAAGATCACTTTCTACCTGACAATGTATGCAACTGTGTGAATTCATTATCATTTAGAAGTTTGCAAGTTATAAATCAAATATTAACAAGTCATCATGATACTAGTCAAAATGTAGAAACAAGAGAAATAGACAGAACGGACGAGACATTAGTTACCCTAAATGAACCAGTATCATTGACTATGAATAATGAAAATACACAGGTCACTCATACAGACTTGTCATGTTTAAAACAGCATTGTTTGGACTCACTAAAGGTAGATAACAATGAGGATGATAGTGATGATCATGATTATTCTTACCTGGATTATCATTCCGAATCTAATTATGCAGATCAACCTACTGAAGAAACTAGTTGGGTGTCCAAAGTACAATTGCAAGACTTACATTCTGGTGCCCAGTCTTCGTTTCAAAGTGATGACCATGAAGAAAGTAACATAGATATTAATGATTCAAATGATTGCAGACTGCAACAAATAAAACTGGAACCTCTTGATGTAACAGAAACAACAACTGGTTTAGAGGCTGTCAAATTGGAACCAATTGATGCACCTGACAAAGATGAAGGCATTGTTCCATCCACTAGCTTCCTAACTAAAGAAGAGTATATTGAACATTTATCAGAAGAAAGCAGACAGCAAGATACCAGAGCGTTTCTGAGCACATATGATGTTGATCAATTTGAGTCATTTATGCAATCAAATAAGATGATAAAAGATATAAATACAAATTATTTTATATCACAAAGTGATATCTTTAGCCAGAGGTCTCAGAGAATTCGTCGACAATATGATCCAGATTCTGATGAAGAAAATATAAATTCTGTAGACAGTATGGGCTTGTTAGTGCCCCAAAATATAGAACAAGCAAAGGACGATTTGTTAGAAAATAGTTCTGACGATGGCGAAAAGCAGACTGAAAAGTCAGTAAAAAAAAAGACAGGTTGTCCCAAATCAGGAAAAAAGAATACCAAAGAAATAGCAACTACCAAGCCAAAGCAATTCATGGGAAGTGATGTGGAGATTCTTACTAGAAAAATGAGAGTACGGATAAGACAAGAGGAAAAAAGGCATCGAAATTCTAACTCAGACACTGATACACCTATTTTAACAAGAAAAAAAAGGCAGTTTGATTTATCCGAAGAAGCAAAGCGCAATAAAAATACCGCTGAGAATATATCTAAACCATCTACATCTGATGCGCTTCCGGACAAGGAAATTCAATGTAATGATGTGGATTCAACTGAAACCATAACCGCAGATACGTCTAAAAAATCCCGGATAGCTAAAAAGTTGCAAGGGAATAGTGAAATTATTCAAGAGAATTTCCCCTCTGAACTATTAGAATGTGAACCAGATATTTCAATCGGAAACAATAATATTTATTCTGCAAAACACATCGAAACAAATAAAAACGAGACTCATATTACATATGAGGAACTAAAATATGTTGAACGGAATGGTTGGAAATGTTACAATATAGATAGTAAAGATTGTAAACTTTACGATGAGGTCTCAATTGTATTACAAAAGCTCCCCGAGTCCTTTATTGAGACATATAACAGATTTCAAGGAATTAATGACAAAAGTTTTGACGATACGGAAGTTGATAGGTATATTTAATACATACATAGGAGGGTATTATATATTTAAAATAAATGACTGATATTATTATTGTTTCAGACTAATAAATTTAAATTCATTACATCGTAATCTATCTAAAGATAAAGATCGTGGCAAAATCAAAGAAAAGCGTGACTTAAGAAGGACCAATAAAGTGGCTACTGATGGAGACCGCAATGAAAATAACGAGGAAAGTGACAATTTTGCCGAACTCACTCCTTCTGAAGATGAAAATGAACAAACCGAAGGAGACTTGGCAGTGAGTAATTTTGATTTTGGCTAACTATTAAACTTTGCGCAAATAATTTATATATTTTGATCACTTGATCAAATGTACTTACATTCGATCCTATCAGCCCGATCAAAAAGTAAATATAATTAATAATGCTAATCTGACTTCTCTGATCTAATTTGACTTTTGTACCTGCTTTTGACGTGCCATTTATACTTGACTAGAACTTAGTATTTTTGTATATCAACTAGTTAAGCCTTAGCCCTAGCATAGCCTTAAAGGAGAAATGGTTTACCCAATACTATTCGAAATAAGTCGTTCCTCCAAACAAACCGTTAAGATTATAATACTTGTATCGATAAAGTAACTGAAATTATTTGCAGGGGACACCAGATACAGATAACAGCCTGGCAAAGGCTCTTCTTTTGGGCGACAATGACAGTGACTCGGAGCAAGTCATTAAATGCAATGATTGTATTGGAGTGAAGCACGAACCAGGAACTTTGCAAGAAACGAAAACAAAGTCAAAATCCAAAAGCAAATTTACCAAGACTGCAGACGGATCAGACGTCATGCTAACAGCAGATATTATGATGAATAAGGAATTGTCTTTACTACACACCCCGGTTGCCCTCAAGGAGGAAGAGCCGCCGACGGATTCAAAGGACATCGCCAAAACGAGGAGCTCGTCTGTGAGTATGGCGACATATTTTACATCAGAATTGTTATTATTAATTTTGTGTGCACTCTGAACAGAGCTTTAAAGATGAATATTTGATTTTAGAGAATTGGCGTGAAGAAACTGCGACAAGTTGCTGACAAAGATGACGACGACTCCTCTTCAGAAGAAGAAAAACAGTGGGTTAGCACGAAAGAGAAAATGCTCAAACGAATGGAAAAAAAGCTGGAAGTTACTCAGTAAGTTGATGTCTATATACATTAATTATTCTCACCAATACAAAATTTTTACCAAGTTTAATTTGAATGACCTTAGCGAGGACGAGGCTAAAGGGGCGAAACGCGTGAGCGAATTCATCGAGAAGTGCGGCGACGCAACAGAGATGCGCCCGAGGCCTATCAGGGGAAGGGGCAAGCGCTCTCGGAAGAAGTTGCTCGAGAAACGAAAGCAGTTGAAGTAAAAAGATTCTATTTCAGGTTGTTGTAAGTAGGTGAAGCTTCTGATAAACGCATCTGTGTCTTTGCAGAGTATTAGCTAAAGAACTGTTGATCGAATCCGGATCCGGCAAAAGATCCTCGCAAAATTATGGAAAGGGACGTCGTAATATTCGAAAGGTATGTTTTGGCTCTAAATGAATGAGTGTACGTGCTTTTGGTACCTTACTTACATCGTATCATGTCTCATCTGAAACAATTGTGACAGGTAATAGACAAGAAATCACTTCAGCGAGACACGGTGAGGGCGAACATGCAAGAGTTCGAAAGGAAACAGAGGCTCGCTCATCGCTTGCTTGAATTGGTGATTAATGTTTCTTCATATCTGCTCCGCTGTTCGGGTTTCCTGGTGTCACGAAATGTGTGAATTGCAGAGACAACGGCTGGGCTGCGAAGACGGCGTGAATGTGGTGGTGATTAACGGCGAGCTTTGTCTGCAGTACGACTTCGAGAAAAACGCGCCCGTCGCCAGCGTACACCCCTACTTCACCAGCGTCATGAAGGCCCACCAGGTTGGTTTTTAGGATTCCGTAGCCAAGGGATGAGAACTTTGTCACGAAGAGCTGCTTCCGACACGTCATGTTACAGTACGAAGGCGTGAAGTTCATGTGGGACGCTTGCTTCGAGACCGTGGAACAAGTGAGCAGTGGCCACCCCGGCAGTGGCTGCATCTTGGCGCATTGCATGGGGCTGGGGAAGACCCTGCAAGTGCTGGCTTTGCTTCACACGGTATGAAAATTGAGCATTTAACACCAGCAATTGGAAAACCATTCCAAGTTTCCACTTATTTTTCATTGAAATAATGAAGGTGCTCACTCACCCGATGCTAAACGTCCGTCGCGTGCTGGTTTGCTGTCCCTTGTCCACCGTCCTCAACTGGGTGGACGAGATTCATAAATGGATCGGTCCAGTCACTAACGACATTAAGGTACATTCTTATACATTGATTATTTACAATGATTCTGTGACGTTTAAAGTACAAATTCTTTTCCCAGCTTAAAAAATTGAGACGGAAACTGCAGGTAAGATTCATTCATTACAAAATTTCAGTTTTTTAACCATATTTTTCCAAGCATGGTTCGACCTTAAATGCCCCCTGTCATCTAAAGAACAGTTTCGTCGATAGGTCAACACTGGCGTCATCCAAAATGTGTATTCGACAGGTGTTCGAGTTGTCGAAGCTGAAGAAAACATACGAACGAGCCTACCAACTAGAAGACTGGTACAGTGGAGGCGGAATTTTCATCATTGGCTACGAATTGTTCCGAAACCTCACCACGCTGGACCCGGACATTGATGACGTCCGACCGACGATAATAAAGAAGATCCGGACGGCTCTGTTGGACCCAGGTCCTGACGTCGTCATATGCGACGAGGGTCATCTGCTGAAGAACGACAGCTCGATGCTAGCGGTGGCCATGAGTAGAGTGACTACTAACCGCCGGATAGTTTTGACCGGCACGCCCATGCAGAATAACCTCAGGGAGTACTACTGCATGGTTAACTTCGTCAAGCCACACCTTCTGGGGACCTACCATGAATTTTCAAACAGGTAAGGCAACGAATATAGCAATCCACCAAGATTGTGTGTCATGCTTCCCTCATATACATGTTTTTATTCCAGATTCGAGAACCCAATCATGAACGGCCAGCACCGAGATTCGAGAGAGGAAGACATAAGACTGATGAAGACCCGCACCCACATCCTGCACAAGGTGTTGGAAGGTTGTCTCCAGCGCCAGGAGGCCTCGGTGCTGTATCCCTACCTGCCCAAGAAGTACGAGTACACGGTGTTCATCCCCTTGACCAATTGTCAGCGGGACATGTACAAGCACTACCTGGAGACCTACGCCACCAAAGGCAAGCAGATGGTGCTCAAGGACTTCCACACGCTGCAGAAGATCTGGACGCATCCGCAGGTTTTGCACAACTTCCAGACCAAGTCGCGCGACGAGGAGAATAAGAAGATTAAAGGTATTCCTCATGAATGTCATGCAAGCTGATCATTAAGCTTGAGATGTGAAATCTTGATTGCTGTCTATTTTATCTCCATGTCAGTTAACCTTAGACTTAGCATGAGTTCGT
The DNA here is from genome assembly GCA_963693355.1 of Pontia daplidice. NCBI lineage: Eukaryota > Metazoa > Arthropoda > Insecta > Lepidoptera > Pieridae > Pontia > Pontia daplidice. The sequence continues at coordinate 7,479,053 of CAVNZL010000139.1, forward strand.
TTCCTGAAAATGAGGAAGAGCAGCAGTTGGTAGAAATACTGTCTTATACCTATTATTAGCATAAGAAGAAACTCGAATGACTTACAAAGTTGATTTGATCAATCTTCAGCGGAGAAACTGGAAGACGACCTGGCCCGCGAAGACATCGCGGCGCCAGAAGACGTGAAGCCGGCGCCCACCGAGGTGTGGTGGCTGCAGTACCTCGAAGGGGGCGACATGCTGCACTCGCTGCGCAGCTCCAACAAGTTCCAGGTCGTCTTCCACCTGCTGGACGAGTGCGTGGCCCTCGGGGACAAAGTGTGAGTCGCTTGCTCAACCTCAAAACAAATGATTTCGTCGAAACTAAAAAAGATTTTTATACGTCTGTCTATTTTTTCTTTAAACAGACTTATTTTCTCGACATCCTTATTCACGATGGATACGTTGGAGTACTTCCTGCGATCGATCAAGCAGTGGAGCTTGGGACAGGACTACTACCGGTTGGATGGCTCGGTGCCAGCGGAAGTGCGCCAGAAGTGGTGCAGGGAGTTCAACGCCCCACAAAATCATATGACCAAGTGAGTTCACGTCCGAGATAATATTACATTCCCGTTGCTCGCGCTGAACGTACAATAAGCCTTCGTCGATCGCAGGCTCTTCCTGATATCAACTCGCGCCGGGTGTCTCGGCCTGAACATGACTGCTGCGAACCGAGTGATCATTCTCGACACTTCCTGGAACCCAGCTCATGACATTCAGAGCATCTTCCGAGTTTACCGATTCGGGCAGAAGAAGGACTGCTTCATATATCGGCTCGTGGCTATGGTAATTGTTTTCGACGATAGTTATGCCACGCGGCACCGGCGGCGTTTCTAAACCGAGGGCGATTGTCGTCGAGCAGGGCACCATGGAGCAGAAGATGTACGAGCGCTCGGTGACGAAGCAGGCCGTGTCGTGCCGGGTGGTGGACGAGCAGCAGATCGACCGCCACTACAACTCGGCCGAGCTCACCGAGCTCTACAGGTAGGCGCCCCGCGCCCAGCGAGGCTCGCCGAGGCCCACTAACGCTGGCTGTCGTCCGCAGCTGGGACGAGGAGGGCTGGGGCGTACTGGCGGGCGTGGCGCCGGGCGTGCGCGACCCGGCGCTGCTGCGCGTGGCGGCCGCGGGCGCGCTGCACGCCGTGCGCGAGCACGACTCGCTGCTGCGCGGCTCCGAGCCCGCGCTGCCCGAGGACGAGCGCGCCGCCGCCTGGCAGCAGTTCCAGCTGGAGCACGCGGAAGGCCGTACGTATCGCGTGGCGGAGCAGCCCGCCCCCGCGACGCCTGCGTCTCACGGTTGGCTTTTGCAGATCGGGCTCACGTGGTCACGGTGGATGCGGCCCGCGAGGCCGACGCGAAGCCCTCGCTCGGCGTCGGCGAAGCTCTCGCCACGGCCAAAGCCAAGCGAGGCAGGAAGAAAGCGCTCGACGTTCCCGACGAGCCGGCCGAGCGAGACCCGCCCGCAGATGACGACGCGGAGAACGACTTGGTGAAAAAGATCATGAAGATCCTCATCTCTAACAGGTGCCACGGAATCGTCAAACTGGAAGAGCTGACCGCTCTCGTCGTCAACATAAAGAAACTCGTCATGTCGGGAATGAGCGGGGATGCTTCCGTCGATCCGGTGGCGGCGAGCATCGCGACGGTTATTCTCAAAGATCTGAGGTCCAGTTCAACTTCGACTCCCGCCGATGTCGTCGCAAGAGTTCAGGCGCCCGAAGATAGCCAAACATCGCCCGGCGTGGCGAGTGTCGGCTCCGATCCCACTTGTAACAAAAAGAAACGCACTCCGCGCCAGGCTGCCTTGCGAGCTGAACGAACCTTTGAAACGATCCAAGACGACCCCTCGAATCACGCCAAAGATAGCGAGTGGGATGCGAAAGACAAGTCCAAAAGGAAATCGAAATGCAAACAAAACGAGAGAGAAACGGTACCTTCGGACATGACTTGGTCCGTCGAATCGAGTATCGTGATCAGCGACGACGAAGTTGAGGCTACGCCCGTCCTGGAGCGGGAAAAAAAGAAATCATATTCAAATAGAAATAATAGAAAATCGAAAGAGCCGGACGAAGTAGTGCCGTTACACGCGTCTCTGTTGACGGACGATAACTTCATAAAGATCGTGGCCCACACCTACCTGAAGGGGAACCCGATGCTCGCGGAAGACGCGGCCCTCATGGCTGCCCGCTACAGCACCAGCAAAGCGCTCAAGGAGTTGCAGACTTCTGGAAAACCCATCACGAGCGGACCTATTTACGACATAGCCGTCACGGTATATCCATAGTACTATTTTTTATTTTTGTTTGTTTTTTTTTTGTTGACTGGTCTTAAATACTGAAAGCTCAAATAAATTAATCAACGAAACAACCCTTTGGATATGTAAAATGAAAACGTATTAAGCAGATAGACTCCATTTCAAAATTTTATTACACATTTTTTTATTGCAACTTTGAAAGTTAACAAAAGCTTTTCCATAGGTCCTAGGTACAATTCTCTTGCGGAAAATGCATGAACCTAACGCGATTTCTTCGAACAAAGAAATTGCATCCGCTGCTTCAAGCGCCACCAGCGACGCACAAGGAAAAGTAGAAGCAGCAAAAAATGTTAGCTTCGAGAGAGATGGTGTCGCTACAGCACAGATCTCAAACAATACTCAGCTCATAATAGAGGACGACGATGATCTACAAGTGGTGATTCCGAAAGAAGCGGTTCGCAAGAAAAAGCCCTTTGTAGGACCCAAGTCTCGTAAACTTCAGATGGAAAAATTGCAACCTGAAGCTAAGCAAAGTAGCGTGGAGAAGCCAACGAGCCCGCGGCTAGAAGCAAACAATGTCTTCCCCGTTGGCATGTAAGTGGCTGTCTCGTCACCGTCATTCTTGAAATTTCCACAGGTGATGTATTTCTGTTGTCAACATAACAACAAACGATTGCAGGTTCATTGGTCCCGGTAGTCCCGCTAAGAACTCTAGTCACGTCGAAGAGTGTATTTTGCCTGACGACGACGACGACGTCATCGTTGCACCGATTCGCCAACCATCTCCGACTCCAAAATATCCCTCCCAAACCGCGTTTCAAGGCCCTCCTATCCAACCACTAACACCCGCCCGAACATCTGCCCGTAAAAAAGATGCTCCCGTGACGTCCAGCTGCATCCCAAACAGAGCTGTCGCCGAAAAAGTGGTGCCGCTTGTGGGTAGGACAGGGTCGGATCCTAAGGGTAAAACAGCAAAGTCAGTTAGTGGAAGCAGTGCAGCTGGGTCGGAGCCCATTTGCCTTTCGGACAGCGACGAAGAACCCGTCGCCAACCCTCAGCAGCCGGCCTTCTCGGGCACAACCCCGCTTTTGCTCCAGACCGCCACTTTCACCGCCAGCAACGGCTCGTTTGTGGTCCCGCCAGCGATTGAAAAGATGTTGGACCCCACGAAAAAGTATTATTGCATCCCTTCGTCATCGCTGCCTTTACTCCAGTCGCAAAACCTTATTTTGAAAGATACGAACATTAATTCTCAATCGGTAACCGGTATTAATAAGATAGCAATTCCTAGCGGTAATACATATTCAGTCCCCAATTTCGGCGCATATTCGGCTCCCGTGGAAACTAATAAGCCAACGAAATACCAATCGCCAAGTATCATAATAACCAGTTCGGGACAGCTTCAAGTGCATCCAACTCCGCCTTTACCGAAAGCCGCCCAGGGGACGTATCCCCAAACGCAAAGCGTCGCACAAGGCGCTGATAAGACTGTGGAAGGTAAAGCTAATGAGAGGAAATCCAATAAAAAATCGCGAACAGTGGCTGCAAAAAAATTGGAAACGAATCGCATACAAAATAGCACGGTACATTCTGATATCGTAATAGTGGACGATGACAGAGACAGTCCTAGATATCGCACATCACGATCTCGTACTCCTCCGGATGATGATCCCATGTCGATTTTCAAAAATGTCGTTCACATCCAAGCACCTCAGTCCAAAATAGAAGAGGGTATCAATAAGTGGCCGGTCTCACAGAAGTGTACGAAATCGAACAAGTTACAGACAGCAAGCGTTTCCCAAAATCCTACTGGCTCATTGTGTAGTAATTACGGAAAGCCTCAATCAAATCTCACAGATTCAGAATCCAGCGAGTTCAAAAGGAAACGGCACAAACTGGAGCTTCTGAAGAGGCTGGAAAAAGCCAAATGGGCGAATGCAAACTTTAAGACGAGCTTAAAGATGCAGCAAAGCACTAGTCACAGTAGCAGCGCCAGCTCCAGTCGCAAACAGACCGCAGCGAAAGCCGCCACCAACAAGGAAGCTGCCGGCTCTTTTATCGACTTGACGTGAGTATTTTAAACTCTCTATCTCTATAAAGTAGGATTGATGGTGTTTCATATATACGTATTTTTATAGGGAGCAACTGCCCACTGCTACGCCTCACTTAAACATCAAACGTCCATCGCCGTGGTCGAAATGTGATGTGAAGAAACCTAAAAGTGAGAATTTTTGCAATATAATAAAGATTTAATCCACTCTTTTCTCTATAGACCGACATATATCCAACTTCTGGTGGCGGGTAGTAGTTTATTCTCAATCGACCTGCCCGCGATTTTTTATAGTACAATTTCAAGTCAATTTGTTTCTTCTATTTCAAATAGGCTAATTTAGTATAAACTATATACGACGATATTTTTTCCAGAGTTGCAAACTCTCGAGGATTTCGACTTGGACGATCTAGACGATATCACCGAACTGGAATAGTCTAGTGCAACGTTTATTTTTACTCTCATGTGATAAATATTTTGTTTAATGAAGGGACTGGAGTTAATTTTTAAGTGTAAACGAAGTGTTATTAAAGCGAAGTTATGTGACTGTGTTTTGAACACACAATTTTTTTTTCTTTACATTTTACGTGCCTAAAATGGTCGCTTTTGTTGACGCAGTGCATAGTATTCATTCCTATTTCTGAATTAAGCTTGTTCGGTTCTTCCTACATTTTGTGTTTCTATAATTATGTGTAAGTAGATATATATAAGAAACTATAATTAATGTTGTCAGCATTTTTGTGTCTTCGTGTATACTTAATATGATACAGTAAAACTCTACGTGTATATTGTCATTTTATTTTCAAACGTACTATATTTCTTGCACCACCACACAACAAATGAAATCCAATAAGGATATTAAATGAAACTAATTTTCTCAACTAGGTATATTCTCTTAAATTTACAACAAAAGTATAATAAAATAATGAATGTTTGTTAAATCTAAACATTAATTAAAGCTGATAAATACAGTATAAATTATTTTTACAAAAAATACATATTAATATTCGAAATGACATTTCCCATCTCGGCTTGATCTATCTGTTCAGACAACATTAATACAAATTTAATTTACGACACTAATATCTGTATCGGGGTCAAATGCAAATTTATACAGAGGAATCGAAAAATGAATATGAGGAATGCGGCTCAACTATGTTTCTATAATCTCTAAACAGTTATGTACACATTCCATTTGTACTGTTTCAAGAAATACCTCTTAGTAATATAATAATCATGAAATATATGGATAGTCAAATTGTTGAAAGGACTTGTCCCCGCTGGCTACCGCGAGTTGACTCTGGCGAGCGAGTTCTTGTTGAAGGAGCATATCGCTTGGAGCAAAGCGCCTCGGGCGTCGCCGTCCGCCGGAGGAGACAGGCCGCTGCAGCCCGCCGCTGAAAGCACACATTCAATCATCGCCTGTGGCTCGCGCAGCCTGGCTTCGGGCTAATGGAGCACTCACTCGAGCAGCGAGTGGGCGGAGTGGCCAGGGAACCCGAGCTGGCCGAGTGGGACCGAACGGTCTCCGCGAGAGACGACGTCGACTTCCACACGCTGTCTCTTCTCCTCTGCAAATTGTCAAACTTCGCTTAATCCGAATTTCGCTTTGCAGTAGCGCCTTCAAGACGTGTGAATCTTACCACTCTTCGTCGCTGCTTCTTCATCTCTTCCTCCGAGCCCAGAATCTCTTGTATCCGCACTTCGCGACGTGCAGCCCTTAACTGTTTAAATCTAAAATGAACATATGTTTTAAACAATAAATCATTCTACCACGATACATACCAATTTCTGATCAGTCTTCAGCCTCGTCTCTACACTAAGCACAGCCTGCTTGATTTCCTCTTTGAGCGCAAGAGGGAACTTCAGATGCCCTTTCACGTCGTCCCCCACGGCGTTAAGGCCACGATTGAAGAACGGATGCTCCACCAATTCATCCAGTGTTGCGCCGCCTTGTTTCCATGATGCCCTCGATAGTGTCAGCTGAAGTACAGATTCTGCAGAAAGAGATCATCCTTCAGACCCTTAAAGTTATTTTTTACAAAGGTAATAGTGGTATTTACTCTAAAAAGTACAAAAACAAATAAGTAAAAACCTCTCACCTAAATCAAGAAATGACTGAGAAAGTCCATTTGAGTGGAATTTATCACAGTAGCAGCCCTCCAGGGCTTCGGCATACACCATTTCATATAAGGTGCGCCCAAATGAGTATACGTCCACAGCCTCCGGCGAGGCTCGTCTCAATTCACGTAAATAGGGTCTGTGAACGCTCGCTACGCCCAACAGCATATTCTCTACATCTATAAGTTGCACGCTTTGGTTCTCTATCACTATGTTACCAGGGTGGACATGGCCTGAAAATTCAACATTTACTAGTCTATTTTTATGGCCTTGTTACATCAACAAAACTAAAACGACTAAAATGAAATATATGTACCATGTGGCAATCCCTTTTCATGTAGAAATTTTAAAGCCTGCAATATTTGAAATCCGTAATGTGCAATTTGACCAGTTGTAAATGGTTTCCTAACTTTTGGGTTCCCATATTTAGCTAAATAGCTTTTATCATATTCAGTTCCATAGAGCTGATCTCTTATTGTTCCCTTTTCATATAATTGTCTTACTACATATGCCCCACTCTCCAAAACATGAAATGTTAGAATTTCACCAATAAATGGATGCTAAAAGACACACATTCATCAAAAATAACAAAATTTAAATGCTTAAAATAAATAGAACTTGTACCTATTTACATTAACAGTATTTTTTAAATTATCTATACTTACAGATAAGTTTTGCAAGCTCTTAAGTGCAATTTGTAAATCTTTATTGTGTAAATGCTTATCTGGTCCATAATTCTGATACGCAAGTAAACAATTTGTCTTCTCTGAGCCAACAACCTGAATTTGCAAAATAACAACATTGTTGGACAAAGAATGATGATAAGGATTTTATTTATAACTATAACAATTATAAGAGTATAAAGTGACTGATCCTGATGTATCATGTTTGATTCCAAGTCCGGACGTAAATTATAATTAATTCAAATTTAGAAATTGTCCATCTGGTTGGTTTTGAGGCAGTCTCAATGCTGTTGTGACTGCAATAATTATGATAATTCAGAATAAATAATTCAGACCCATGATGGCCCATATGAGTGATGAGAAAATTAATAGAAAATAAAAATAAAAATGTCAAATTTAAAATAAGTAAACATGTAAAAGCAGCATACATTAAAATAATGTTTCCTAATCCTCCAATTGATGCCTTGTAGGGGACCCTTTAGTTCGTATTGACCATCACCCCTTAGAGCTATGGACACTATTTGAAGTGCCTCATCTGTAATAATTAATTTGAATTATTTATTCAGCAAAATTGAAATGAGTTTATAGTTTTGTTAAATATGAATGCTTGCTATCCATTACTGTTAATATATATAATGTATTAAACAGAATGTAACCTTCTTTATGCATATATAAGAAAACCACAGTTTTATATAATAATACTATCATGTTACAATAAGTGATTGATAGTAATACTAACCAGCTAAATGAACAGGATAATTATTGGGATCCAAAAATCTCCTAACCGGTAAGGATAACGCTAATATTTGGTATTTTAAAATTTCATTTATGTATTTCTGCAATATAAGAATAAAACAACTTAACATGAGCACATTTTACTATGTTAATTACAATGGAGTATCTTTCCAAAAGCCATTGTACACATTTATCCAGTTAATAAATAATTTTATATCCAAAGAAACATAGTAAAAAAAATCCCCAACCCATTAAAAAATAAATCAAACAGGTTTGAATGAGGCAGTCATAATATTTTTTTGTCACAATTTATAATTAATGCTTCAATCTATTTTACTAAGAAAATTGTATTTAAATATTTTATTTTATTATACCAACCTGTAAGGCTACTTGTCTCTCAGCTATAAAAGCGGGTTGCATGTTGCCAATTAGCTTCTTTGGAGGTAGTGGAAGGTCAATATTAGCCTGTTGCAAACTATAGTGTAATGATGCAAAGTCTCTGTATCTACGAGACACTGTAAATTTTTTCTCTTTACACGGTCCTTTCTGAACCCGCAATATGTATTCCTGAAATAGTAAAACCGTTGAACTATGTTTTGATGCAAAAACAAAACTTTTAAGTAATACGTACTGTGTGTTTGTTAATATTTTGTGCATTTTCTAGGGTACAAACAAGGCTATCGGTATCATCTAGAATATAGTTAATTTGAGACGATTTTTCGAATAAAGCCATTACATAAAATAAAATATTCAAGCATTAATTTTAATTATTAAATATTTAAATCGCACTACCACAATACATCCTCACAGAATCCATTGTAATCTCTACCAATTAACAATTTACAACTTTGACACTGACCTAAATGTCAAAGAACATTTAAGCGTTTAATACTAGTACTACATAAAAATATCCTTATTTTATTCCTAATATTTAAATAATCATCCATTATTTAACTATTTAATATCACAACGTTGAATTGATAAATTTATTTTACATAATGATTTATAAACAGAAACAACAGGAACTATATGTTTTTGAACGAAAACAATTTTAAGTGCAGTTAACCATAGACAATTATCAATTCTGTCACTTCCGGTAATATCGCGACGAGTTCAGAGCGGAGAACATTGCGGTCGTCTAATTTGTTATAAAATTCAAGAAATATAGTGTAAAAATGTCGCTCTTCTCCGCTCGTGTGGCCTCTTCGGTGGCCAGGCGCTTGCCAAATGCCGCTACAAAGGTAACTATTGCTCTTAAATGTTTGTCCGTTTACAATATATTTTAGAGTAACCAAACCTGCCGCAACGTCGTTTTTCTTGTAGTATATTTTAAGCATATCGGCAAAATTAAGAGAAATATATGATCAAATAGTGATTATGTAAGTAAAACTAAGTTCAAAATTAATTTTTTTCTTCAAAAGATATCTTAAATAGCGGTTCGTAAAAGTGATGTTATGTAATACAGGGCGATCGGCTGATTGTCATATAGCATGTCCATTTTGTTAAGCACATCTTATTTGGATGTTATTTAATACTCTAAAATCGCATTTCAGTGGACATACATTATTTAAGGGTACTCTAAATTTAGTAAAATGTATCTAGGTATCGAAAGTCGCTGCTCCTGCGGCAGCGGTGGCATCCCGCAAGCTCCATGTCTCTGCTCCCAACAGAGGTACCGAAATTTCAGCCATCCTGGAAGAGAGAATCCTCGGTGCCGCACCCAAGGTTTGTATTACATAAACTCTGAACAGTACCTCTCAGCTGTTATTTAATCAATACTCAATTTGAGGTTAAAGAATTTAATAAAATTTATTTATGTAATGGTAGTAACTAATCTTACTTAAAAAAATACCTTATTATAAAACCTATGAAGTCTCAACAATATATTAGGACTAGCTGCTCCCTGTGCACATTATAAAATTTCATCAATTAAGAAGTAGATATTTAAAAAAAAATCACTTTCTTTATTCCCAAGATAACTTTGGCATCCAAATTGGATCAAATGTTATAGACTTATTGTAATAGAGTTGAAATTACTGTATAATTAAGTAAAATACAAGCCTTTGTTGGACCTTTACTCTACAATTTTTTTTCATATGAATCAGTATTATGGTTTATATATGAAGTGTAATTGACATTCATTGGATTAAAAATTACTATTTCAGGCTGACTTGGAAGAGACCGGCCGTGTGTTGAGCATTGGTGACGGTATTGCTCGTGTCTATGGACTTAAGAATATCCAAGCTGAGGAGATGGTGGAATTCTCCTCTGGTCTCAAGGTTTGCATTTTTTATTGTGGATAAAGATAATTGTCTTAGTTTTATAATATCAAAGGGATCAGATCCCTTTGATATTAAGAAGTCACACTTGAAAACATGGTGAGAAGTAATAGTTATTAAAATTTTAGAAATTCATCTTTTAAAATATTTTGTATATTTTAATGTTATGGAATGATAATCTTACAATATTTGTATTATTGTCTTTAGGGAATGGCTCTTAACTTGGAGCCCGACAATGTGGGTGTCGTAGTATTTGGTAATGACAGGTACATCAAGGAGGGCGATATAGTGAAGCGTACTGGTGCTATCGTAGATGTGCCTGTTGGAGAACAGATTTTGGGTCGTGTTGTTGACGCTTTGGGTAACCCAATTGACGGCAAGGGACCCCTCGAAACCAAGACTCGTATGCGTGTCGGTATCAAGGCTCCTGGTATCATCCCCCGTGTCTCTGTACGCGAACCTATGCAAACTGGTGAGAGAATTTAAATTGGAAACAAACTGCTTTGGAAGAAATTTCAATTTAACTAAAAAATAAAAATTTTAGGTATTAAGGCTGTGGACTCTCTTGTACCTATTGGTCGTGGTCAGCGTGAGTTGATAATTGGTGACCGTCAGACTGGCAAAACTGCTCTGGCCATTGACACAATCATCAACCAGCAGCGATTCAACAAGGGAGATGATGAGAAGAAAAAGCTTTACTGTATCTATGTTGCTATTGGACAGAAGAGATCTACCGTCGCCCAGATTGTGAAGAGATTAACTGATGCTGGTAAGATAAATAAGATTTTGTCTCTTACATAATTGCAAAGATCGTTATTTAACATGTGGATTCACTAGTAAGACATGAATCTTCAACTCCAACCAGGAAATATGCCTTTGTTTATGATTATAATTATTGCTTAGGTGCCATCAACTACACAATCATCGTGTCCGCTACGGCCTCTGATGCTGCTCCTCTGCAGTACTTGGCGCCTTACTCGGGATGTGCCATGGGAGAGTTCTTCCGTGACAACGGCAAGCACGCCCTGATCATCTATGACGATCTGTCCAAGCAAGCTGTTGCCTACCGTCAGGTAATCGACAATTAATTGAAACCTAACGGGGATAAATACGGAGTTACATTATTTCTAGTACTTCAGCAATCGGCGTGAGACTAGCCACTACAGTAACCTAGACATTATTTGGCATATTAATTTCTTCTATCCTAAAGCGTCATTTGTGTACAGATGTCGCTGCTCCTGCGTCGTCCTCCAGGTCGTGAGGCCTACCCTGGTGATGTGTTCTACCTCCACTCCAGATTGCTCGAGCGTGCCGCCAAAATGTATGTCTTAAAATACTAATTATAATTTGTATTCGTCTGGAATTAGAAATTTAATTTAAATTCAAGTTAACTACTTAAATAACATCCTGCTTGTTTCAGGTCTGACAAGATGGGCGGTGGTTCCCTAACTGCTTTGCCAGTAATCGAGACCCAGGCTGGTGACGTATCCGCCTACATTCCGACAAACGTGATCTCTATCACAGATGGACAAATCTTCTTGGAGACTGAGCTTTTCTACAAGGGTATCCGGCCCGCCATCAACGTCGGTCTGTCCGTATCGCGTGTAGGATCTGCTGCCCAGACTAAAGCTATGAAGCAGGTTAATAAATCATGTGACCATACATCTTAATTTAATGACAAAGTATCTTAATTTAATGTTATTTAATCTGCTAAGTGGCGTCCTCAATCGAACATTACTCATCAGCTTCATAATGTTTGGTACCATCTGCTCACAGGTGGCTGGTTCCATGAAGCTGGAGTTGGCCCAATACCGTGAAGTGGCTGCTTTCGCCCAGTTCGGTTCTGACTTGGATGCTGCCACCCAGCAGCTGCTGAACAGAGGAATGCGTCTAACTGAACTTCTCAAACAGGGACAGTATGTTCCCATGGCCATTGAAGAACAGGTATATAGATATTAAATATTACTGGAATATATAAAAAAATTGTATGCATCATTTCTTCAACCTTATTTTTGTTTCCCTTCTTAGGTTGCAATCATCTACTGTGGTGTCCGTGGTCACCTTGACAAACTTGACCCAACCAAGATCACTGCTTTTGAAAAGGCTTTCACAGAACACATTAAGACAAGCCACCAAGGTCTCCTTAGCACCATTGCCAAGGATGGTCAAATTACTCCAGAGTCTGATGCATCCCTTAAGAAGATTGTCACCGACTTCCTGGCTACTTTCCAAGCGCAATAAGGCGTTTTTAATAGCTTCCCTTAAGAATGTATCTTAAAGTGCACCTTTAAGATACAACCTTAAGTCTTATCAGATTCACTGCCTCAGTGATTTGTAGTTCTCATTCGTACAGACTGTATTAAAAGTGGATACAATCATGGAATGTATATTTATCTGTCGGAATAAACTGTGGTTACAATACATATAAATAAAATCAAAAATATATTGTCTTTGTTTTATTACGTTACATGTATGTGTTACTATAAAACCCTGTACTCAGCCTATACACAATATACGGTCATAGAAAACGCTTATATCGTATATATGTTGATAGGATTGGCTAACAAACAGTAGAAACATATTATAGTCGGTACTACAACTATTAGACACGAAGCTTGAATGAAAAATGTTACTATATCGGGAATTATTAAAAGCCTCCATTAGCACATACAGCAGAATTTCGACTATTGGGTTACTACTACACATGTTCAAACTTTGAACTACAGAATATTAACTCACTGTTAGGCATAGTAATTTAAATCGTATCTATGGCAAGGGTAACAAAAAATATCATTGTGATCACTCTAGAAAAAATATAAATCAATTATGTATAATGTTAGATTATATTACATTTCATGTAAAAGATTTATCATTTCATAAAAATTACTTTGACTTTTACAAGTTTGAAGTTCACGATTCATTTCATAACTGACAGTTTACAAAGATGAGGACGAGCCTTATTAATTTAAATTTAAACTAACCAAATCTTTATGTCACTAACTTAAAGACTACAGTCCCTTGCAATTACTCTTATATATTCTAAAACATTTATAAACCTTGATAAGGTTAATAAATCTAATAATGGATTATTTTGAACGGGCACATGTTGTTAAAATAAAAGAAGCAAAAGCTAACAAGGGACAAACGGCCACAAAAAAGCAATTAAAGTTAATGCTACATGGCTATAAAACAAGTGATAATGATCTTATTAAGGAGTCAGAAAATATCAAAGTAGATTTAGATGAATCCTCCTCAGTAAGTGGGTTTTCTGATTTAAACCTAACCGTGTCCAGTGATGACGATATGTGTAATTCAACAAAAAATTATGAATCACATAGTATTAGTGATTCTGAACTGGATGACAGTACGCCAACATCAAATAGAAACGAAATAAATGAATCTAATCTAAATAGTAGTACTAGTAGCTTTAATGCGGATGAGAGCTTTAATGATACAATTGCTTCAGGTCTTTCTCCTAATACTGATGAAGCTATGACTTCCACAAGTAGCTCAGTTTCTGGATATGGTGAAGACAATTCATTTTTAAATAATATTAGTTTAGTTGGTGTTAATTCTCCTATTCCAACAGATGAAAGCAAAATTAGTTCAATTGATTCATTGAGTGAATCTAATTTATCCGAGTTTGATCCAAATGGTGAATTAGCATTGCAGATACACAAAAAATTACAATCACACAAGCAAAAAAATAGAATGCAAGAAGAACAAATTAAGCATGAAAAAAGAAAAGTTATAGATTGTGAACTATTCTCAATTAACAGTAAAAAAAGCAGACAAGGTAAGAAATGTCAAAATAAGAAAATTAATGATAAAGCTGTTGAGTACGTAGACCAAGAAGACTCTGTTGTCTCTAATACTGGAGAATTACAAGCAGAAACAACAGCCAATTCATCTTTTATATCTATAAGAGCTACAGACTTGGAAGAAGAAAGTTTTAATCATATACTAGGAGATTATAAACATTCAACAATTAGAAATCTTCCATCTGACAATCAGAGCACATGGTTTTCAACAGACTCCACTTTTCCAAATGAATGTTTAATTGCTGATGTAAACATTAGAAACATAGATGAAGTAAGCAGTTTGATCCCAGAAGTAGATAATGATCTAAGTGTTTCAGATCTAGTTGATACTGATACAAACAGTCTAACCACATTGGAAACAGATATGAAGGAGATACATATGACTGACTCTTTGGAGACCTGCACTCCACTGGAGGAACCAAATAACTATGAGCAAAATACTGTCAATTACAAAGTATATTATGGAAAGAAAAACTGTGTCATTGTATTAAGACATCCTGCTGAGCTCTATATTCATGGTAAAGTCATAGTTAAAGCTTTAGGAGGGTCAGTAGAAGTATTTGGTCATACACTAACAGATACTGAGTGCCCAATTATAGCACCGTTGTACACATTTGCTCAGTGTCTGAAAACTATTAAAAAAACGAATGATTACCAATATTTGTACAGTAAGATTAAAGAAACTGGAATTACTTTTGAGGAAACTGAGGAAATAGTTGTCAATGTTGGTGAATATGATGGCATTATTTTATTGAAACCTATGGAATGTCCAAAAATGGAGTTTGTGGCACAAAACTTCAATACAAATTTGTTTAAAATTAATAATTATAAAGAGAAGGGATTGGATAAAGCAGCTGCTCTCTTACGGTGTGCCCTATATTCAACTAGGCCTCAAAAGTTCTTTCAGGAAAATCCTCTTTGGGAAAGAATACTACCCAGCAATGACTGTAAGTATATTATATGATAAATACAAACCTGCATTTATTGTATCCCTTTTGCACTCCCTTATCATTATAATTATTTAGCACTATAAAGTCACTTTTCTGGATTGAATGATATAATAAATTGGATTTCTTTCAGCTCCAAAAATAGGAATTACCTGTGGAGGTAAAGGTAGTGGTAAATCCACCTTTGTGAGATATTATGTCAACAGACTACTCGAGAAAGGCCCTGTACTGGTGATTGATTTGGATCCTGGACAAAGTGAATTCACAGTAGCAGGCAATGTATCAGCAACTCTCGTAGATAAACCTATATTTGGGCCAAGCTTTTCACATCTTAAGAAGCCTAACATGTTTGTATCTTTTTCTTTTCAATTATTAATTAGAGGACATTGGTTGTCCATTTGATGTCATAAAATTAAAATAAAATAGTGAATCACAAAAAGGATTGAAAATGCTGATATTTTTTTACTGAAGTATTTTACTAAAAGCTTGGTGTAGATCAAGAGTAAAGCTAGAATTAATCATTGATAATGTGAATTTTAGCAATTTTTACTTGCTTAGTTGTTTCATTTAAATTCAATGTTAGCAACAAAAGTGTTGCTAATTATAATGTTCATATCATATGTAAATCATTATTTTATCCCAAATCTGCTCCACAACCAATCTTATGCTGTATAATTTTAATATTATTTCTATGTTAGTTTTTGAAAGAAACTTCTTCATGTCTTATTTCAGGTGCCTTAACATTGGAATAATAAGTACTATGGATAATATACAGCGATATGTTAATGCAGTTAAAAGTATTATATCATACAGCAGAGATAAGTTTAGTTTGGTTCCCTGGGTAATCAATACCATGGGGATGACTAATGCTGTTGGCTTAAAGTTTATGGCCCTCATAATAGCACTTGTCCAACCAGACTTTGTTTTGCAGTACGACTCTAGGAACGCAAAGAAGCGCTTCGACATTAGACTTACTGCAGCAAATGTTACAGATCTGTTAAGAAAGTATAAATCAGATAAGATTTTATTGGATGTAAAAAATGATGTTTCTGAATATTCCTTAATAATGGCACCAGAAGCAGAGATCTTAGCACCAAATAAATCTTCACTTTTACCAAGAGATGAGAGATATTTAAGTTTTTTAGCTTATTTTGCTCAATTGGCAGCTGAAAGTAGGAATGAGAAGTCAGGGTTACTCGGAATTACCCCATATGCGTAAGTTGAATATGTTTTCTATTATTCTACATCCAACTTAGCTTGTTTAAAAGTACAACTTTAATTATGCATCAATCTTCATGGTCATTGCAAAGCAGTGTTGGCCTAGTGGTACGCGTGTGACTTGGAATTGTAGAAATCTCTTGATTGCACCAATAGATATTTAAGATTAAATTAAGTTATGTATGAATTATAAAATAGTTCGTATTGAAGTTTGTCCGTCGTCGTATCTTTTATAATTCATGACGCATAGTCATTCAATGATGTCACATCTCAAACACGTACCGAGTTGCTATCTCTCTGCGCTCAACTTTAGGATTTTGTAATTATTTAATATTTTTGCGACATAAATGCCTAACTCTTCTCTTCTCTCTTCTTCGTTTACAGTAATTCAGATTAATGCATGATGGTTGTTATAACATGTTGATTAGATGATTGACACCAGATAGATTTTAAGATAGGAAAACGATTTTGTCTTTTAGTAATCAAGGTTGATTTAGTTTCCTCTACATAATTCTGGAACATTGAGAAGATTTGGATATTCTATACTAGTCAATGTAGCGCTTAAGGATTATCTTTTATATTGTAGTCTAAAAATATCATTCTTATTACAGGGTTAGTCTTAAAGACTTGAATGTAGCAGTAAACGTGAGGTTGAAAGACAATTGTATTACCAAAGTGATCAACGGCAAAGTGGTGGCGTTGTGTCAACAAACGACACATTGCAACAACACAAGGGTGTTTACATTGGCCGATAAACCGCTGCTGTGCCACGGACACGGTAACTACGTCATCACTTTAAATCATATGTACCCCATTTCTAATTAAAGCCTTCCATATTCATCATGAAACGATGTGAATATTGTCTAAAATTTTAAATGATAAAGAAATATAAAGAATATAATTAAATTTATTGTTATATATCAGGAAAATTTTAACCTTAGAGTTAGTTTACTGTCTCAGAACTTTTAAAATATAAGACAATAGAACATTTACATAAACTATCATAATTTTAGCTCTTTCTTCAAGTAACACCAAAATGACTCAATGATGATGTAACTTGAACAAAGTACATCATTAATATCATATTTGTGTTATCAATATAAGTGCTATAATATACAACTTGATTATCTGATAGTGCACTGTTTGCAATACAATTTAACTATGTATGTTTGCAGGGCTTATACGGGGAATAGACTGGCAACATGAAGTTATATATGTTGTAACACCTTTGTCTGGTAATGAGCTGCGGTTAGTTAATACATTAGTGTATGCTGACTGGGTACCAGAACTTAGAGGACAGGAAGTGTATCTCTCTGAAGGGACTAAAATTCCCTATAGAACAACAGCTCAAAATCAACAGACAAAGCTGATGGCCGTTCCAAAACGGAGATTCAACCCATTGCAGCTCCTAAAAATGACAAGGGATTCCTAAATTGAAAGCATGGTTCATTAGTAAATTTGTAATTGGAATAGTTCCAAAACATCTTAAATCATAAAAGGAAGTTAATGTATATTTGAAAGATAATTTTGTACTTACAATACTAATAAAACATAACATAGACAAATTGAATTTTAACTTAAATATTTCCCCATCCTAATCCTTTGATTTATAAATGCTGTATTAAATTTTATAAAAGTCAAAAAGTCTAGAAAAGATTTGTTAAATTGCAGGGTTTTTAAACTAATAAATAATAGCATGCAAAACCATACTAAAGTTAATATTCCACACAAACAATAGATTACAATCAACTGCCAAGATCAGAATTCAGTGAAATGAATATGAAGATCTGTCTTGTTGTAAACAGGCACTTAGCCTGTAAGAATAGGGCTAGCGCTCCTCTGTCAAATAAACATCCTACATAATTTATACACTATTTTATTGAAAAATTAAAATACAAAATATCAAACTAAACAAGTCTCGCTGAGACAACACCGGTCGAGGAATAAAATCTATTAGTTGAAGAATGCTACTTGATTATATAACATGATAGTATAGCACAAATTTGTTGAGAGCCCAAAAAGAGGGCCCGCCTCGCCCCTCGACTTCTCTGTTAAGGCAATTATTACGCTTATTTATAGATAATTATAAAATATACAAGTACCGATTGTGAAAATATAGCCACACGAATACTGAGTGGGTGTGCGTGCTATGCGCGGCGCGACATCGTCAGGTCAGTATCGAGGAAGCACTGTGTGGCCGACGCCGCGACTGCTGCAGAGTTCGAGTCGTTTCAAACGTAAGTTTCAGGCAGTATGCGAACAATTCATAATCAGAGTTCTTGCGACAACAGCACAATTACAGCAGAGAACACCTCGTCTTCTTCTTCTTCTTGACCTGTAATGCAGCACGGGTTGCTGTTTCAAACACCTCGCGAACACCCTCCTTGCTCTTTGCTGAGCACTCCAGATATGCGAAAGCATTAATCTTTTCGGCCATTGCACGGCCTTCCTGTGGTTTGACCGGCTCCTGCTTCATCTTACGCAGCTCGTTGATTGTGGCTGGGTCATTACGCAGGTCTTTCTTGTTGCCAACCAGGATGATGGGGACGTTAGGGCAGAAATGCTTAACTTCTGGTGTCCACTTCTCAGGGATGTTCTCGAGCGAGTCGGGCGAGTCCACCGAGAAGCACATCAGGATCACATCAGTATCCGGATATGAGAGTGGCCGCAATCGATCGTAATCCTCTTGGCCGGCTGTATCCCATAGAGCCAGTTCTACTTGCTTTCCATCTACTTCAATGTCGGCAACGTAGTTCTCGAATACTGTCGGCACATACACTTCCGGAAACTGATCTTTACTAAACACGATCAACAGGCATGTTTTACCGCACGCTCCGTCACCGACAATCACTAATTTTTTACGTATCGCAGCCATCGGTCCTGAAAAAGAGTAAAACGCAAATTATTACGATGAGCGTCAACGCCTTTCATGACTTATAAATATGGCCGCCGTATAGGAATATGGGAAGGGAGTAGTCAGACAAGCCCTCAAATGTGAATAAGCACCTGAACTAGCGGAAGAAGAACAGCACCACCACATAGTACCCTCACATGCGAGGGTAATTATTTAGTATATTTTGTAGATACCTGAAGATTCTGGCTAATTTCTGTAGAAAATTGACCTATCGACACTTTAACTCATCACAAGCACTTTCGTTTCTTTTATATGCCAGTGTTACTACTTTGAAAAATGAACAGTGACTGATGTCGTGGAAGTCAAAAATAAAATTCCTAAAACTTATTCGTTTGTATAAAAATTCGAGATTTAATAAGAATTTTTACCTTAACTGCCTTTTATTTAAAACAATAACGTAAGTTATAAATTTACTAATGAAACAATAACTTAAAAATTATTTTTATTGCCATATTTAAAATTAAAATGATAAAAATTATGAATTTTACGGCGATCAAAGTACGTCATTTTGACAGTTACTGTTAAGTGTTAGCCATAACTACGTTTATATAACTATTTTATGAAGTATCCTGATGAAATTAAAATACTTTACTTTGGTTTAACAGTCCGTAAAATTAAAAAAAAAGAGTAGGGTGCAGAGTATCAGAGTACTGGTTCGAATAACAGATATGTTGTGTTATCTTGCAATGTTCTGTCACTAGTTATGTACCAACCCTAATTCTAGTCCTAGACTATAAAGTAATGTACCAACCATTATCCCAGTACTGAGTACGTGATATTTGTGCTACCGGACACCGCCGTGAGAGCGTCATTTTTTAATTAGAATATTGTCTTGCATCATTACTAATTTAGCATCGGTTATATTAGTTAATGCAGTTATATTCGAGTATGAGTTATTGATATTAAATTAATTAAAAGTAAAGGTGTTTTTTTTTGAGCCATCCGGGTGCTGAAAATATAATTTACTAGAATGTTGTTTATAAAAAAAACAAATTTTGCCAAAATAATTAATTACTTAGCATACTCTTTTGGTAATGCGAGCATTACGAATTTATATAAAATAGTATTCAACAACATAAAACACGATTTCGTATTAGTATTTTTTATGCTGACAATTTACTGGCGTGACTACACCAGTAAATTCTTCGTACAGTGAGCGCTTGAACAGTACATATTTTATTTCCATTCATTGCTTGCAAAGATATTTTTGTAAAAATCATATTTAGCAGTACTCAAAATAAATTCATTGAATAATATTAATATCCGTATTGTCATATATGGAAGGCCGAAAACAAAAATTTTGTTACGTACGTATAAATAATAAATTTGACAAGATTTTATTTTACGTTACTTGAATACCTACTCAAACCTAAAAGGATAAACATATGTTTTAAGGGGTACAAGACTTATGGGTTATTAAATAAAAATACATATATTTTTCCCATTTATTATTAAAATATATTCCTTATCAACAAAAAAGATATATCATTATAAATAGAGTTCATATAAAATCAAGCCTAAAGTACAGATTAAAGTACAAAACCATAAACAATTATATTGCATTTTCCATTTGTTACATTTTATCCTTAGCGTTATCTTAAACATTAATAAATTAAAGAAACTCTATGCATATCAGATACATTTTAGGAAAAATGGAGATGCCAGATGTAAAGTTTAAAATATGGCAAGTACAAAAATAAATGCATTTTACTACAGTAACTTTCTTGTTCAGTCATTTAGTAATATTGTATATTTAGCTTGTAGAATTGGACTCATGTACCAATACATAGGAGCAATAAGCGAAGACAAGAGAGACAGCTTTTTTGCTATAATCTGTATGTCACATAATAAATAGTATAGGGTGACCAGATACAGATTTTGTAAATATGATAACAAATAATATGACATTAAAAATCCATTACAGATATATCTGGTACTCAAATTATTGTTTCAGATACAAATG
The DNA here is from genome assembly GCA_963693355.1 of Pontia daplidice. NCBI lineage: Eukaryota > Metazoa > Arthropoda > Insecta > Lepidoptera > Pieridae > Pontia > Pontia daplidice. The sequence goes on from CAVNZL010000139.1 coordinate 7,500,056, forward strand.
CAATCTTTTGCATTGACTTGCTTTAAATAATACGAAAGATAGCATACAAAATTATCACAATATATATATTTTTGCTTTAAGCATGTTCACCTTAAACCTCCTCACCTCCCATCTGAAACATAGATACGAAAATTATCAATTTTCACAAAAATGATAGGGAAAAATTCTTCTCAAAAACATTATACTTATTGATAAAGTATACTAAAGAAATGATTTAGATATTGCTCGTGCGGTTTCACCAGCATCAAACAAACCACTTCAAAAACGAACAATTTTTCCTGTTTTCACATAATTTTTTTATTTATTGATATTTAGTATACTTTATAATAGTGGTACAGATTAAATTTATGTTGCCGCCATAGAGACACTAAAAATATTGTAATATCAAATCTTATTCCGTCAGTGAGTTCTAGTTTTAATTTTTTGGTCGCAATACAGGTTGGCTACATTTGGTATTCTATCACACCTAAACCTAAACCGCAATTGTCTACATAAATATTGTCATTATTCATCTGTAAATAACAATCATATGATTTTGTTGTCTATCAATTTTAATAAATACAGTGAGATGCAGTTTTAAAAGTTACGTAGAGGGTGCTTTGTAAAATTAATGGTATATTGAAATTGGTAATTTCTTGCAGTTCTTTATTTTGTAATAAACTTTGATATGTTAAGTAATGAAACAAATGATATTTGTCTAACATTTAATGCTTACAAAACAAATAAATACATTAATTTATAATACTATCAAGGTGTGTACTTCTGGGGCTGTTTAGTATGTTTGTTTCATTGACTATCCTAGAAGAGTTATTGTGGTTTTTTGATAAATGATAATTGATTCATGAGTCTATACTATATGTAACGATTAATTTTGTACGTGGACAGTGCTTCGCGGCTGGGTCATTTCTTTACCTTCTGCCAGACGGCGACGCCGTAGGCGAGGGAGGCGCCCAAGGCGAAGGCGAGCAGATGCGGCAGGTACCGGAGCGAGGGCCCGTGGCGCTTGCGCATCAGCGCGGAGATGAAGCTCAGCTTGCCGTCCGTGTACGGCGGGTAGCGCCCGCTGGAAAGCCCCACGTCATTCATTCGGTCCACCCTGTCTCCGGTGCAAGAGCATTCTAATCAATCGTGCACGGAAGAAAGACAACTTACGAAGCCAGCTTCTCGCCGATGGCTGCGAAGTTCTTGACGAGACAACTCTTCTTGTGCGTGAAGGTGTCGAAGGAGGCTTTGCCGTGGTAAGCCCCGAGACCGCTGTTACCCACTCCGCCGAAGGGCAGCGTGTCAACTGCGTGCACAATTACTTTTTACAATGGGGACGAACTAAATTACGAATTTCTTCATTATTCTTGTGGAACAGATTGTCTAGAATCCTTTCTATTCTAATTGATACAAAAAAATGTTTGAATATTTTAATTTATTTACAAGATTTTCTGTGCTCCTTGTACCCTAAGTATGTATAGACTAGAGAGGCTGGGCATAGCAAAGAAGAGCGTACCTCCCATCTGCATCATGGTATCGTTAATGCACATTCCTCCGCTAGACGTGTTACCGGTAAAACTCCTGCGCACGGCCCCACTTTGCGTGAATACGTACAGCACCAGCGGCTTTTCTCTACAGCCATAAACAAACATACACCGCCACCGTTAATAATCAGAGACTACAGGTTCTTTTAGAGGAGAGAGCTAATTAACACAGTGGAAATTATTAAGTTTACAATTCATTCATATTGCAAAGATCACCACCACCGAAGATCCCCACGAGCAATCGAACCACCACCGATGCGTTAGTCAATACCCAATCAAACATCAAATAGCTTAACACGAGTGTATCTTCAAATTGAAAATACAAGACAACCTTCGCAACTACAAATTATGCACTTCACGTCATTATCTACGAAGGCGTACAATTAGCTATGGCGTGAGAAACTACGAACAATATTAACAATGCAAACACCACGAATTTTATACTCTATGCTATCATTAGCCTCTTTGATCGAAACGTAAATGATGATTGATGTTGAGCAAAGCATTAGCCTCTACCTTGCACTTTGAACCTCACAAACCCTCGTTCCTTACCGCCATAGAACATTATCGTATCGTTCACACAGAGGCTGCCCGAACGGGTTTGCTCCGTAAACAGAGATTGGATGTTCTTTTGCTTGCTGAACACGTATAATACTAATGGATGCTCCCTGAAATCACCCACAGGGTTACCATAGCTCAGCAGTCTTCCATGAAATCTGGTTAAAACTGCGTGCGTGACCCGGCAGCGCTCAAAAAGCTCGAGATTCATTTTTTGCAACATCGCAGCAGCAAAAAACGAACCCGACTGAAATATCTATCTTAAAATGAATGTTCGTCCCAACCATGATTGGAGTTATGCCACCAGAACAAACGCTCACAACACACACTCCATTCAAAACATGGACGGCTGAGTGAAGTGGAAATTAAAACCCATGTAAATTTGTTACTCGCTTATTCCTAAACAGCTTTGAGACGAATAACCATGACTGACAATGAGTGTTGCCCTGCAAGCCAAGTAATGTGGCATCGATGGTTATCAGAACCCTCAGCCGCATCGATCGTTGCAATCAAACAAAACTTTTCGTTTAGCAGTGGAATCCGGCGACCCTCACCTGGCGTTGATAAATTTGATGGCTTCGTAAGCGTTCTCCACGGGGACAATGGGCAAAATTGGGCCAAAGATTTCGTCCTCCATTATTTTGTCGTCTGGGGAGACATTCGTGAGAATGGTGGGGGAGATGTACCTGTCCTGGGGGTCACTCTTACCCCCGATTGCCACCTTGTCTCTGCTCGCGTCTAATAACGCTTGCATGCGGCTGAAATCAGTAAGTTATTATAAAATCGCTAGTTCATCATTAACCCAATATCACGAACAATCAAATTGTGTGTATAATCCTAAGAGGTTTAATATTATTTCTATAAACAAAATAATGTTAGGTCTCTATCTGAATATATTACGAAATATAGACAAAAGACAACGTGAACACGTATTGTTCTGATAATTAATTCGCATTAAAACCGTATTAATGTTAATGAATGGGCATACATTAACCGCACTTTGCCTATTTAACTCCTTACCCAAAATGCCTGCTGTTGATGATCCTACAAAGGTCTGGGGACTTCTGCGGGTCCTCCCCGTACCACTCCTTGAGGATGCTCCTGGCGTGGTCCACGAACTGATGCTGGACTTCTTTGCTGCACAGCACGTAGTCTGGTGCGATGCAGGTCTGGCCGGCGTTTATGAACTTGCCCCAGAGGATCCTCTTCGTGGTCACCTCCATGTCGACTGTGTTGTCTATGTATGTCGGGCTGCGAATTCAATTAAGTAACCGTCGTGACCCGAAAGCATGACAATTCTATATTCAATTATTACAATTATTTGTCCATCCATGACATTTGAACAGTATACATTGTTTTCCTTATTTACGTAAGTGATGCCTTAAAACATATATATATAGGGATCCCATTAAACTTCACTTTGCCTACCTTTTGCCTCCAAGCTCTAATGTGACTGGTGTTAGGTTTTTGGTAGCAGCACTGTACACAATCCTTCCCACATTGGTTCCGCCCGTGTAGAAAATGTAATCGAACCTGTTCTTTAGCAGTTCCGTTGTCTCTTCTGGACCTCCCTCCACTACAGCTATCGCGTCCTTGATTCAAACAAAATGTAAATCGCAAATGCCGTCTACTTCAAAGTATAAGTATAACCATCGCAACACTTACACTGTCCAAGTATTTAGGTAGAGTTTCGGCAACGAATCTGGCAGAGGCTTCGGCCAATTCACTCGGTTTGACAATCACGGCGTTTCCAGCCGCTATAGCCCCGGCCATCGGCAACAAGAGAAGTTGGAGGGGATAGTTCCATGCGCCGATGACCAGCACCAAGCCATAGGGATCGTTGTAGATGACAACGTCATCCAGGATGTTCACCACGCCTTTTGAAGGCTGTTGAGACGAGGGGCGCATTATTGATGAAGAGGATGGACGACATTTTGTGTTTTACATGTTAGTAGTTTATAGATATTATTATGCATCTATGTTTCACAAAGTTATAAGCACTTGTTAGGTACGTACTAACCTCTCTGCCTTGAACTTCATTCGAGGTTAACATAAAACGATACCTTGTCGTATTATGTTAACGTCATTAGCATAAAAAGCAATATTTATAAAGCTTATAACACCGTGATTTGTATCGAGAAATATTCGTACTAGTTGTTTAGATGAGAACATTAAAATTATTTTATAATATACTAAAATTATCAAAAGGCAAAACATAAAGTAATTGAGTAGAGTATTACGCAGCGAAATAAATTTTTCGCGTTTTCTTGCTGATTACATCAACAAAACGCAACGCAAAATAGATATATGAATTCTATACGACCGGTTTATCTACTTATATCGAATATAGCATTTTAAAAACTGCTTATCAACATTTTTGAGGAATCAGCTTGAACACAAATATGTCAATATATAACAAGAATGAATTTAATGTTTTATTATAAAATGCAGATTTTATTTCTTCCGTATGGTTTGGTCACTAGACTTCCTTTATACATGCATTTTAAATTACAAAATCAACTTAATTGGACACAGAAAATAAAACAGGATACTAATGTATAATATATAGGAACTCACTCTTTCTGGTTTTGCCCATTCTTCTAAATAATGTATAGTGTTTTTCAAATCATTAATCAGGTATTCCACTTCTAAAAGTACAGCTTCAGTCTTGCTTCTTCTTAAATCTTTTTGCAATACTTCAATCATAACATTGTAGTTCTCCTCATACATTCGTAATAGACTCTTCAACTGTTTCTTCCTCCATTCTAATGGTTTTGTGACACCACGGTTGAAAGCATCACGTGCCTTTTCTACAACCTACAATTTTAAATGCCTACAATATTTTTTTAACACTCATGATTCCAATAATGTGTGAGGTTTATGAGTTACAGTTAAGTAGTAATTGGAAGAAGAACCACTTTACATATTCAAGTAGAAAGTACAAACAGAATGAGGTTAATTTTATATGAAACATACAGGACAGTAAAAAAAATTGCATTACTAACTATTGGGCAGATTAATCACACTCTATTTACTCTATTTCAATAATGGTTATAAATATATAAGTGTTAAATAAACAATTTCAAGAAATATTAAAATGTATGCTGACATTAATCAACAGAAATGTAGCAAACATGTATTGTATTTGGACAGGTATAATGATAGTCAACAAATAATGGTGTATTATTTACCTCGCCAATGTTCACTGGTTTTGCTTTAGATGGGCTCAGATTACCTGAAACAAGGTAACACATTTATTACAAATTAATGAGTAGATTTCAACATTTGCAATGAAATAATTGATTTTAACTTTTTAAAGTTTTATTTAGCAAATAGTAACATAATAATTTAATAATGTTTGTAAAATATATTTAATACTCTGAATAAAATTTAAATTAAAAAACCTATGTAATTATATGAGTAAAGATAATATTCAGATAAAAATAATTACTAACTCAACTTTATATAAAAGTCAAGGGCACACAAAATGGTTATTATTACATTTTGTTGCTAAAGTCTACAGGTAGTATGAAATTCTTTGTTGTATGAAGGGTACAAAGTTCAAAATACACTACTAATCTTATAGATAACAATAATAAAACAGAAAATGATTTTTATTTCATTTATCATACTTAATTGGAGGAATACTATTTAAAAACATCAAATTTAAGGAATTGTGATGTTAAAAATGAAACCAAATATTTTTTTGTTAAATTAAAAAAGGAATTAATAAATAAATAAAGAAAACAATCCAAATTTTCAAGGACTTGTCTCCGTCCCTATTTGTCTTTTTGCGGTTTTGGGCCATTTAACATTCAACAGTAACAATAGATATTTTAATTTTACAGAGTTTTGTAAATAGTGATTCTAGAATTATGTATACAATTTTCAATTCCATTATAGTTAAATATAATTACAATTTAAAAGTCAATAAAATTAAGTGGTTAAATACGGTCATTATAAAATACTAAAAACTAATAGTATAAAACTCACCGAAAGTCATTATGGTTCACCAAAAATCAATAGAAATATTGATAAAAAGTATTATTATTACACACAGATAGTTAACACAATATGAAAAATAACAGCAAATAATTCTTCTATTGAAAAATAAAATGATTTTGCTTTTCACAATAACTTGTTACTCAACTGTCAGCAACGTTAATTAGGTTGAAAATGAAAAGCAGGGTAATAAATATATAAAATATTTTTCACAGTATACACTGACAGACACAAACGCCAGAGTGACAGTTGTCAGTTAACTTCACAAAATATTAACTTTAGATCTGTGAAGGTGAATGAAGCAATAATCTTGTAACATAATTCATTTATTTCTTCTTCTTTTATTTATTGTATGGCTTTCAAAATATAAATTTGGATCAATGTCACGTTTAGAAAATTTAAACAAAGTTCAGAAAGGTATATACTGACAATAGGAGTAAGCACGTTATATACATAAATAATAATATTTTAATTTACCCCTACTTCTTCACTCTCAAGTTTCAAATTCACGATACACTCGCGCCACCTAGTATATAATAGAAACACTAACCTAAAATTTAAGTTCTGTACCTTTGACCACTGCCACACAACATACGATAGGTCGACTGACGACTACTGTAATAATTTACTTTTTATTGGAGAAAAGTGACAACTAAAATACACCTACTATTTATGTATTAGGACAACTAGACTTTGGATGAATAATTAATATCCGATCCATTATTATTAACAAGTGAACTGTAACCATAGGTAAATGAAAAGTTAAAACAAAGATCTCGTAACTTCGTATGAACATCGATTGTATGATTACAAGCCCAAAGTGTCAGGGTTTTTTTTATTATTCATGTTTTTTATTACTACTATCACTATCTGTTAAGTAGAATATCAAGCTTTTCATAAAATAGTTCTACATTTAACTAATACCTTATGAAGGGGAAAAAAAAAGGAATACATAATAAATAGTTTTTGTGATTATTAGGGAACAATTAAGTACAACTATTTATAGATAGGTGATTTACGTTTAACATATTTTTTTGTAAAACATAAACTGTCATGTAATAATTTAAAAATAAAATATTATGCGCGAATATTGGGTCAAGGGAATAATGATCAGGCGATAAGCAAATAAATACCAAGTACGTAAAGCCAAAAATACTTTTAAGGCCGTTTCACATTTTGAAAGTCCTTTTTTAATGTACTCATATTATTTAAACGTTTCATACATCATTTCATCATCATCACGAGTCTGAAAATGTATGTTTCATAAGAGTCATTTAAACTTTACATTAAACAACGAAAATTAAAATCTCCTGCTTTAGAGAGGTTCAATAATAAATTTGTCGTTCGTCCAATTAATATTTTAAATCCACATACCGCTCTCCGAGTCTAAGTCAATCAAAACGTCTGCGTCTCTAACATCCACAGGTATATACACGACTTCAGGTTTCTCATGTTTTTGCACTGGACTACTCATTTTAAAGCACACTACAAATCTTCTTTCTTATGAAAGACCGTTTAGATCTAAACGAATGCCTCGAATGATCTTTACCACGATGAAGTCGATTTAAAATAATTATTTAAATTAAGTTTACATGTTTGTCTTTGTATTACGACGCATAATTCAATAATACTGGTTATTGCTTACTAATAGCGTCGAACAACTTATCGTAGATTTACAAAGATAAATAATGTGGGCAATGAGATATTACTATGTTATGCATATAGCTAATATTAGTGGCTGATTGAACATCTTTTATAGTATAGTCTATAGATGAATTAGGAAATCCGTGTTCTAGAGGATCTGTAAAGTAAATGAGAATGTGTCTGTGTAATACATATCCATAAAGTAGAAAGGGAAGGCGCATTTATCCGGGAAAAAATATTTAAAGGAGAAACTGCGTTTGTCGAAACGTTTAGGAAACTACGAACAACTTACGTATTTCCTCGCCGATAGTGATCAGACTATTTACGCGTTTGTTATAAGAGACCGGTTTCGAGGAAATTGTAGAGGAGCCGGGTAAACCGGACGTGAGATGTATCCCATACGGCTTGCGACAAAATCGTGTTTGGCCATGAAGTACTAATATGATTTTTAAATAAAAGAGCAGATATTTACCTCGGATTTGAGGCTAATATGGAATTGGTGAACTTACAATAATCCTTACATAAAATATTATTTTGGTTTTAATTTTGTATTTTATACATATAAGTATTTTACTTTTTTGTTCAGTTGATCTATATTTGTTTGACTAACTGGTTGAGATGTAATCTAAATATATTTTTTAAAGAAAACTTAAAAGAAAATATTGGACATTAGATATGCTTTTTATAATTAGAATAAATTATTATTATGATTTAAATACCTTCTTTTAAAACATCCATGCCCGTGTGATCTTGGCCCATAACAGTGACGAGATAAAATAAGAAACAAATTTTTATTGCCATCAAACAGGTTTTTATCTTCATTTTAATGCTTATGCTATATTTAGTCAGGTTCTGAATATTGTTTGTCCTAAACAATGGTTCCTTAACATTAACACTATTTTAAACAAGATGTAGAAATGTGCAACTCATAAGGATTATTTCCATACATAATTCGTGTAAAAAATACAAGAATAAGTGCCATCAAATTATCAAGGAGAGCAAATCGCAAATGATTTCGGGTACGGCAAAATCTGGTGAGGGTATTTTTCAGTCTCGACACACGGATGAAAAGTACTGAATTGTAATTTCAATCAAAGGCTATTGTTAGTTAAAAGTTGCGCAACAATAGACAATAAGCACGTCCATATCGAATTTGGAAGAGTGTTAGCATTATTGAATATTAATGCAATGCATTTAACAATCAAATAAAAAGTGTTGCAAGGCGACACACGACCTTCACGTAGGTTCGCACAGACGTCAACGATATTTACGTCTGTGCAGTCTTCGAAAATTGTCGATGCTTGCAGTCACGCCAAGGCTCAAGATTTGAGTGATAAAAAGCAAAATCGATTAAAAAACCGGACGCAATCTAACACCAGGCACAAGGATTTGGTGGGTCTGGGTAATTTTATTTACCATTTATTATTCCAATAATAAGGCTCGCATTGTTTGAAATTTTCTAGTAAGTTAGTTACATGACAAAAGTAGAGCCATGTAATTAGCTTGTAAAATGTCGGAGGTTTTGTATGATTAAACTAATGTTACAAGATTCAACCCAGTTACGACAGTGAGGTTGCATGAAGTATTAAATTGCTACCGTAAGCTCACTCAAATTGACCATCATATAAGCATACGCTGGGATTTTTTATCACAATACCTGTATCCAACATACTCTTACGCAATTTTAATTAAAAAACGTCGATAATCTCATGAATAATTGAGGAAAACTTCTTATTTGCTATGGGAAACACTAATTTAAGATTTGCGTCAATTTACAATTCGTTGTAGTACCAGGATAGCTTTTTCTTTATACAGCAGAAATACTCATTGCTCAATAAAAAATATTTTAATACAAACACGCTTCTGCAAGATAAAGTTTCTCGATGACCATGTACGCTCTCACTCAGATTCTTTTATTGAAGTAGGTTAAATTTCGTGACTGCACAATCCGAACTTAAAATGAGGTGACTTTTGTTCTGACGATAACATGTGAAAATACGTCTCAATTATTGTTGATTTATTTGACAATTGAAAGCGCAAATATGTTGAGAGGGAAATCAACTATCAGAGGGTTGGTGGTTGTTTTATAATGTTGAATTACGTTACAGAAGGAAGTAAGAATTTCGATGTTAGTAGATAAAAACAGCAGCATAAAAGTAAAACATAAGTAGTATCAACCGCAAGTCTATTATTAAATAGTTATTAGTATGCCACTTTGATACAAAGATAATTAAGAGACCAAGGTACGATTATTAGTCATCACTGATGATTGGGTACATATATTATTTACGTTTTATTCTTTTATGTTATGTGCTAAATAACTTAAAAAATTGGTAAATGTTGCATGCAATCTTTAACGATCACCTAAAGATTGTATGCAATCGGTGGATTATATCAATTATTTAGGACGATCCAGTCATGGTTAATTTAATATTTCTTTTTAAAATAATAAAACGGAAAAAATTATTTTGTCCGCAATTGTGACGATAAGTTCCAATTGAGTCGGATTAAAACGACTAACTTATAATAAGTTATCACTTTATATCGGTTTGGAAAATCATTTGAAAAGCTTTGCATTAGATTAACTTTGCATAAGAGAACTTACCGTTCGTCTTCATTGTGGTGTCCTCAACGTCAATCGTAGCTGGGCTATCGATAGAATCTGCCTCGATATCGATAACAAACACGTCACTAGCACGACCGTCCTGTTCGTTTCGCGCTGACATCTCAACTAGCAGAGATCTCAATTTTTACCTTCGTGTATACAAGTAAGGTTATGGCTACAACATGACATAATAAGTTACAGTATGCGCCATGTGGTCCTGTTTTTGTGCGCGTGCGCCTAAAAAGTGTATCATTAGCGCAGTGAATAGTTCGAAGCGAAATTTGATTATTATTCTCTTTTTATGACTGAAGTATTTTAACTGTACTACATAGAAACTATTATGTGTGCAGTCTTAAGTAATTTTATGAAGGCCAAAAGTAACAGAAGAATCGTATTACTTAAATTTATTATTGAGTTAGTATCTGGTAAAGTATACGTATTGTCTTATACATAGGTCACACTAAAGATTTCCGGAAGCGGCCTATTTAAATAAACAAATGTAATATTTAATTATATGTATAAATATAAAGGTGGATTAGGAAAGTTCCTTTTTTTTTAAGATTTTAAGTGTAATTTAACAGATGAACAGAGCGCTCGGCTTCAATCTGTTTCCCATAAAGCACCATGCACAACGACTTCAAAAACATAGATGATGTGCGCCGTATGATTGAATCAATCAGGCATGTGACCTATCATGATATTGTCGCACTCTGACATAGGCACGAGTCAAACACAATCAATACTACAAACTTTTGGGCGTAAGCTGAGCTCGGGATGGATTCCATACAGTTTCACCGAACGTAAAAAAAGATTAAAACAATGGAAAACCGACCGTGTCCCTAGGTTCAGTGTCGAACCAAGTTGCGTCTAAGTTGGTTGATTTATTGCTACAATGCCAAAACAAAGCAGCATGAACGTATGTGGCTTTCAATATGGGCCGAAAGCTCGTGAAAGGTGTATCTACGCAAGCAGCTTTAGGAACAATTACGCGGTCAACGATACAATATTTTCTGGAGTGGTACAATTTTTTTCAAAATTTGAATATTTTGTTAAACAAATTCATTTTGGACATTTAATACTACTTCTTATGCTTTCCGGAATTGTTTTAGCGTGCCCCACGTGCAATACATGAAATAAGCTAATCCAACGTTTGCTTCTAAGTGACTCTCCTGACAGCGGCTCAAATGATAGTGAGTGGGAAATTAATATATCGTTTAAAACTAATTGAGTCCCCGAAACCATATAAACGATTGGAAATTATACAAATTACACAAAATTGAAATTAGATTTAGTTAATAGATTTCAAAATGGCCTTACCATTTACGTGATTTTCTATCATTTATTTCTTGAATACGTAAGCAAGTTTTTTAAATACGAAAGCAACTTAATGCTGTACCCACCGAGAATCGAGTTAGTACTAATGTAAGATCCATAATATGGCGTGCAAGATTAACATCAACCACTGGTGTAGTGGCGTGGTGAAAATAAAACCTTTCTTAGAATACATTTTTAGTATAGAAACAATCAGGAGACTTAAAATAATTTGCTTCTTTTAACGACATAAGTATTTGTATTTATTATTATCTAATTTCCATCTACAAGCCTTGGCTCGACCTCAGATATCTATTCTATCTATTCGTATCTATTTCCTAGACCGTCAGAGTTTTTACATAGGCAACAGATAATTGAGGATTTTTTGGTAAGAATTTAAAAATAATCTATGGATATGTGGTTTTATTCTACGCTTGTGATGATGCTGCCTAAGATTCGAAATTTACGACCATAGACGTACGACGACCATAGAAAGATTATATTCCATGTTTTTGTTGTGTTATTTTTATTTTTAATTATAAAATATATAAATTATTAAGATGGATAGATTTAAAATATTAAATAATATAGACTATGAGGTTTGGTCACCATCCTGTAATTGTTTGAATACTAAAACAAGCAAAAATGTGAATGCTTGTATTCAAAATCAGATACATTTAGAAGTTTCATACAAATTACTCGTATACATCTTAGTATTTATCTCAGATAATGTTGTTCACACGTTTCGTGAGTTGTTGTAAATTATATTAAATCAACTCTAAACTCAAATCAATATAAAGGATAGAGTACAGAACGGATTTGCTTTCCGGGTGTGCGAATTATTTAATTGAATAATACACCGTCCATGTTGTAATTAAACCGTTTCGTTACCGTATCTGGTAAGGAAAGTAGGAACTGACGTAGACCGTACGCAAAAAGACGTTTGACCAGTAATTAGATTACACATTGTATTTCTTTAATTGCCTTCAACACGCAGTTTGTAACTATTTAGGGTTTTGAATTTTATTTACGTAATGTTAACATAATATGTAAGCATAATTTAATCATATTCGTTTAATATCATAATAAAGAAAAAACCGCACAAAAAATAAACTAACGCCGCGAGTTTTGTAGATGAATAAAAAAAATATATCAATCTAAACAGGTTTTTTCGAAGAACGATTCTACTACGGATACATAACTTTTCCGCATTCGAAGTGGACAAGGTCGATTATACGTTATATCTATGTTTTTTTTAACAACACGCTAATTGCGAGCAAATGGATTAATGCAATCGACGCGACTTTAGACATTCAACTAAATTAACAATCGAAATTTATTACGTCATACTTTGAGCAGATGCTATATGTTTTAAAGACAGCGATGTCTTCGTTAGAAACTTTAGTCTTTTAGGCTCAGTTTTCTGACTATAGTGAGATTTAATCGACAATTCTTGTTAAAACAGTGAAGAAATAGAAAACCAGGCGAGCTCAGGGATAGGCCGCAGCTGACTCAACATCAAACAATATTTGGGCAAAAAATAGTGTTTTACTAAATATTAACGATATTCAAATTCCCAGCACGGAAATAAGTAGAATTCATTTCCGCAAATATTAAAATGTCTATTTTTATGCTTTAGCTTAAAAGATAAAATGTTAATTACATCGCTTACCTCGTACCGACCAATGATGGAAAACCTGTTCACAAGTAGGGCATCTTATTAAATAATAGTTGATATTGAAAATGCAAATAGGTATTCAATTGCAAACACCTGCTCGTGGGTGAGACAAAAATACCAGACTAATATACAGATATGAGAAATGGGTTTCCCTCTATATGTTATACTTCCAATTATCATCGTTTATGCATTTGTTTTAAGGTAAACAGCTTGTGGAAATAAATTGGTGCTAAAGCAATCAGTAATCACTACATTTAGCGTGGTATAGGAGCATGTAAGTATAATTGTACCTCAGGTTATTGAATTTTGTGCCCGTGTGAAGGTTGACCAGTTATAGAGCGTGTTTTTCTTAGTTTTGCTACTAATAGGTAGCTGTTTAATTTCTAATGAAAATGCACAATCTTAGGTATATTATTGAGTGTTCACTAATAATTCAGTGTACAAACACTTTTATAGTGATTATTTTGCCATATAGATTCTACGTCTAAAAAAGCTAGTCTGTAGTATGAGGTGTTTATATTTCAGTATTGTTGTTTTGATCCGGCTATAGGACAACACCCACCTTTGAAATCGATGCAGCATTTTTGTTAATATTACATAGAAAAAGAAAAATCAAATCAAATGTGCCTTTCAAAATATGATATAGCAGTATTTATTAAATTAGTTCTCACTTTTTCGGGAATTTTCAAAGTTTTCTGTTTAAATTAAAAATGTTAAATTCGAAGCGTAGTATACCAGCGCCGATAAATCAAATACTAGCGTGCAGTACAACCAGTGGGTGTAAACAGATAAAATAAATAGACTGTCCATTTGCTTATTTAATAAATTATAAATTAAATTAAAAGTAGATTGTGGTTAGTCGTAAAAGGGACCAGAACCCAAACTCAGTTTCTATTAATTAATAAAAGTAAATTAATAAATGTATAACTTATTCAAAGTAGATATCGTTTTTCCTTGCATTTTAGAAAATTAACATATACTTTTTTTTATAAATCATTTATGAATAAATATTTTGTTACGTTTTTTTCAATAATTTAATTTATTAAAATAATTGTAATTTATTCAGACTTATTTTAAATAACATTGGTTTGTTATTCGTTACTACTACTACGAGGGCGGCACTGAAAATTTTGAGAATCAAGGATATGACACAACATTACTTTTTAAATATTTATTGGTTTTCGAAGTATTCTCCGCGAAATTTGACATATTTTTCCATACGATGGAACCAATCATTGAAGCAAGCATTCCATTCGGAAGTTGGGGTCTCCAAAATGGCCGTTTTGTAGGCGTCCACAGCTTCTTCAAGTGATGAAAATCTCTGACCACGCAATTTATTCTTTATTATAGGGAAAGTATAGAAATCATTAGGGCTTAGGTCGGGGCTGTACGGCGGATGGTCTTTCTTGCTCCAAAAACTCTTTTGTTCTGTGCGCGGTGTGAGAACTCGCATTGTCGTGATGAAGGATGATGCGGCGGTTGCAGTTCTCTTTTCGGAGTTCAGAAACGACCTGTGACAAACAAATGCTAGCATACCATTCTGCATTAACCGTTCTTTGTCCCTCAAGAGCAATAGTTGCAACATGGCCGGTTTTGGAGACAAACGTTGCCACCATTTTTTTTGCAACGCTCCGTGAGCGAACAATTTTTGTTGGCTTTAATTTATTTTCGAACACCCAAACTCGTGACTGGTTTTTTGTTTCGGGTTCGTACGCATAAATCCAGGATTCGTCACCTGATACGATGTTGTATACAGCATTTGAGGATCCTGCGTGGAATCTTTCGAGAGTTCTGACGTACCAAGTAACGCGAGCCGCTTTTTGTTCTTCACGGAGCGAATGCGGTACCCATCGGGAAAACAACTTTTTAACACCCAATTGTTCATGCAAGATTATTTGTATTTGACTCATGCCAATGTATAAAGTTGCCTGAATTTCGCGGTATGTCACATGTCGATCTTCCTCAATAAACTTACGCACAGCATCAACGTTTTCTTGGGTGACTGCAGTTTTTGGACGACCTTGACGGGGATCATCACCGAGCTTGACACGTCCACGTTGAAATTCAGCAAACCAGCGATAAATTGTGCTTTTGGATGGGGCTTCATCTCCAAATGCAGAAAGCATCCAATCAACACACTATTTTTGTGTTAAACAACTTCTAAAGTCATAATAAATCATCGCTCTTGAATTTTCTCGAGTCAATTCCATTTTCTCAACGACTAAACAAGTTTGACAAGACCTCGTGAAAAGACCTCGAATCTTTTTTTAAATAAATAAATGGTATTAGATTTTTAAAACCAAGGAGTTTTCAATTAAAAAGATTTTAAGATGACAGGAACAGTGGAAATATTCCATTCTTAAAACTTTCAGTGCAGCCCTCGTACTACTACAGAGAGATATCAATATACTAACAGTAAATTATTCGCATTATTGGTAAAATGTATTTCTGTATAATATTTATTTATTAACCCAAAAAGCATAATTTAACATAAGAGTGTACAATTTAAATACCATTATTAAAGCCCAAATAAATTTGTGACCATCGCGCCATCTCGTATCGTAGACTTAAACTATAACAATTTCGGTGGAAGAAATAATACTTCTGTAAAACTTTCGTACTTAATTACTAGGTGGCAATAATAACAGAAAAATAATTAGAATGTGTAATTTGTCGAAAAATGGAAAATCTATTATGCGTGTGTTAGGCGTAACAAACTAAAGCGAGAGTTTAGATCGAAGTTGAGAGCCTGGCTTTAAAATATTATTTTTTATGACTATAAGTTTTCTTTGAAAGCAATAAAAATAATGATTATAATTAAATTAAAACATATAATTATGTCTTATATTCCCATTATTGTTATACAACGAATACAATGAACGTACGTGCAAAGCCCATTGTTTGAAACAAATAATTTTAAATTGTATAATAAATCACAACTACAACTCAGTATGGTTTATTTCATCGTTCACAACCAATCCATCTTTTGCCATTCGTCGGAATTTATTCAAGAACTCATCCCAAAACTTCGCTCTATTGCCCAAAGGATTGCTCATCATTTTAAGTTTTTTCGTTATATGGAGATACCTTGTTTCACCATTTTTATCAATTGGTGACCATTTTGTATTTTTCAAAATTTCATCAGTTTCATCTGGAGTAGGATTCCTGTAAGAAATAATAAGTTTGAATATACGCTCTTTTCAAGATTATTTCATAAAATAAGTATCAAATGAGATAATTTTTGTACAATCAAGTGTAGCCTTAAGTAGTGGGCTCACACAACGTCAAACTCTCATCAACAATCGAACATTTACAAATTCATCAATGGTACCTGTATTTAGCAAAATTCGTCCACATCCTAACCATTTTCTTCAATACCTTAAACTCAGGTTGTTCACTCGGCAACTTTTTAAATTGGTTATATGTCTTTTTAATACGTGAACATAAATATAAATAACAGAGTTCATCAGTAATTGTTGCACCCCAGTGTTCCATATTGAATCTTAAAAATCTAGATATGTATTCGCTGTTTTCGTTTAATAGTCCTCTATAATCAAACAAGTAATAGTACACATCAGATACCAGGTCGTTAGACAACTGTTTTGCAGCTGTATGTAACGCATAATTCTGTAACATATCACCCACATACACAGCGTAATCTAGAATATTAGAATAATGCAAGTATCCGTCTTCCATATAGTAATGGAGGACTTCACTAAGTGCGTCTTTAAATACAGTGCTATTGCGATCAAAATGGAAATCAACCCTAATTGGGAATACAAATAAAACGTTCTTCAAATCATCAACCAGCTTTGGCTCCATGAGATAATGCGACGCTAAGTCGAGCCCTTCGCGGGAGTTAAATCCCAATAAAATGGGGACGTCATTTACTATATGTGCTTTTTCAGGTAGCGTTGCAATGACGGCATCTTTACCGCTCTTCTCAATAGTGGGAGAAAAAGTATTAATACTTAATTGTAGCTTATTCATAACGCTGTCATCCATAACGTTGCCTTCCACAGAGAGTAAAACATGTGCATCTACCAATTGTAATGTATTAATTAAGATATTCGAATCATCAGTCGTAATATTCAGTAATTCTCCGATTTGAAAAGCTTTATCTCGAGGATTCTTATCAAAATAAATAGTTTCCAATGCAGTTCCACTCTGCAATATAACAGCAGAAAATAAATCTTTGGCTTTTTCCGAATAAAGTAAGATGTTAGCTATTGCAGCGCCTCCACGATTACCCATTATCGTAACGCGACTTGGGTCGCCACCGAACGACTTTATATTATCCTGTATCCACGTCAGGCCTAGAATAAAATCTCTTAATCCAGCATTAGGTGGTATTATATCATCTTCTGTGGTCAAATAACCAAAAATCCCAAGCCGGTGATTAATAGTAACGACTACTACTCCCTCTTCAATGAAGAAATCTGGTGAATATGTAGCTGAACCATTGAAGCCGGTTTTGAAATTATCATTGTAATCAAAAACCACCACAGGTGCAGAGCCATCTAAGCCTGGGGAGTATACATTAAGGTAGAGACAGTCCTCCGAGCCCGAATAGCCAGGAGGCTCATTATTTCGCATCCTAAAGCTGAATTGGAAACATGTTGGTTTTAATTCATGAGCTTCAAGTGTGCCTTCCCAACCTTCGTGAGGATGAGGTGGCTGAAAAAGGAGTGTGAAATATGATTTTGTTTGTATTAGGATATAATATAGTTTGTTCTAGGCCATAACGAGAGATCGAAGCTCTCCAATAGCCTTAATTACTGATGCAGTTCGGTTGAAAAATATGAAGTTTTATTAATAGTTTAATATTATACTAACCTTAAGCCTTAGAGCACCAAGCGGCGGCTTAGCAAAAGGTATTCCCGTAAACGAATAAAATTGTTTGTCATTTAAAAACGTCTGTTTTCTTAAGCCTGATAACACACCGTGTTTTATGTTTAACATTACTTCTTCGTTTGAATCACATTTTGTAAAAGTCAAAAACAGAAAAAGTAAGTTAGAAGATTTATGTAAATAATGCATTTTCATACAAATTGTAAATCAAGGCAATATTTTGTAAACGAATAACGATCAGATAGATATAAATGGGCTCGTATACTGAATGGTGTTAGGTGTTTATCTTATCACTAATTTATTGATAAGTCCACACATTATAAGCTGCTATAAATTTTGTTTGTAATAAAATTAATGTAATTTTATGTCAGATTATGATTAGCTCCGCGTCATGTCACATTATGATATTATTAAAAAAAAATATTATAAATATTATTATATTATTATAAATATTATAATATTATGTTCATATTAAATATGTATCTCTCTATATGGTCCTCCGTATCTGAAAAGACTAAAATATATTTTTATATTGATTTGTTTTAGTAAATTTATTACTTGACATAAAAAACCACTAAAATACCATTTTAATGCCTGTAAATACAATATTTCTTTATTTAAAAATTTCTCGACAAATGACTTATCACATGTTTATTTCTTTCATATGGACGTGTAACTTTTTGAAAACGGATTATTTTTTAATTTGAAGCCAGATTAGCACTGAGATACCGATACCACAGAGTAGATTAGTATTTTGGAGCCAATACATAGAGTATATTTTTACTCAATGCAATAGTCTATACTCATTTCAAATTTCCACAAAAATATGCTTTCCTATCAATGAATAAATTAAATAACTAAAAAATTAGTAACTCGTTAATACCATAAACCTGTCAAATTAATTTTGAGATTTAGTCCTGTCAATTAGGCAATATAAAGAACAGGTGAGGTTTAGAGTGTACATCAGAATTGACACCATTGACCACTAAGTCTACCTATATCTTTAATTAATGTCAGAATTTTTACTCTGTGCCTCAGAGATCCATCTCTAATATGAAAAAATAGACGTCGCAGGAAATACTTTTTTAATTTTAGCTTATTTTTAACAATGAAAATCTAATATTTTCTTGGTTTTCACGCATCTTTGTATGAAATGCAAATTCATTTTTTGTTGTGTTTATTACTTCCAGATAATGTATATGAAAGAAAAAACGGTTTAGCGCAAATTAAAAAATTGAAGAAAGGACACTATGAAGTATACATAACTATAATCTCCTTGGATGAGACATGAGGACAACGTCTGTGAGATCGGTTACTAATAAATGAAACAACATTTGAAATATTTTATAATTCATCTTTGTGTGTATCTTTTACAACACCATCAACGGCCAGGGCTTTATACTTAGCCAGAAAGTTGTCCCAAAACTGTAGTCTATCGCTGTTAAGGTTGCTCACCATTCGCAGTTTGTCACTGATTACTAGGATTTCTTTGTTCACTTTTGTTGCGGGCCTCCAAATAAATGTATCCGCTTCGGGAGTTGGATTTCTGAAAATATACAATTGTGAACATTTTCTCTTTTTAATGCAACTTCAAAATTATTACTTTCGTATGTATTTCTCCATAATGAGTTTACTTTTAAGTACGTTAAAGTTGAAAGTTTGCTTACCCGGTTCTAGCAAAGTTTGCGTATAATCTGACCATTGTTTTTAATAATTTTATTTCATCCGAGTCTTCTTCTTCTAATAATCTTTTATAAGTTTTTCTAATTGGATTACAAATAAACAAATAACACAGTTCATCACCCAATGAAGCACCCCAGGTACCATCGAGAGTGAGGGCATCTTTAAGCACTGATTGTTTCTTATAATTTAGCTCTCCATTAAAATCAAACATATAGTAATATACAGAAGACCTGGATACGTTCAAAAGATTTCGTAACGCATAATCCATTGGATACAATTTCGAAGTATCATCTATGTATGACATGTATTCACTAGGTTGGCTGACTTTTACATAGCCTTCGTCGAAGTAGTATTCTTTTATTTCATCTATCGCTTTAAAATATATTTCGTTATTTAGCTGAAAATGGAACCCCGATCGGATCGGCATTAGAAAAACAAAATCTCTGTCTGCATATGTCAAGTAATTTGGCTTCTGTAGAAAGCGAGCACATGCCTCGATTGATTCACGAGAGTTATATCCTATCATTATGGGGACATCGACAGGTTCAGAGTTGTCTTCTGGGTACTTAGTGATAATCGCTTCTGGATGCTCATGCTCAATTACAGGTGAAAATGGCAGGACTCCCCTTTGATATTCTCTTGATTCGTCTGGATGTACGCAAAAAAGTTCGGCAGTAGTTATATTTTCAGCTGTTACGTCCGATAACCGTTCTATTATCGCTTTACTTGTTGTGGCTTTGTCTTCAAGATGTTCTGTTAAAGCAATAGCTTTTTTATTTGGATCTTTAGCAAAAGAAACTGGAGAGAAAGAAGTGCCACTTTGTAATATAACCGTACTGAATAAGCCTTTTGCTTTAGGAGAACGCATTAAAATATCAGCAAGTACTGCTCCTCCTTGGTGACCCATTAAGGTCACTCTTGAAGGATCGCCATTAAAATATCGGATATTCTGCTGTAACCATTGGAGGGCTAAAATGATGTCTCTTAGGCCATTATTCCCTGGTAGAAGATCATCACCAAACGCAAGAAAACCCAAGGCTCCGAGTCGATGATTTATAGTTACAATAATTACGTCCTCTTTCATGAATAAATCAGGGCCATAATCCTTTGAATTGTTGCTTGAGGATTTAAAGTATTGATTGTAAAGAAAAACTATAACAGGTAACTTATCTTCCTTGTCGATGGGCAAATGAGGTGTATGTATGCTTAAGTACAAACAGTCTTCGTCTCCGCAGTAACCATAATTATTTCCACTTGAAGGAATATTATATTGTGCACATGACTTTCTCTCTCTCTTCGCCTCTAGCACGTCACTCCAAGCTTCGGGAGGCACAGGTGCCTAAAAAAAATGTTTTAAAAAATGTATCATGAATGCGGTACAGCAATGAAAAAAATTAGTACCTTGAACCGCAGGTGTCCAATGGGGGGCTGTGCAAAGGGTATGCCAAGAAATGAAAAGTACCGCTCACCAGGTAGAATAGATTTGACTAGTTTTCCGGCGATTTTCCCAAATTCGGTTTCCACAATCACATTACCTTGTACAATGTACATTAAACAAAAAAGTAGTAGCGCTCTCATTGTTGTAGAGTTATGGATAATATTTACACAGACAGCATAATAGTAACTTTATAACTGACGTGTTTGATAGATAATGCGTATCAGCAATAAT
The DNA here is from genome assembly GCA_963693355.1 of Pontia daplidice. NCBI lineage: Eukaryota > Metazoa > Arthropoda > Insecta > Lepidoptera > Pieridae > Pontia > Pontia daplidice. Next base: position 7,521,583 of record CAVNZL010000139.1, read on the forward strand.
TATACGAAGAACCTATCTTTATCGATAAATATGTTTGATAAACTTATGTTTGTAATATATAAGTAGATTTATGATAGGATTAATTACGAATCTTAGGATTACGCTACAGGAATGCATCATGGAGACGTTATTACATCGTAAAATATGTAATAAGTCGATTAGCTCCAAGGTAAACTTATATTATGAGTGCTAACACAACCGACAGACCTTTATATATACGTGTTATAAATACTCGTTAAAACACCCACATCACAGTCAAGAAATATGCTCTTTAAACAAAAGTTGACTACCGGGAATCGAAAGCTGGCCCATGGCTTGGTAACCATTAAGCCAACTGGGTTGTTAATAGTTTAGAATGTAATAAAATTGATAAGTATAATTCATCTTTTTTATTGTTCAAAGCAACCACGCCATTGACTACTTGCTTTTTCCACTTTTTAATAAAATTGTCCCAAAATTTAAACCGTTCACTCAGTAGATTCTCCTTTATTTTAATTTCATTGCTTAAGCTTAAGTATTTTCTTGAGGTCTCATCAAATTGAGGCCATTCCACGTCTTGGTGTTCACCAGGAATAGTCGGACGTCTGTAAAATAAAAATAAAAATTAAAAATGTGTATTTTTTAAAATATCTTGAAATTAAAAATATATGGTTGATCGTAGAATCGATCGCTTCGTGAAACTCTTCAAAAGATCTTGAATGTTGTTGAATCGTCATGGTTGAATGATATTTTAATTAGCGTGTAGCCATTTCAACAACGTAGGATCTCTTGTTAACTTTTTGATGGCACAGTTTTAATCTCTCTTTTTTTTAATTTTATTTGGCTCATTTTAATTTGTATATATATAATTTCTACCCTACTTGTCACCACATTATGGATTGTACTTAAACTAATACAAACTATAAGGAGGAATAAATTGTGCTTGAATATCCTTAGGATTTGGTAAATAATTACAGCTCATAGTAGCAAACAAGTCATTTTAAATATCGTTAAATAATAGCTAGTCTATTTCAAGCAATTAATTAAATTTAGTAGGTAATTTTAATTATATGAATTTTATTACTATGAAGTGAACAGCTTAACTATCCAGCCACAACTTTTAAGTAAAATAAAAAACAACACTGGCATAGGCTGACACTTCCACCCTTTATTCGAATAAGCACTGAACGCTTATTCGAATTGCAATAGTTTCGATATGTATCATATTTAAGGCATAAAAATCATTTACTGAGTCTCACCCATATTTAGCAAAATTTGTCCACATTTTTACTAGTCTATTTTGCATTGTCCACTCTTCAGACCGCTGATTCTTGTTTTTTAAATACTGCTGGCTCAACTCTGGGCACTTTAGTAAGTAGCATAGTTCGTCACCTGTGGCCGCCCCCCAGGTACCATCATTTACTTTAGAAAGCTTCAACAAGTCATTTTTATTCTGATTCAAATTACTGTAAAAGTCGAAATAGTAGTAGTAAACAGAGTTTTTCTTTGCATAGTTTTTAACCATCGCATTAATTGCATATGCATTAATGACATCTCCGATATATGTTATAAACTCTGGCACACTTTTTGGAGAAAACTTTTTCTTCTTGAAGTAGAACTTTTTTATTTCGTCTGCAGCTTCTATATAAGCATCGGAGATTGGGTCGAATCGAAAATCTACTCGTTTAGGAATTATAACAGGAAAATCTTTATTTAGACTGCCAACATAATTTGGTTCCATTAGATAGTTTATAGAAAGCTCTATACCTTCTCTTGAATTAAATCCAATCATCAAAGGAATATTATATTGTTCACTTGTATCCTCTGGGTATTTTGTTATGAACCCCTTAGAATTTTTCTCAACAATTGGACCAAATGGAAGTAGACTTCTTTGCTTGTCTTTGTAGTAATCATCTGGCAACGCACGAAGTTCATGTTTAAAAAAATCTGCTATAGGGCTGCGTTGTAATTCCCTCAAAAGTTTTTCACTTTTCTTCGAGGGAATTCCCAGCAACTCGCCGAGTTTTAAAGCTCTCTCGTGAACATTTTCCTGTAAATACATCGAAGTGAAAGATGTCCCGCTCTGTAGAATGGCTGAATTGAATAATCCCTTAGCCTTCGACCGTATAAGTAGATCGACAGCGGCGGCGCCTCCTTGAGATCCCATTAGCGTGACCCTTTTGGGGTCGCCACCAAAACGTTCTACATTTTTCGATATCCACTTAAGAGCAGCGTAAAGATCTAATAATCCGGCGTTTCCCAATAAAACTTCATCTTCAAACGATAAAAAGCCGAATATTCCCAATCTATGGCTAGGAGTTACGACTACGACGTCTTCCTCTAGGAAAAAGTCAAATGCGTAGTCCTTAGTTTTGTTGTAGGAGTTATAGAGGCGTTCGCTGTAAATGAAAACAATTACCGCCCGTTTATTGTCATCTGTTTTTGGAGTAAAGATGTCAAGATACAAACAGTCTTCGTCTCCGTATTGACCCAGCGGTTGCTTCTTTTTAATGTTATTGTTAAACTGCATACAGGCTGGCTTTTCTTTTGTAGCAATAAGAGTTTCGTTCCAAGGATCAAGATCGCGAGGAGGCTGAAATTTTTACGAAACATTCAAAGCGAATAAATTATAATATTATAATATTGATAGTATGTAGTGCAAACTTACCAGAAACTTTAAATCTCCTAGGGGTGGTGTTGCATATGGAATACCCATAAATGCATAATATTCTTTGTTTTCATACAAAGTGTTTAAAACTTTGCCTGAAACCTGGCCATGGCTCGTTGCCACTGTCGGAGACTCTGCAAAAGCAGCCACAAATTTTAAACACAGCAAAAATAAATGAAACATTTTTATGTCATATCTAACTAAAAACTACTTTAAAAATTTAGCCCATATCATATTCTTATCGATGTATGAACTTGTAAAAGGGGATTGGATATTGTGGGCGATATCTATTGGTTAAATAAATTATAAATAACGAAGGCTGATAGCAATTAAATGCCATCACGGATCAACATGACTTTATTTTTAATACGCCGCCAGTTATTTATACGTAATTGAGGCGAAAAAGTCTACGTAAGTAATGATGTTGAGCGATGCAGAGCAAAATTATTGCTGTAAGTATAAACGATGATTTTTTGTTACGAACTTCAAAAGTAGAGCTACGACTTGCTTTCGATACAGGTGAAATGCGCTGAAATTGGTGTAACTTAAACAAAATTTATATTTTAAAAACACGTTCCGGGATAATTGTGTTTGCGATATGACTGCTGAAGCGATTCTTTTGTCATGTTACGACTTATTTTAATTTTATTGATTTCTAAGCATTCGTGTGATAGCGTCGAAGTAAAGTATAATGAAAGTGTTATTATTGGTAAATATTTTCGAACAATTTTTGGTGGAAAATGTTACGTTGGATTTCTCAATATACCATACGCAGAACCACCGTTAGGGAGATTAAGATTTAAGGTAATCACAATTAATAATATTATCATTGTAATCACAGGCACACTTTAAATGATGTGGTGCATTAAATGTATTGTAAACTTTCTCTTGACGATTCAACTATTATTTTATTATTTATTTAGCCTGTTATTATCAATAAGCAATATCGGTTTAGAATACAGATCTTTTCTCAAGTTTTCCGTGACATTTTGTGTGACCTAAATTCGGCACATCGTAACATATTATGCGCCGGTATATTACGTAAATAAAATCTGAGTGTTATTTATTCAGTAATGTGATTTTTCTTGTTCAAACAAATTCAGAGCATTCCTTTTGTCGTAGTTATCTTGCCGATGTTTTCTTTTCTCAGTAGTCAAGAGGAGGACAGAACATTTTCCTCGTAAAATTTCTATTAAATATAGTGTCACTATCTATTTTTATTTTCTTATTTTCTTCAATCCATAATAATTCGAGAAATGATTTAATAATTAAAACTACTTATAAAAAACTTGTACTTTAAAATAATTGTTATAGTAACTGTATATACACAATTACAAAGCTTGATTTTTTTATTTATATCATTCAATTATTAATAACACACTAATTTTTAAGAAAATGAATAATTAGATTTTATACAATTTTTAATATACTGATTATTTTGATGAAAAATACCATATTACTGCTGTATCGAAAACCAATATTTAAGTAGTTAACCATATGTATTTAACCATAGTAAACATTCATCGTGAGTACAAATTGTTAAAAAATATTTAATTCGTGCAACAGCCGAGTCTATTCGTTAATAGCCTATGTACTTATATAAACGAATGTATGTGATTAAGCATTTAAAATACATTAATATTAATTTCTAGCCGCCACTGGGTCCGAATTGTTTCGAAAATAATTTAAGCAAAGTGTATAAATATGACCAAGATACAACCTATACGAAATTATTTACCGAAGATTGTCTTTATTTATCAATTTTCATGCCTCTTTCGCGAAATAAAATGCCAGTTCTGGTGTGGCTTCATGAATACTCCCACTGGCATGGAGCTGATTTCTTTATTGACGAGGATATATTGGTCGTGTCTGTTTCGTTTCGAACCGGGATATTTGGCTTTCTAAACACTGAAGATGATTTCGCTGAAGGAAATGTCGGAGCTAAAGACATAATGATGTCTCTTAAGTGGCTGAAGCTTAACATCCATCTTTTTAACGGAGATCCCGAAAGGATTACTGTCGCCGGTGCAGGCTTAGCGGCCACACCGGTCGCTTCAATGTTATTGAGCGGTTGTAAGCATTTATTTGCTAAAGTCATAGTTTTAAGCGGAAGCGCATTGTCTCCAGCCAACTATAAGAATTTTAACTTCGAAATTGCCAATAAACTATTCAACAGACTTGGAGACCCACTTAAGAGATTTAATAGAAAAGAATTATATGAGATGCTGAAGAATGGGACGGCGGATAAATTGCTTTCGGCGTCTCAAGAACTTTTCGATAGCACTGAAGTGAGAGATAATCAAAGACTGATTAAACCATTCGGATGTTCCCTTGAGATTGCGTCTAAGGATCCATTTATGACTCGGGCACCTTTTGAAATGTACAACAGAAAAGCGATGAACAATATGCCACTTTTAATGGGCTACACGACGTTGCCTTCGCTCTGCAAGCTTCAAAGTATTGCTACTAATAGAAAAGTTTTAAAGTATCTTAATTATAATTTCCAATATTTACTGCCGTTTGAAGGGAGAGTGGACGAATATAATTGTGAAAGATACAAGAAGATCAAACGGCAGATAAAGCAATTTTATTTTCTTAATGCTACAATAACAGAGCGAAGTTTGAGGCGATACGCAAAATACCTATCAGACATGGACATCTTCCCGTTGCTGAGACAAGCGAGCCTTCAGAGCGACATTTCAAGCTGCCCTGTATATTTATACAGATTCGCGTTCAAGGGGTCTCTCAATATTGGCTGGAGGAATTATGTACCGAATTTAAATTGGTCGGGAGCGAGTTTGGACGACGAAATATGTTACTTATTCAAATGCAAATCGCTAAATCACGCTTATAACAGAGCCAAGCCCAATGAAAGGGAGTTCATTAAGAAAATTGTACGTTTATTGGCAAATTTCATTAAACACGGGTAAGAGTATAATTGGAATGTAAATGATAAATTAAGACAGAGTCTGTTACATCATTAGAAAACGTTTCTTCGATCGGGATATTTAATAGTTTACTTACAGCACATGTTAATATGGATGTTATTAACTTACAGGAATCCAACGCCACGCTGTAACGATGACGTTCTGAAAAATATACAATGGATCCCTCTAAGTAAAGGAAAAAAATTAAGAGCCATGAATTTTGGTAAATTGATACGAATGCGAGATATTCCCGAAGAAGAAAGAATGCGGTTTTGGTACAAATTACAAAAAGATTTCTTTACGTAGCTGCGTACTTTTTTTTGTTTAATTAAGTAAAGTATTTA